>CM068966.1:15870907-15890214 GCA_035128595.1 Eptatretus atami | reverse complement strand
TAGTATATTGCTATCATAATGGCGAGAAAAAGACAATTAACAAAGGAAGACAGAAAGACCATTATAAACCCTTAAAGAGCAGGTTTTGGGTCGCTGATGACTTCGCATGATTCGAAGGTTGTAAGCACATTAATAATCGTATCCAACCAAGATATTCTCGCTTGATATTTTAAATTAATTTTCTGCAAATTTGTATAATTTGCTTTTTCAACTTGGAAGTTTGTGGGTTACGCATGTGCTAAATACAAGGCTGCAGAAAAAGTCTGATTTAACTGCTAATTTAAATCCCAGGCCTATAAGGCAACAAAACGCGTGAAAATTTTGAAAGAGGGGTGTAGACTTTCCATAAGCCCCACTGCCACATTGTAAAACAAATCCTCGTTCTCCTTCATCTTACCTCACTTATAATAATAGGTAAGTCTTCATTTTAATTCCCGTTCTCATATCGATATATTCAGGAAAAAATTTTCGCCTTTGCTTTTATTCATAATTTTGGATGTAGTGTATATTATTACAGAAATTCAGCATCTAAAAAGCCTGTTGCCTGAATATCCCTATGAACGCCTATCCCCCTCCTCGCTCCCTTGAGGTGTATAGCCTTAGGCTGGCTAATATGCACTGCCCCTAATTTATATTTTTCCATTCACAAACAACCTTTTTCTTTTTCTTTTTGAGCAATTAGCAAAGATTTGTGTTCCTTGTCAGCGCAAGCGACGGGTCTTACATTCTCGTAATATGAAAGCAAAATTGGACTTTACTGGCTGCACAATTAGTCAATCTGGGCTAAACGTAAAATGTTCCCATTTCGGCACTTCGTTGAAAGTTTTTGTGTGGAGGGGTGACTTGGCAGGTCACCTGGTAACAGATTGGGACGCCAACTGTGGGAGCCCAACTGGGGCCCGGGGACCTTCTTTGTCGACAGGACCCGCGGAGCAGGGTGCTGGTTCCATCTGCAGAGCCCGACTAGGGCATGTAGACCTTTGCACTGACCTTTGGAGCCAAGTCGCGATCCCATCTTGCTGCACCCAACCTGCGGCCCCCAGAACCTTATCGGGTGGATCCTGATCCACAGAGCCATTGGCGTCCTGGGACCCTTATGGACCATAGGGGAAGGTGGGATCCCATTTGGCCGCAGCTCCTACCAGGGCCGACAATTATTTGTGAGCCCTGTGAGCCCTAGTAGGATCCATCCACGCAACCCGACTATGCCTTGGGACATCATCGCGCAACTCCGCCGAGCAGGGAGTCCCATCCACGGGGGCCTGCATCAGGCGTCCTGCGAACCCACTTGCAGACCCCCGGAGGAGGTTCGATTTAGTCTATGAAGCCAGATTAGGCCATAGTTGCCTTTTCGCAGACCCTGGAAAAGGTGGGATCCAGTCCATGGAGTCTAATTGGGACCTGGATACCTCTTCTTGGGACGTGATTTCACCTGTTAGAATCTGCCAAAGAAGTTATGGCGGCCCCGTAGGCTTCTTTTTTTTTTGCTTGCCATCGTGTGGAAATCGATGGAAGGAGGTTCTACCATTCTATTTGCGGGCGACTTTTCACATTGCTTTGGCTGCCTTGAAACGCCGGTCATGAAGTAGTCCATTTTTTGCTTCCAGGAGGGACCGCTGAATGTGGAGGCGGGACCCAGAACCCAAGGCCTTCTGAGGACATCAGAGGCAGGTCGGATCCTGTCTCAGAAACACAACCGCAATGTGAACCACCCCCATATTCCTTCCTCCTTTAAACATTTTTTGCCAACAGTCCTGAATAAATAATGTGGACTTGGGGCGGAAATTGCGATACTTAGTCTGTGGGATTTTATTGAATGAGGGGAACGTGGATGGTCTGTCCGCCAAACAGGTTTGCGTCACCATCCATGAATCCTACCTGGCCCTGTGTGGAAAGCTCCATGTGCCCCAGTACGTTCATCGCAGCACCCTGGGCCCTGATTCCGCAAAAGGGGCTATCATCTATTTGCCAGGCAACTTTTCGCGGTCACCTGACATCAACAAAAATTTTCCCCCACTTTGCCCATGCGGACCAGGGCGCAGCTGAGAACAGGGACTGGAACGTTCTCGTGGACCTCGAGCAAGTTGGATTACCATTCACGGAGCCACGCACTGGGTCCCGGGAACCTTTATCAGGACCTGGGAGAAGGAGGATCCATCCTCAGAAGAATTATTACTTTCCAAGGAAAAGCGCATCAATTTGTGATGATCGCAGTTCCTCAGCTGAAATGAGCTGGCCAATCGCAGTGCCTCCAGACACAGATGCATGGATGGTAGCCACCCACAAAAACTGGGCTCATTACCTGCTCACCCGCACTTCCAGTCATTGGCCTACCTTGCTAAAAAGGCTCTGCATTTCTCTCCAAGCCTCATAGGAGAAATAAATAGGATATTTCCCACTTCATGTTCTACCTGTAATCTTTCACCATTCTCACTCACCTGGTCTCTACTGTTCCCCAAAACAGAAGAACATAAAAAACACAATAACTTATTCAACTTTCCACTGCATTAAAAACAGTGTTGCTCACTCCAACAGTGTAGCAACATGATGAGTTTAAGACCGAACAACAATGTATACGCATTCAGACAGTTCTAAACGATGAATCTCCCTTTCTTGGTTAAAAAGCACTGTCAGGAGATCCCACCCTTCCCACTTCAAGCAGATGAATGTACCACCATTCCTTATATGAACCCCCCAAGCCTTGTGTTGGCTTAGTGGTTTGGTTGGCTGGCTTGGGATTCTTAGGGTCCTGATTCGAGCCTGTTGGGATGCCTAATATTGATACACTCAGCCCTGTCATCCTTAAATTAAGGTTGCAAAATGAGGTACCAGTGTACTAGGTATAGGAGCCACTAGACACAGTTGGCACAGCTGTACCCCAACAAAATGATAGCTAACCCGCCGGGTAGTACCCGGCAGCCAGGTGCCAGACGCGAGAAGAAGTTTATGAACCCCCGTGGGCTTATCCCTCTCCATTCTATTTTATACCTACATAATAATGACTACCTAATTCAACCCTCTTACTTAGCCAGGTTACTGTTTGTCTTTGTCCCCTCCTCCATTTCCTCTTCCTTCATTCCTTTGTGTCCAAATTGGCCCCAATGTCACTTACGTCATTCAACATAACCTCATCTTCCCAGTATAAAAATATCTCCGCAAAGCGGGCGTAACCCCTCACCTCATGCCATTGCTAAAAGGAAGCCAGTGATATCACGATGATGCAAGTCAGTTAGAGCAGGTTGGACGTTATAATCGAAAAATCAATTCAGACTTTCAAGAAAGAGCTACCATGGGCGGCTTACCTGTGAAAATCGCAGCGCCGCCCATTTTCGAAAGGAAACCTCCCTCTACTCAACTCCAACACCACACACACTTGCCAAAAATGCCGATTTATCGGACAATGGCGTTCTCCTCGAAATCGACGGAAACCAAGTTCAAGATGGCTGGCCATGGCGGCCACACTTAAAATCGCAGCGCGCCCATTTTCGAAAGGAACCTTCCTCTACTCAACCCCAACACACCCTGCCCAAAATGGATTTAATCGCGACAAGGCGCTTCTCCTCGAAATCGACGCGAAACCAATTTCAAAGCATGGCTTGCCATGGAGGCCACATTGAAAATCGCTTGAGCACGCGCTCATTTTCGAAAGGTAACCTTCCTCTACTCAAACCCCACATACCGCTTGCCAAAAATGGATTTAATCGGACAAAGGCGTTTCTCGAAATGAACGGAAACCAAAAGCCTGACGGACGTCCCGCCGGACAACGGCCTAGACGACAATACCCCTTAGCCAATTCGCCGGCTGAGGGGTAAAAACCACAGAGGGGAAAGCAAACGCGAAGGGAGGAATTAAAGAAACAAAAGAAGGAATGTTACAAAGACATTATCGAAGACAAGCCGTTCACAAACCACCATGAATAGGAACATTCACTCGGTATTTCGTTCTCTTAATTCTGTCGATGAATTGGTTGATATTTCTGAATTCAAATAAGATTGTTTTGGAATTTCGTTTGTTTCTAATTCATTAAGCGAATGAGTAATGTATAGACAAGGGCTTGTAAACCATATTTATCTTTGTTGCTTTTCCTCTTTAACTTTTCTTCTTTCTCTTCATCTTCTTCTCCCTTCTTCTTCCTTTTTTTCTTCTTCTTTTTCTTCCTTCTCTTCTCCTTCCTTTCTTTTGTAGTCACTTGACAACTTTATCCTTTTACCACTCTTGTATCTGGCCAGTTAAAGATTATTGTAATTCTGGCACGCCTTGTATTCAAGGTTGGGTCCTTCAGCTTTCAGGGGATTCTTTCCACATTCAGCATTCTTGTTTGCCTGCCTGCAAAGCCATTAAGTTGAAATACGTACTTCTATATTTGTATAGCAAGTTCCCTGTGGTAATAGCCACACCGTTGCTTTCAGTTGGTCGTCCCGTTGGAAATGCCTTGTGGGAGATCGCTCACCTTTGAAAAAACATTAAATATTAACCGTTTAGTCCCATATATTTCAAAGCCAAGACGTCAGCGATCACCTATAGTGTTGCTATGACTGACTAAATGCTTATAAGTTCGTCCTCACGAGTTTCTTTAAAGCCGCAACCCCTACGATGTCAATACCTTACTGCGTTGAGCTGTGTGTTTCAAGACATTCGATGACGGTCACAATGCACATGCATATCGTCATATTACGTCGTTTCTTATATTACTGAACATGAGCTTTATTCGAATAACTTAAAAAAAACAAATCGTTCACACAGGAAGAAGACCAGGTGTGCAGGAACGCATGTCAGTTAACTGCCGGCACTTTAAGTGGTCCCGTTAGAGACCATGCATGGGGTTGATCCATGTTGCCAGCAACCATTTTTACACATAACATCTGTACCACCCAAATATTATAAAAGCCCTCATCAGACCAAGGGTCCCAACCGTGCCATGTGCAGGTTAATGGCCCTGCCTGAGAGCTGTGCATTATATTTTAACTATTTGCGTTTACTCGTCTGGAAACTGTACTCCCCCCCCCCCTGTTTTCTTCTCCATCTGCCTTTGGATGTGTGATTTAAATGCTGGAATTAAATCTAGGCCCTTGCAAGGCAAGCTGGCTCGGGGCCAAGGCAGAAATTTTCCTTGGGCGCGGTTTTTATCATAGTTTTTTTTTTAGCGGCATCTCGCCGATTCGGAGGGACTTTTCGTGCATCGTTGGACATTTCACAGCACTGAGACGCTACATGGGAATTGATGCAAGTAGTTTTGGAGGGAGGGTGGGGTGCGGACTGTTATAGGAGGAACAGTGCGGAGGAATTGGGATGGGAGAGAAAATGAGGATGACCAGCTCATGAAAAAGTTAAAAATAAGGGACTATTCAGGCTAAGGGTTCAAGGGGCCTCCACAGTTCCCTCTACAGGGTGAAGCGGCACTTGCCCCTCTTGGCGGGTAAGGGGGAGAAGCCCCCCTGGATCTATGAGCTTGAAGTGTTTTAAAATGTCCTCAGATGGCTAATAGAACGTGTTCAGCTTGCACTGCTGTATGCACAGGCTAGCGGGCGTCATGCGTATTATAGGGCCATCACGACCGTGATTTAAGTGCCCCCAAAATACTGAGAATATGGGACAAATTTGGCATCCTGAAAAGGAGTTAATTATGACTATATATATACATTAACATATACATACATTACATACATACATTAACACCCAATGTTCACAAATACAGTTTCGAGACAATGAATTGCTATACACTTGTGTGGTTTGCTGCATGTGAAAGAGCATTCATAAAAGTTTTTTTGACTTTCTTATTTCATTTTTAAGGCCGTCCCATGACACATGACGTTCACACTTTAATGCAAATGGCGTCCCCACAAGAAAAAGCGCAGTGCGCGTTGCCTGCTTGCAGAGACCAAATCAGGCTACACAGGTTCGACGAAGCTTCGGATGGACATGGAAGGCAGCCACATCGGCAACAACGATTCGTGAGTGGCCCAGAAAGTTTGCACTACACTTTGACAGAACTTTAAGACCGATTAAAAAAAATAAAAATGAAACAACCACATTATACAATTTGTCAATAGTATATGTTCAACAATAACCACTTGTACAACAACCACTATACCACCAAGGTAGACAACTCCAAGCCAACGAGCACTCATTGTTGAAGCAAACTTACATTTTTCTACAATATTGTCAATGAATTCCAATGAAAAACATTAATTGGCCTTGGCTAATTGAAGTGATTGAGCCGATTCACGGGCCATTCGAGCAGACAGCCCAGGATAAGAGGAAAGGAGGCGGTTGAGCTAGAGGAGGAGGGTGGGCAGAGAGAGAGGGAATTGATGGAGGGGGGGAGGGCGCCGAGACGGGGAGGAGGATGATAGGGGGCCTTAAGTTAAGAAAAAGAATCAATTTATTGTTTTGTTTAATTGTTTCCTTTCAGGCGGATCTGTTTAATGAAGCAAAAATCTTCAAAGGTGAAACCATAAATTATCTCATAAAAACGAGCAAAACTCAAAGCATTCCGGACTCAGGTTCTTTTATTTTAATATAACACTCTTACCTCGTGGCGACCCCGTCGAGCTACCATTCGATTGGGGCATTTGCTTTCAGATATCACCCGAAACCGTAGCTATGCTATTATTGTGCCTGTTACCGTGCATTCACCATAAACTGTTAGCCATGGCCTTTCACACTTTTAAAAGTCTTATTTTTTACTTAACATCTTTTACAACTATGCTTTAAGCCTTTTTAACTTAAACTATATCACATTTAGATTTATTACCTCACCCACTGAGCGTGGACAAAGGTTATGTATTCACTCCTGTTTGTTTTGTTTGTCTGGAGCCAGGATATTTCAAAACATTGTTGACGCGATTCAGACGACACTTGGTCTGGATAGTGTTGAGTGTTTGACAAGACGAATTATTCGATTTTGGTGAAGAACCGGATCCGGGATGACCAATAATTTAAAATTTTTTTTAAGTGATTCTTCACCATTTACGAGATAGCGCCAAAAACGATGCTGTACACGATTATCTCAAAAAAGTTTTGGAATGGATTCGGGACAAAAACGTGGTGGACGGCTTTTGATTAAAACTTGGTGGATTAGTTGGGTACGGTGAAGGTGACAGAACAAGCCCGATTGCAGATTTTGGGTCAAGTCCTGGATCCTTGATATGGCCCTATCAGTGGGTCGGTACAAAACTAAACTTTCAGCCTGCGGAGGTTGTGCGCTCTACCGAGTGCCGTTTCCAGTTATTATTTCTATTTTCATCTTTGATTTTGAACTCGTTGGATGAAATATCATTTTACGTTATTTTCACCACATTTAAAATCGAGAGGAATTTTTATTTGAAACGTTTATTTTCGAAGTCACAAACGATGACATGACACCAAGCAAATCCTCTCTGAACCTCACACTCTACGCATGCACTGTATTCTTGATATTTATTACACCACTGACATGCAACTAAAAAGCTCTTGATATCCTTATCGACCGTTCAACAGACCATGTCTCTCTACCCATGTACTCACAGTTTATAGGTTAGACAGAACATGCCCTCCATATCACTCCTCTTTATTTAAAGGTCAGACAGAAAATGTCTCTCTACCCATTCTACTTTCTCATCTGCGTGATTTTGTGAAATGTGTTTATAAAAAACACAAAATACCAGAACGGGCATCTCGGTCGAGCGCATGTCTCACCTTACGTGCTCATTCTGTACAAAAATACCATTGTTAACCGAACACGATATTATGGCCCATATACTCGTATCATCCATTATGTCACATACATTGCCCTTATTTCTGTCTAGCTTTATTTGATTATTATTTAAGATATGTTAACAACCAACTTTTGTGCACACACTCTGCTAAATTGTGTCAATTGGCAGGCATTGAATATGACAAAAAATTTCAAAATATATTCCCCCATGGGTAGTCAATCATATTGTGTGAAGTTTCACATCAATCCTGTCAAGCAGTGAAGGTTTTTTTGAGTTGGTTTTTTTAAATCCAATATGGCTAGCCAAACCATAGGACAAGTGATTGTTTTAGTTATCGCCCTTATATCCCCATGTGCGTAGTGGATTTATAAACTTAACGTTTCAGACTCCATTTTGTTTCAGAAGTTTGAGAGAAAATGTTTTTAAAGGTTTTAGCTTCAAGCCAACATAGGCTGCCCAGACCATGTGTCTGATGACGGTCTAAATGTTTCAAAACTATATTTCCCAATTAGCCTTAGTTCATACAGTGCCTTCAGAGAAAGTATCACACCCCTTGTCTTTTGCTCATATTTTGTTGTGTCAGCCCTGAAATTAACAAATTGAGTTTAAACTTAAAGTTTTTTTGTCACTGATCTCCAACAAAATATCCCATTTATGACAAAGTGAAAACATGTTTTGAGAAGTTTTTTTTACAAATTAATCAAATTATGGATACAAACAAACAACGACATAATAGCTGACCGAAGTTTTTCGTGCTTGCACTCTTCAGGGTAAGATCGCAACAAGTTGAAGGAGGAAAGTGAAGGTGCGTGCTTATATACGCAATCTCTATTAAGGTAGACCACCGATGGTTTACAACCGTAATGACGTCACGGTAATCGAATTCCCATTGGTTGGGCTCATCGTCTTTCACTCGAGCTCCCACTTGGCTGGAGCAGAGTTCGCCAATGATGAACGTTTGCAACGCATCCTGGATTAGAGGGGGATTGGTTTCCCACAATGGAGCTCGAGGTGAATACGATGAGCCCAACCAATGGGCGCTCGCGATTTAAACCGCTGATGTTCATTACGTGAACAATCTGGTGTCTACCTTATAGAGACTTGCGTATATGAGCACGCCGCCTTCACTTCCTCCTTCATTGTTGCGATTTTACCCTGAAGAGGTGCAGCACCGAAAAGCTTCTGGTTCACTATTGATGTCCTGTTTGTTTGTATCCATATTGAAATTCTGTAGTTACCAAACATACTGTTAATTTAAAATGAAAAGCTTAAATGCCTTGCTAGCTAAATAAGGTATTCAACCCCTTTGCTATGACACTCAAAATTGAGCTCAGTTACATCCAATTCCTTTGTCATCCTTGAGATGTCACTAAAACTTCATTGGAATCCACCATGCTGGCAAATTAAATTGATGTGTTGCATAGATTTTGAAAAACACACCTTTCTATATAAGGTCTCACAGTGACAGTGCATGTTAGAGCAGAAACTCCTCACCATTAAGTCCAAGGAACTGTCTGTCGAATCAAAGATAGAATTGCGAGGGAGCATAGATCTGGAGAAGGGTATTAAAACTATTTCTAGAGTGTTGAAGTTCCCAAGAGCACGCGTGAGCTCCATCATTTACGGGATGCGTAAAATATGATCGGACCAGACTCTTCATAGAGCTGGCCATTGACCAAACTGAGCAACTTTGGAAAGAAGGACCCTGGTCATGGAGGTGAGCAAGAACGCCAATGACCACTGACGGAACTACAGACTTTCTTTGCTGAGATGAACCTGCCATGAAGGACAACAGTGTCTGTAGGCCACTTCACAAAGGCTGCAGAGACAAAAGGCCCAAACAGAAGCCACTCTGAGAAAAATGGCACATGACAACACACCTGGAGTTATGCAATCGGCACATGAAAGCTTCTGAGACGCATGAGGCCAAAGATTCTGTGGTCTGTGATTGACATGAAAATTGAAGCTCATCACCTGAATGCAAAGCGCTAACCTCTGGTGGGAAACCGGACACAGCTCATCACCGATGCTAACCCATTCCCTACGTGAAGCATGGTGGTGGCAGCATCATTGCTATGGGATGCTTTTTCAGTGGCAGGCGACTGGAAGACTTGAAAGGTATAGACGAACCAATGAATGGGAGCCAAATACAGGCAAATCCTTAGGAGAATCTGCTATAGAGTGCAAAATACCTTGAACTATTGGCTAAACATTATGCTTCCAACACGGAAAATGGACCCCAAGCATACAAAAAAAGAAAGAAAAAACAAACAACACATGGAATTGGTTTCAAAAACAAAACATGAAAGTCCTCGAGTGGCCCAGCCAAAGCCCAGACTTGGAATCACTTGCAGAATCTGATGGAACGACTTGAAGATTGCCTGTTCACCGACGCTCCCCATCCAACTTGACAGAGCTTGCAGCAAATCTGCAAGGAAGAATGGGGAGAAAATTCCCCAAATCCGATGTGCCAAAGTTGATGCAGGCATACCCATAGAATACTCAAAGCTGTATTGCCTGCCCAAAAGTTGCTTTCTGCAAAAAGTATTGACTCGGCGATTGATTACTATTGGCGCAAGACATATTAGCTTTTCATTTTTACTTCTTCCTTGAGTAGAATTAATTAAGTTTTTTAAAATTTTCCAAAACATGTTTTCATTTTTCATCTATGCGGGTATTTTGTGTACTTGTACAGAGTGTTCCAAAGGGAACTTGCGAAAACTTTCTTGTTAATATTATTTATTACCACAAAACGATGGTAACAACACCCTTTAATTACAGATACAGAATCTCATAAAAGCTTTCCCTTTATTTTCAGGTCTGCGTGGTTGTGCGTTGATGTAAAATATAATGGCCAACTCCACAGGGAGAAAGCTCATGATGCGTCGAATGGTCATCGAGACGCAGATCCGACACGCAAGTTCAGCGTAATTTCCGTACAGGTATGGCGAGGCATGCCGCATTGCTGGACTAGGTATCCGAGATTGCGTTAAGAGTTTTAAGGCAGCCTGGAAGTTCTCAGATAAACAGAAAAGGGGACCGGTCTACCAAGCACAAGTGCCAGCTGACGTGAACAAATTGCGTGTATCATTTCAACAAAGTCCAGAAATCAATGCGACAGCATCAGAGATTTGGGGACCACCAAACCACGACTTGTAAACAGGATTTTGCATAAAAGACTGCAATCTTTAATGGCTATTTTAAGGTTGCAGATTTCTTCAGGGGAAAACTCAAACCAAATGAAGACTTCAAAACGCCATAGAGGATGATGAAGATTACCTGAAAAAGGTCATGCTTTCACAGACAAAGCCTTGCTTTTTTTTTCATGCTATCGGGGAAGGTTCAACTCGGGCCCACATTGGCTGAGTATTATGGGCCTCTGAAAACCCCCACGTGGTTCATTTGAAACACATATGTGACAGTCCAAAGGTCAATGTTGTGGTGTGGCCTTCTCCATGACTGCCTTGAGTGGGTCAGTTTTTCTTCGCAGGTGATATAGGACCTCAACATTTACTATGAACATTGTTGCGAAGGGTCCCGCTTCCCACAGATTGAAGCACCTGCCAACCCGTGTATCAGTTTTTCAACAGGACATGTCTCCCATCATTGGGCCTTATGTCATTGAGCAGTCCTGAATGAAAAATATTTCAGGTTGCTTGGATTGGCCGAGACAGACCAACCGCCTGGCCCCCTTGATCAAACTATCCATAACTCCCTTGACTTTTTTTCTGTGGGTGGTTTGTCAATGATTGTTTTTCGACAACCACCAAGCCTGGCCAAACCTGCAGGACCTTTCGTTCTCGGATCACAGCTGCATGCACACAGTTGCGACACAAACATTCTGAGCCGAACATGCAAGAACTTGTGTACCGCTTGATTCCTCCGCGTGACAAACGGAGCTCACATTGAGTAGTATATGATGTGGGTGCACAAACAAAACTTTATGAGCTTCTGTATCGTATTAAATCAAAGTGTGTCGTCGTATCATTGGTGGTTTCTAAAGTATATTAACAACCAAAATTTGTCTAGGTCTTTTTGGAAACACCCTGTAGCATCGGTGAGAAAAATTTTTTATATTTATTTCATTTTTAAATTCAAGCTGCCTATCACAAAAAATGTGAAAAAGCTCAAGGGGATGTGGTATTACTTTTCTGAAGGCACTGCTATCTAGGAATTTCACATTTGATCTGTAAGTGGTTCGTGGAGAGAAGTTTGTCACGCTTTTTATTTTCAATCCAAAATGGCACCTCACCACATGACCGATGAGTCATAAGTTTAAATTCTTCACAATCCGGTCGGTAGATCAGATATACTATGTGTGCTGTACGTGTGTGGGCCGTATGTGCCATGGCCGTAGTGGCAAACCAAAAAATATATATATAAAAATAATAAAACTTTTCAAACAACCACACAGGCCGTTCCATTCGCCCTCTCGTAAACGGATTGACTGGATTGGGGCATTGTGTTTATCTATAAATGCGCATAAGAATCGAAAATTATTAGATATACAGTAAGTTATCACTATCCGGAATGGTTCTTGCCCGTACGGAATGTTCACATGCATTTCCACGAATTATCGCTTGCATCGAGTAACAACTGCTGTGATTACTTACACACCACAGAGTTTAATTAAATATTAAAATCAAGTTTACCTCCCTGTCTTTGCCTTTAGCCATGACATTCGCCTGCCCATTGACCATTGCCACTCCTACGCCCCGCGTAACTAAAAATTGGGGCCAAACCCTTTCCCCATCAAAAGACCACGCCTACGCAGACAACGTGTCTTGTCATTTTGCGTTTGTGTAAATAAATGGCCATTAACTTGCTGGAAGCACTTTGTCCGATTTATATATCAAAACCTTGAAAAGGCACATACTCAGGGCCCGCAGCAATATACTTGGCAAGTTTCATTAGATCGGAACAGGTGGTTGTCGGAGAAACAGCGGTCCACCACCACACACACACACACCACACACACACACACACACACACACACACACACACACACACACACACCACACACACACCACACACACACACACACACACACACACACACACACACCACACACACACACCACACACACACACACACCACACACACCACACACACACACACACACACACACACACACACACACAACAACCCCCACCCACCACACCACACTTTTTGGGCCATGGAATTATATGATAGATGAAGTTTCAGATTTTTCGGATGAGGTTTTGAGTCAACCAATTCTGGCTGAATTCCCACTTCATGGCATGACATCATCGGTTATCACTCTATATACCCTATGGGGAGTTGATGACGGTGCCAATTTTAAATATTTTTATGGGGAGATTTTTTTTGATCGAGCGCGTTCGCGATTAGAAAATGTCCAATTTTTTAAGCGGGTTCTGGAGCTGCTTCAATATTTGGCATGCCCTTCCTTTTTCCTTCAAAAATTTTTTTTTAATGCCTGCAGACTTTGAATTTACACAAGGGGAGAGCTCCAGCTGCTCTAGCATCACGGAGAAGGAAATGCCAAACAGCACTGCTTCTTTGGAAATAGGTGCGATATTTTTTTTAATTACAATATGGCTGCCATACCATGTGACCAATGATATCAGAGTTCTCAAAATATTATACTACAGGAGTCCCTACTCTGCTTTAAAGTTTCGCATCGATCGGACAAGCCGGTTGCAGAGCAAAAATTTTTTAAAGCAAAACTAATATAGACATGACAGGAAGACAGACAGGCATTACAATAGTTTTCGCAACCCCTTCGAGGCTGAGGATCTAATAAACAAAAAGATGAGAGGTTGGTGGGTGGATGTGAGGCAGGCATGATGCCGTCTTTTGGGCCAGGTCTTTGCCAAAATTTTCCTTTTGTTTCTCCTTTCAGAGAACAACCAGCTTAACCCCACATAGGGGTGGGGCTTTATAAAGTACTCCTCCCCTGGACACATACACACACACACACACACACACACACACACACCACACACACGTTCAGGCCCACTGTTTGAACTCAAAATCTCTGTCGATCGCCAAATTGGATGGCGACGTTGTAAGGGGGTACCTTTACTCTTACAAAACGAATGCAGCGTCCTCCCGCCGACTTTACATGGGGTTCGGATACGTGGGGTTAAGCCGATGCAGGTTATCATGGTTGGAAATGGAAATATCGCAAATAGAGCCTCCATGCCCTCCCACCTCTCCCCCCCATGCCTAATTCTATTTAGTGTCTTGATTACGGCCTGAACGTTTCATGTTAGTTAAATTTCTCTGCACACGAGAAAATTGATTTCCATTACCCTTTGTGTTTCTACTCAGGACAAGGGATCGGCCAAGATGGGATGACTGGAGGTTCCAGCAGGCTCAGTCCCCCCCTGGTGAACGTACCTGCAGTGCTGCGTCCAATTAGGTGGCGCTTTATAAAGCCCAGCCAACTGCTTCTGCCACCATTCACGCCCCGTCCCGTGCACTTTCAAGGAAAAATGATACCTACGCTCCTGACAATATCGTGATAGCAGTACTTAAAGGTTCTACGGTGTTATAGTCTGGACCAACTTTTTCAAAGAAGCCGTGAAAAGTATGATTTTACAATCAATACTCTGAATGGTAGTGCAGGGATGGATTATTCCTCCACCTGCACTGTTCTCAAGGAGGTAATTTCATTTTTAGCTAAAAATCCTAGTCTTCCTGTACAGGACATTCTGCTAGTATTCCAGCGTCATTGTGTTTCCCGCTGCCCCTTTGGGCTGACATACTTCCTGCTACAGTCATGGTGTTTGATGACCTTCCCAATGAAAGGATGGTCTAAACACCACAGCATTCCTGTAGCTATAGGCACCTAGGTTATTTGCCCAGTCACGTCACAGTGATGCTCCTCCTGTTGGGTGTGTTTTGCGTTTTTGGTCTCTCAAGGGGCTGGGCGGAGTCACGTGACTGTAGTAGCAGATGCCTGCAAACTCCCGAATGAAGACCATCCGTAGTCGAAACGTTGGGCCTGATCAGCCAGGTTGTCCCATTGGTGATGACACCATCCATTTTTTTGAAACGAAACCTAGCGTGAGCAAGGAAATAACGAATAAAAGAAGTGATGAAAGTGCCCGTTCAATTCAGGCACAGCAGCTGTTAAAGGAATGAAATAGAAATGAATGTGGGAGCGAAAGGAAGTTTGGCTGAGATGCCGGGGCGCTCAGATTCCCTTACCAGGAGAACTCTCAAGGAGATTGCAGGAGTCAGCGGGGTCGGTGCTGCTGATCCTGCCAGACACGACTTAAATCGGTGCGATTTAAAGATCGGCCGTTTAATATAATCCTCCTTTACCTCGTCGACCCTCCCCCCACCACCCCCACAACTGACAGCACCCCCCCCCCCCGCGTCACCCTTCACGATGCCACGATGTTCAGCTGGAAAGTTGGGCTTTCTGTATCGTTTCAAGTGTTTCGTGCCGTGATGTGCGTGCCCTGCCGGGACAGCAAGTGAAGTGCTTTGGAAATCCATAACCATGTGGAAGGGTCAATGAGTTGTCGGATGCATGGATTCCTATCATAGGTGTTCATATCACATGCTTGGGAATCCACTTGTGAGGACGGCTGTTGGATACACTTAAATCCTAAATACATTCGTGTTTATCGGAAATAAACAACATACACTATGTTCATGAAAACCGTGTGTTGTCGCTGAAAATAATTGCTCATTTGATTATATGAATACCAAGTGGGAAGTGTATATGACTTCAGGGATCTTCAGGATTGGTTTATACAAGTTCTAGGAAGGAAACATACTGTATATACATATATACAGTATATTATTATATATTATATATATATGTATAATATATTGCTATATATAAAGCAAAAACTTTAAAATAAAATAAATAAATAAATACAAAACACTTAAAAAATAATAAATTTTGCAGTTTTCTTCTTTGTTCTTGTGTTGATAAATGAGTGTCGGTTGTTGATGTTCGCCACAGGCATGATGCGGCTGAAATCGTCGTCCACCTGCGTCTTGATTCCTGTAATTTCTTTGTATTTCGTTCATCGTATATTATATACTCAAACATATGTTTCCCGCCACCTTCCCCTAGACCCCGTTCTACCCCGATGTAAACCAAGTACGCATTGGAACTTTATCTGGCCCAGAATAATACAACACTGATGCCCCATAACAGCCTGTGCCGTATATTAAAAACTCATTACAGCCCTTGAGTCCCCTAAATTGATTAGCATAAAAAGGGGGGGGGGCAGTTTTAGCGTCCATTTTAACCTGTAATGTGCGAAAAATAGAAGGTGGAGATTATTTCAACGCAGCTGGATGCCTGGAAGCAAAATGCACAAAAGCTTGATTAAGCTTATTACATTTTATTAAACACGATTTATGAATGTCAACTTAAAAATACATCATTTTATTTGTGATTCATTATTCTCCAATCTGACGCATTCTGCATTTCATCATGTTTCCGTGTTTTGAATTAAATTTCTCTTTTGGATGCTAAAATTTATTGTTTTATTTTGAATTAAGGTGTTTCGTTCTGCTTTTTGCATGTGGGGCTTCTTTATTGTATTTGATAACCATTTGTGTGCCTATTGCTTTGCTCCTTAATGTTCTGTTGCTTCCGATCTATCTATTCTGTCCATTACTTACGATATACTATCCCTCTCTCCATGATATATGTATATACAGTATACACTACGTTCAAAAGTTTTTAAGAACACCCCCATTTTTCCAGTTCTTTACTGAAATTTTGCAGTTTAATGCTTTCAATGTACTCTGAAATTAAAAGCAGTAGAACAAACAAACAATTGCCCAGATAAAAAAAAAATCATGGAATCGTTTTGTTGGGACAAAATTTAATCTAAAATTTTGACTCATCAAAGTAGCCACCTTTTGCAGATTATAACAGCCCGAACATAACTCGATGGCATTCTTTCTACAATGGAAATCAAAATATTGTTCGGAGAGTTTTTCACCAACACTGTTCAGAAGTTCTCACAAATGTGTTGCACTTGTAGGTTGCTTAGCTTCACCCTTTCTGCTCAGTTTCATCCCAAAACCGCTCGATGGAGTTTAAGTCTGGAGATTTGCGCTGCCATTCCATGATTTGAAGCCTTACCCTCGTTGTCTTTTATTTTAGGTAGTTTCTGACATAGCCGGAGGTATGTTTGGATCCTTATCTTGCTGTAGGATGGTACCCCTGACCAAGTAGGCGAATATAGACCAGAGGGTATGCATGGTCGCTACTAATGCTGTGGTAGCCCTTTTTGGCTACCAGTGGTGCCAGTCGACTCTTGCTGGCAGTCGACGACTCTGGATTCAGCAGAGCCCCAGATCATTCACGCTTCCTCCTCATGTTGACAGTTGGTGTCACACATTTAGGAACCATCCTTTTCCCGACTCGACGGTGATACAAAAACCCTGCATTGATTGAAGCGAAGATTTCAAATTTTGCTTCATCCGGTCCTTGAGACCTTCCAGTTTTCAGTAGTCCATGCCGGTGCTTCATGGCCAGCAAGCCACTTTTTCTTATTTCGCCATCTTGCAATGGCTTTCTTACTGCCACTCGACCTGTCAAACCGGCAGCCAAAGTCTTTCTCTCACAGTTGAAACTGAGGACTTCTTACTTCGACCAGTGTAAGCTTGTTGATTGAGCTGCTGTCCTGTGAGCCGCCTATCACGGGCCAAGCCTGTTACTCTCACAAGAAACTTGTCTTTCTGATTGTGCTGTGTCTTTTGGGTCTGCCAGAACCTCTTCATTTCAGAGTTTCTCCAGTTTCCAAGTGCCTTTGATGGTGTAGCGAAACTGTACTCACTGACACCTTGGCTTTGTTTGCAATTTCTCGAAGGAAAGACCTCCACTTTTTGAAGAGCAGTTGCGGTTCACCAAACATGTTCTGAAAATTTATCAATATGATTATATGGCTGCCCATTACATAGTTTGATGCAAACTGCTGGGTGCCTAACTATTGCCGGAAAATATGAATTTTAACTCGGAAGTTGTTATTTCTTCGAGGCTGTTGAAAAAAAAGCAGTCGTGTGCCATATATGGTTGGTGACGTCACGTTCTCCAAAACCAAAGCGGAAGCTCACTCTTTTCATTGTAAGAAGTTGTGCCAGTTGGCGGCGCCGTTTTTTTCGCTTTTTTTTGAGCTTGCAACTGTTATATTATTCCTTTTTTTATTTTGGAATTATTGTAGAACAAAGTTATTTTGGATATTTGCTACATCAATCCTCGTACGTGTCTGTGTCGTCATGTTTTGCGAAAATGGCTGGGAAACGGGGTAATCGCTTCCCAGCCAATTCCCGAAAGGAATCAACACATTCGCTGGCAGTGGATAAGATTTGCTACAAACAAAACGGCGCAATTTTCCCCTTGCCTTTTTTAAACTTTTAAACAATATCTTTGTGGAAAAGCGCTGCGGCCTAACATCTAGTTCAAGGCGCCCTAGGCCTGCGCGCCATCGACATAACCTTATAAATATCGCGAATTTTTTACAAAACTTCACAAATACCGAGTGTTAAGCATCCTAAGGCGGACTGCAAAAAACGAAAACAGAATTTTGAAATTGACTTTAAAACGAACCCGCAACGTCCGATCGACCACAAAATCTCAATTCACCACAGGAATTCACGGCCATTATTTTAAAATTATTTTGTCAAAGTCATTGAAACGCTAATATTCAGCCATCCACGAACAATCTTGCCATTAATTTCCGACAGCCTTAACAAGTCAGTCATGTGATTGATAACCTTTATTGGTATGAAAAATTATTTTTAAACCTCATCTTTTGGAAAAAGCGCCGCGCGCCTTAGATCTAGCCAAGGCGCCCGCGGCCATACGCGCCAGGCGCCCTCAACTTTGAAACATTCATAACTCGACGAATAAAAGGCTCAAGATGCAAACAAACTTACCTTATTTCTTGCAGCGCACGTTTTCCTGTTAGTAGGGTGACAATCCAACGCTTTGCGCAAATTCTGCTTCGCAATGGATAGGAAGAGCCGACATCGCAAGGATTTCAAAAAGCGACGTCGCTATTGACGCTTGGCCGCCACAAGCCCAGTTATCCCTGTGGTAACTTTTCTGACACCTTCTTGCTTAAAACCCAAAAGTCAAAAAGGATCACGAGGCCACACGTTTCACGGTCTGTATTCGTACTGAAATATCAAGATCAAGCGAGCTTTTTGCCCTTCTGCCTCCACGGGAGCGGTTCCGTCCTCCCTGAGCTGGGCAGTTCAGTTCCTGCCACTTGTACACAAAATAGGCCGTTTTCTTGGCACTTGCACAAGTGGCTCAAATATATATCTGCTCAGGGCCAGAAAACTCCATAGTATAAATTCCGATTCATTCACTCCGACTCGTCCTCGGCAATATCGGAATGAAAAACACTCAATTCAAAAACACTTCAAAAAAACACTTGAAATCACTCTGATTCGCATCTCGCCATTGATTACACGCTGTTTCCGAATTGTTAACGAAGTTTTTCGGAGAAACGTGACTTTATAGCATCTTCGGTAACTTCCGCGACTGTTTTTTCGTATCACTTGACAAAAGTTTTGACTTAAAAGTTGAATTTTAGCATATTTTTGTAGTTTCAAATGTAATGAAAATAATTGCCCAA
>CM068966.1:15852436-15870684 GCA_035128595.1 Eptatretus atami | reverse complement strand
AATTTATACTATGGAGTTTCTGGCCCTGAGCGATATATATTTGAGCCACTTGCAAGTGCAAGAAAACGGCCTATTTTGTGTACAAGTGGCAGGACTGACTGCCAGCTCACTGCAGCTTCAGGGAGGACGGAACCTCCCGTGGAGCAGAAGGGCAAAAAGCTCGCTTGATCTTGATTTTCAGTACGAATACAGACCGTGAAGTGTGGCCTCGTGATCCTTTTGACTTTTTGGGTTTTAAGCAAGAGGTGTCAGAAAAGTTACCACAGGGATAACTGGCTTGTGGCGGCCAAGCGTCAATAGCGACGTCGCTTTTTGAATCCTTCGATGTCGGCTCTTCCTATCATTGGAAGCAGAATTTCGCAAGCGTTGGATTGTTCACCTACTAACAGGAAGAACGTGGCTCGCAAGAATAAGGTAAGTTTGTTGCAATTTGAGCTTTTATTCGTCGAGTTATGAATGTTTCAAAGTTGAGGGCGCCTGGCGCGTATGGCCGCGGGCGCCTTGGCTAGATCTAGGCCGCGGCGCTTTTTCCACAAAGATGAGGTTTAAAATAATTTTTCATCCAATAAAGTTATCATCACATGACTGACTTGTTAAGCTGTCGGATTATGAAAGATTGTTCGTGGATGGCTGAATATTACGGTTTTATGACTTTGACAAAATAATTTTAAATAATGCCGTGAATTCCTGTGGTGAATTGAGATTTTGCTTCGATCGACGTTGCGGGTTCGTTTTAAAGTCAATTCAAATTCTGTTTTCGGTTTTTGCAGTCGCTTAGGATGCTTAACACTCGGTATTTGTGAAGTTTGTAAAATTCCGATATTTTATAAGGTTATGTCGATGGCGCGCAGGCCTAGGGCGCCTTGACTAGATGTTAGGCCGCAGCGCTTTTTCCACAAAGATTTGTTTAAAAGTTTAAAAGGCAGGGGAAAATTCGCCCGTTTTGTTTGTACAAATCTTATCCACTGCCAGCGAATGTTTGATTCCTTCGGGAATTGGTGGAGCGATTACCCGTTTTCCAGCATTTCGCAAAACATGACGACACACGTAGCGAGGATTGATGTACAAATATCCAAATAACTTTGTTCTACAATAATTCAAAATAAAAAAAGGATAATATAGACAGTTGCAAGCTCAAAAAAAAGCGAAGAAAACGGCCCGCTCAACTGCACACTTCTTCAATGAAAGAGTGAGCTTCCGCTTTGTTTTGGAGAACGTGACGTCACCATCCATATATGGACACGAGCTGTTTTTTTTCAACAGCCTCGAGAAATAACAACTTCGGAGTTAAATTTCATAATTTTCCCAATAGTTAGGCACCACATAGTTTGCATCAAACTATGTAATGCACATATAATCATATTGATAAATTTTCAGAACATGTTTGGTGACCGCAACCTGCTCTTCAAAAGTGGAGGTCTTTCCTTTCGAGAAATTGCAACAAAGCCAAGGGTGTCAGTGAGTACAGTTTCCTACACCATCAAAAGGCACTTGGAAACTGGAGGAAACTCTGACAATGAAGAGGTCTGGCAGACCCAAAGACACAGCACAATCAGAAGACAAGTTTCTGAGAGTAACAGCTTGCGTGATAGGCGGCTCACAGGACAGCAGCTTCAATCAACAGCTTACACTGGTCGAAGTAAAGAAGTCTCAGTTTCAACTGTGAAGAGAAGACTTTGGCTGCCGGTTTGACAGTCGAGTGGCAGTAAAAAGCCATTGCCAAGATGGCAAAATAAGAAAAGTGGCTTGCTCTGGGCCATGAAGCACCGCCAGTGGACTACTGAAAACTGGAAGGTCTCAAGGACCGGATGAACAAAATTTGAAATCTTCGCTTCATCATGCAGGGTTTTTGTACACCGTCGAGTCGGCGAAAGGATGGTTCCTAAATGTGTGACACCAACTGTCAAACATGGAGGAGGAAGCGTGATGATCTGGGGCTCTTGCTGAATCCAGAGTCGTTCGACTTGCCAGCAGAGTGACTGGCACCGCTGGACCAAAAGGGCTACCACAGCATTTAGTAGCGCCATGCATACCCTCTGGTCTACGCCTACTTGGTCAGGGGTCCATCCATAGCAGCAAGTAAGGATCCAAAACATACCTCCAGGCTATGTCAGAACTACCTTAAAATAAAAGACAAGACGGGTAGGCTTCAAATCATGGAATGGCCAGCACAATCTCCAGACTTAAACTCCATCGAGCTGGTTTGGGATGAACTGACAGAAGGGTGAAAGCTAAGCAACCTACAAGTGCAACACATTTGATGAGAACTTCTGCAACAGTGTTGGGAAAACTCTCCGAACAATATTTGATTTCCATTGTAGAAAGAATGCCACGAGTATGTTCGGCTGTTATATCTGCAAAAGGTGGCTACTTTGATGAGTCAAAATTTTAGATTAAATTTTGTCCAACAAAAACGATTCCATGATTTTTTTTTATCTGCAATGTTTGTTTGTTCTATGCTTTAATTTCAGAGTACATTGAAACATTAAACTGCAAAATTTCAGTAAAAACTGGAAAAATGGGGGTGTTCTAAAACTTTTGACCACGTAGTGTATACTGTATATACATATATATGGAGAGAGGGATAGATATGTAGATGGACAGATAGATAGATGGAAGCAACAGAACATTAAGGACAAAGCAATAGCACAAAATGGTTATCAATACAATAAAGAAGCCCCACATGCAAAAAGCAGAACGAAACACCTTATTCAAAATAAACAATAAATCCTTTAGCATCCAAAAGAGAAATTAATTCAAAACACGGAACATGGATGAAATGCAGAATGCGTCAGATTGGAGATAATGAATCACAAATAAATGATGTATTTTATGAGGCATTCATAAATCGTGTTTAATAAAATGTAATAAGCTTAATCAAGCTTTTGTGCATTTTGCTTCCACATCACATGCGTTGAAATAATCTCCACACTTCTTATTTTCGACACATTACAGGTTAAAATGGACCTAAACTGCCCCCCCCCTTGTTTATGCTAATCATTTAGGGGACTCAGGGCTGTAATGAGTTTTAATATACGGCACAGGCTGTTATGGCATGTTTGTATTATTCTGCGGCAGATAAAGTTCCAATGCGTACTTGGTTTACATCGGGGTAGAGACGGGGGTCAGGGGAAGGTGGGGGAAACATTGTTTGAGTATATAATATACGATGAACGAAATACAAAGAAATACAAGGAAATCAGACGCAGGTGGAGACATTCAGCCCATCATGCCTGTGCGACATCAACAACCACACTCATTTATCAACACAAGATCAAAGAAGAAAATGCAAATTTATTTATTTTTTAAGTGTTTGTATTTATTTATTTATTTATTTTAAAGTTTTGCCTTTATATATACATATATATACATATATATAATATATACATACTATATGTATATATGTATATACAGTATGTTCCTTCCTAAACTGTATAACCATCCTGAAGATCTCCTGAAGTCATACACTTCCCACTTGGTAACTTCATATAATCAAATGAGCAGATTTTATTTTCAGCGACAACACAGGTTTTCATGGAACAAGTGTATGTTGTTTATTTCGATAAACACGATGTATTTAGGATTTAAGTGTATCCAACAGCCGTCCTCACAAGTGGATTCCCAAGCATGTGATATGAACCCTATGATAGGAATCCATGCATCCGACAACCTCATGACCTTCCACATGGTTAGGATTTCCAAAGCACTTCCACTTGCTGTCCCGCAGCACGCACATCACCGGCACCACTTGAACCAACAGAAAGCCACTTTCCAGGCTGAACATCCGTGGCATGCGTGAAGGGTGACGGGGGGGGGGGGGGGTGCTGTCAGTTGTGGGGTGGTGGGGGGAGGGTCGAGGGGTAAAGGAGGATTATATTAACGAGCCGATCTTTAAATCGCACCGATTTAAGTCGTGTCTGGCAGGATCAGCAGCACCGACCCCGCTGATCTGCATCTCCTTGAGGTCTCCTGGGTAAGGGGATCTGAGCGCCCGGCAATCTCACCAACTTCCTCTTCCTCCACATCTTCATTTCTATTTCATTCCTTACAGCTGCTGTGCCTGAAATTGAACGCACTTTCATCACTTCTTTAATTCGTTATCCTTGCTCACCTAGGTTTCGTTTCAAAAAAATGGATGGTGTCATCACCAAATGGGACACCTGCTGATCAGGCCAACGTTTCGACTACGGATGGTCTTCATTCGGGAGTTTGCAGGCATCTGCTTACTACAGTCACGTGATGCCCCCAGCCCCTTGAGAGACAAAAACGCAAAACACACCCAAAGGAGGAGCATCACTTGACGTGACTGCAATAACCAGGTGCCTATACTACAGGATGCTGTGGTGTTTAGCCATCCTTTCATTGGAAGGTCATAAATCACATGACTGTACAGGAAGTATGTCACCAAAGGGGAGCGGGAAACACATGACGCGTGGAATATACAGATGTCTGTAAGGCAAGATACTAGGATTTTTAGCTAAAAATGAAATTACCCTCCTTGAGAACAGTGCAGGTGGAGGAATAATCTCCACTACCATTCAGGTATTGATTGTAAAATCATACTTTTCACCTTCTTTGAAAAAGTTGGTCCAGACTATACACCAGACCTTTAAGTACTGCTATCACGATATTGTCAGAGCGTGGTATCATATTTTCCTTGAAAGTGCACGGGACGGGGCGTGATGGTGGCAGAGCAGTTGCTGGGCTTTATAAAGCGCCACCTAATTGGACGCAGCACCTCAGGTACGTCACCTTGAGGGCTGGCCTATGGAACTCCAGTCCATCCCATCTTGCCGATCACCTTGTCCTTGAGTAGAAACACAAAGGGTAAATGGAATCAATTTCTCGGTGCAGAGTAATTTACATACATGAAACGTTCAGGCCGTCAATCAAGACACTAAATAGAATTAGGCATGGGGGGGAGAGGTGGGAGGGCGATGGAGGCTCTATTTGGCGATATTTCCATTTCCACCGCATGATACACTGCATCGCTTAACCCCACGTATCGCGACCCATGTGAAAGTCGGCGGGAGGACCTGCATTCGTTTTGTAGAGTACAAGGTACCCCTTACAACGTCGCCATCCATTTGGCGATCGACAGAGATTTTGAGTTCAAAACTGGCCTGAACGTGTGTGTGTGTGTGTGTGTGTGTGTGTGTGTGTGTGTGTGTATGTGTCAGGGGAGGAGTACTTTATAAAGCCCCACCCCTATGTGGGGTTAAGCTGGTTGTCTCTGAAAGGAGGAAACAAAAGGAAATTTTGGCAAAGGACCTGGCCAAAAAGACCATCATGCCTGCCTCACATCCACCCACAACCTCTCCATCTTTTTGTTAATTAGTCTCACCTCGAAGGGGTTGCGAAACTATTGTAATGCCTGTCTGTCTGTCTGTCATGTCTATATTAGTTTTGCTTTAAAAAAATTTTTCTCTGCAACCGCTTGTCCGATCGATGCGAAACTTTAAACAGAGTAGGGACTCCTGTAGATAATATTTTGAGAACTCTGATATCATTGGTCACATGGTATGGCAGCCATATTGGTATTAAAAAAAATATGGCACCTATGTTCCAAAGGAAGCAGTGCTGTTTGGCATTTCCTTCTCGTGATGCTAGAGCAGCTGGAGCTCTCCCCTTGTGTAAATTCAAAGTCTGCAGGCATTAAAAAAAAATTTGAGGACAAAAGGAAGGGCATGCCAAATATTGAAGCAGCTCCAACCCGCTTAAAATTTGGACATTTTCTAATCGCGAACCGCTCGATCAAAAAAATCTCCCATAAAATATTTAAATTGGCACGTCATCAACTCCCCATAGGGTATATAGAGTGATAACGATGATGTCATGCATGAAGTGGGAATCCAGCCAGAATTGGTTGACTCAAAACCCTTATCCGAAAATCTGAAACTTCATCTATCTATAATTCGCAGCAGTGTGTGTGTGTGTGTGTGTGTGTGTGTGTGTGTGTGTGTGTGTGTGTGTGTTGTGTGTGTGGTGTGTGTGTGTGTGTGTGTGTGTGTGTGTGTGTGTGTGTGTGTGTGTGGTGTGTGTGTGTGTGTGTGTGTGTGGTGTGTGTGTGTGTGTGTGTGTGTGTGTGTGTGTGTGTGTGTGTGTGGGTGTGTGTGTGTGGTGTGGACCGCTGTTTCTCGACAACCACTGGTCCGATCTAATTGAAACTTGCCAAGTATATTGCTGGGGCCCTGAGTATGTGCCTTTTCAAGGTTTGATATTAATCGGACAAGTGCTTCCCAAGTTATGGCCATTTATTTACAAACCAAATGACAAGACACGTTCTGCGTAGGCGTGGCTGATGGGGAAAGGGTGCCATTTTAGTTACCGTGGCGTAGGAGTGGCAATGGTCAATGGCAGCGAATGTCATGGCAAGCAAAGACAGGGAGGTAAACTTGATTTTAATATTTTAATTAAACTCTGTGTGTGTAAGTATCACAGCAGTTGTTACTTCGATGCAAGCGATAATTCGTGGAATGCATGTGAACATTCCGTACGGGCAAGAACCACTTCCGGATAGTGATAACTTACTGTATTCTAATAATTTTCGATTTCTTATATGCGCATTTATAGATAAACACAATGCCCCAATCCAGTCATCGTTTACGAGAGCGAAGGAACGGCCTGTGTGGTTGTTGAAAGTTTTATTATTTTTATATATATATTTTTTTTGGTTTGCACTACGGCCATGCACATACGGCCACACACGTACAGGCACACACTAGTATATCTGATCTACGACCGGATGTGTGAAGAATTAAACTTATGACGTCATCGTCATGTGGTGAGGTGGCCATTTTTGGATTGAAAATAAAAAGCGTGACAAATCTTCTTCTCCAGAACCACTTAACAGATCAAATGTGAAATTCCTAGATACAGTGCCTTCAGAAAAGTATACACACCCCTTGACTTTTTCACATTTTGTTGTGATACAGCTTGAATTTAAAATGAATAAATTAAAAATTTTTCTCACCGATCTACAGGGTGTTACCAAAAGAACCTAGACAATTTTGGTTGTTAATATATTTAGAACCACAAATGATACGACGACACACTTTGATTTATACGATACAGAAGCTCATAAAGTTTTGTTGGCACACCACATTCATAACACTTCAATGTGAGCTCCGTTTGTCACGCGGAGGAAATCAAGGCGGTACACAAGTTCTTGCCATGTTCGGCTCAGAATGTTTGTGTCCAACCTGTGTGCATGCAGCTGTGATCGCGAGAACGAAGGTCCTGCAGGTTTGCCACCTTGGTGTTGTCGAAAACATCATTGACAAACCCCCACAGAAAAAAGTCAAGGGGAGTTATGGATGTTTGATCATAGGGGGCCAGGCGGTTGGTCTGTCTCGGCCAATCCAGCAACCTGAAATATTTTTCATTCAGGACTGCTCAATGACTAAGGCCACAATGATGGGAGCACTGTCCTGTTGAAAATGATACGGGTTGCAGGTCTTCAATCTGTGGGAAGGCGGACCCTTCCAACATGTTCATGTAAATTGTTGAGGTCACTATATCCCTGCGAAGAAAAACTGACCCACCAAGGCAGTCATGGAGAAGGCACACCACACATTGACCTTTGGACTGTCACTATGTGTTCAAATGACCACGTGGGGGTTTTCAGAGGCCCAAATATCACAATGTGGCCGGTTGACTTCCCCGATACATGAAAGCAAGCTTTGTCTGTGAACATGACCTTTTTCAGGTAATCTTCATCATCCTCTATGGCGTTTGAAGTCCTTCATTTGGTTTGAGTTCCTGAAGAATCTGCACCTTAAATAAGCATGAAAGATTACAGTCTTTTATGCAAAATCCTGTTTACAGTCGTGGTTGGTGGTCCCAAATCTCTGATGCGTGTCGCATTGATTTCTGGGACTTTGTTGAAATGATACACGCATTTGTTCAACGTCAGCTGCACTTGTGCTTGGTAGACCGGTCCTTTTTCTGTTTCTGAGAACTTCCAGGCTCCTTAAACTCTTGTAACCAATCTCGTATACTAGTCCACAATGCGGATTCTTCGCATACCTTGTACGGAAATTACGCTGAACTTGCGTGTCGGATCTCGTCTCGATGAACCATTCGACGCACTGAGGCTTTCTCCTGTGGAGTTGCCATTATATTTTACATCAACGCATTCAACCACGCAGACCTGAAAATAAGGGAAACTTTATGAGATTCTGTATCATGTAATTAAAGGGTGTTTGTACATCGTTTGTGGTAATAAATATATTAACAAGAAAAGTTTTCCAAGTCCTTTTGGAACACTCTGTACAAGTACACAAAATTACCCCATAGATGAAAATGAAACATTGTTTTGGAAAATTTTACAAAACTTAATTAATTCTACTCAAGGAAGAAGTAAAAATGAAAAGCTTAAATGTCTTGCGCCAATAGTAATTCAATCCCGAGTCAATACTTTTTGCAGAAAGCACTTTTGGGCAGCAAATACAGCTTTGAGTATTCTCGGGTATGCCTGCCATCAACTTTGCACATCTGGATTTGGGGATTTTCTCCCATTCTTCCTTGCAGATTTGCTCAAGCTCTGTCAGAGTTGGATGGGGAGCGTCGGTGAACAGCAATCTTCAAGTCGTTCCACAGATTCTCAGTGGATTAAGTCTGGGCTTTGCTGGGCCACTCGAGGACTTTCATGTTCTTGTTTTGAAACCATTCCATGTTTGCTTTGTTTTTTCTTTCTTTTTTTGTATGCTTGGGGTCATTTTCCTGTTGGAACATAAATGTTTACCATAGTTCAAGGTATTTTGCACTCTATAGCAGATTCTCCTCAAGGATTTGCCGTATTTGGCTCCATTCATTGTTCCCGTCTATACCTTTCAAGTCTTCCAGTCCTGCCACTGAAAAGCCTCCCAATAGCATGATGCTGCCACCACCATGCTTCACGGTAGGGATGGTGTTACATCGGTGATGAGCTGTGCTCCGGTTCCACCAGAGGTTAGCGCTTTGCATTCAGGTGATGAGCTTCAATTTTCATGTCACCAGACCACAGAATCTTTGCCTCATGCTCTCAGAGTCTTTCATGTGCCGATTTGCAAACTCCAGGTGTGTTGTCATGTGCCTTTTTCTCAGGAGTGGCTTCTGTTTGGCCTTTTGTCTCTGCAGGCTTTGTGAAGTGCTACGACACTGTTGTCCTTCTGGAGGTTCATCTCAGCAAAGGAAAGTCTGTAGTTCTGGTCAGTGGTCATTGCGTTCTTGCTCACCTCCATGACCAGGGTCTTCTTTCCAAGTTGCTCAATTTGGTCAGATGGCCAGCTCTATGAGAGTCTGGGTCGTTCATATTCTTTCCATTCCCGTAATGATGGAGCTCACCGTGCTCTTGGAACTTCAACACTCTAGAAATAGTTTTATACCCTTCTCCAGATCTATGCTCCCTCGCAATTCTATCTTGAGTTCGACAGACAGTTCCTTGGACTTAATGGTGGAGTTTCTGCTCTAACATGCACTGTCAACTGTGAGACCTTATATAGAAAGGTGTGTTTCTTTCAAAATCATGTCAATCAACAATTTAATTTGCCACAGGTGGATTCCAATGAAGTTTTAGTGACATCTCAAGGATGATCAAAGGTAATTGGATGTACTGAGCTCAATTTTGAGTGTCATAGCAAAGGGGTTGAATACTTATTTACGCAAGGCATTTAAGCTTTTCATTTTAAATTAACAGATGTTTGGTACTACAGAACTTTCAATATGGATACAAACAAACAGGACATATAGTGACCGAAGCTTTTCGTGCTGCACTCTTCAGGGGTAAAGATCGCAACAAGTGAAGGAGGAAGTGAAGGCGCGTGCTCATATACGCAAGTCTCTATAAGGTAGACACCGATTTGTTCAACCGTAATGACATCACGGTTAAATCGCGAGCGGCCCATTGGTTGGCTCATCGTATTCACCTCGAGCTCCATTTGGGGAAACCCAATCCCCCTCTATCCAGGATGCGTTGCAAACGTCAATCATTGGCGAACTCTGCTCCAGCCAATGGGAGCTCGAGGTGAGACGATGAGCCAACCAATGGGAATTGGATTACCGTGACGTCATTACGGTTGAACCAATCGTGTCTACCTTATAGAGAACTTGCGTATATAAGCACGCACCTTCACTTCCTCCTTCATTGTTGCGATCTTAACCCTGAAGAGTGCAGCACGAAAAAGCTTCGGTCAGCTAATTTGTCGTTGTTTGTTTGTATCCATATTTTGATTAATTTGTAAAAAAAACTTCTCAAAACATGTTTTCACTTTGTCATAATGGGATATTTTGTGGAGATCAGTGACAAAAAAATTTAAGTTTAAACCATTTGTTAATTCAGGCTGGAACACAACAAAATTGACAAAAGACAGGGGTGTGATATACTTTCTGAAGGCACTGTATGAACTAGCTATTGGGAATATAGTTTTGAACATTTAAGACGTCATCAGACACATGGTCTGCAGCCATGTTGGCTTGAAGCTAAAACCTTTAAAAACATTTCTCTCAAACTTCTGAACAAATGGATCTGAAACGTTAAGTTTATAATCCACTACCAATGGGGATATAAGGGCGATAACTAAAACATCATTGGTCATATGGTTTGGCTAGCCATATTGGATTTAAAAAAACCCAAAAAAATTCCTTACACTGCTTGACAGGATTGATGTGAAACTTCACACATATATGATTGACTACCCATGGGGAATATATTTTGAATTTTTTTTCATATTCATGCCTCATTGACACAATTTTAGCCAGAGTGTGCACAAAAGTGGTTGTTAAATATCTTAATAATAATCAATAAAGCTACAGAATAAGGGCAATGTATGTGACATAATGGATGATACGAGTATATGGGCCATAATAGTCGTGTTCGGTTAACAATGGTATTTTTGTACAGAATGAGCACGTAAGGTGAGACTATGCGCTCGACCGAGTGCCGTTCTGGTATTTTGTGTTTTTTATAAACACATTTCACAAAATCACGCAGATGAGAAAGTAGAATGGGTAGAGAGACATTTTCTGTCTGACCTTTAAATAAAGGGAGTGATTTGGAGGCATGTTCTGTCTAACCTATAAATGTGAGTACATGGGTAGAGAGACATGGTCTGTTGAACGGTCGATAAGTGATATCAAGCTTTTTAGTTGCATCAGTGTGTATAAATATCAAGATACAGTGGCATGCGTAGAGTGTGAGGTTCAGAGAGGATTTGCTTGGTGTCAATGTCATGTTTGTGCACATCGAAAATAAACGTTTCAAATAAAAATCTCTGATTTTAAATGTGGTGAAAATAACGTAAAATGATATTTCATCAACAGTTCAAAATCAAAGATGAAAATAGAATAATTAACTGGAACGGCACTCGGTAGAGCGCACACCTCCGCCAGGCTGAAACAGTTTAAGTTTTGTACCACACTGATAGGCCATATCAGGATCCAGGACTTGACCCAAAATCTCAATCGGCTTGTTCTTGTCACCTTCACCTACCCAACTAATCCACCAAGTTTTATCAAAAGCCGTCCACCACGTTTTGTCCGAATCCATTCCAAAACTTTTTGAGATATCGTGCTACACATCGTTTTTGGCGCTATCTCTAAATGGTGAAGAATCACTTAAAAAAAATTTTAATTCATTGCATCCGGATCCGGTTCTTCACCAAAATCGAATAATTCGTCTTGTCAAACACTCAACCTATCCACCAAGTGTCGTCTGAATCCGTCAACAATGTTTTGAAATATCCTGCTCACAGACAAACAAACAAACAGGAGTGAATACATAACCTTTGTCCACCTTCATGGGGAGGTAATAAATCTAATGTGATATAGTTAAGTTAAAAACTTAAAGATAGTTGTAAAGATGTTAAGTAAAAATAAGACTTTTAAAAGTGTGAAAGCATGGCACAGTTTTGGTGATGCACGGTAACAGGCATCAATAATAGCATAGACGGTTTCGGGTGATGTGCTGAAAGCAAATGCCCCAGTCGAATGGTACTCAACGGGGTCCCACGAGGTAAGAGTGTTATTTAACAATAAAGAACCTGAGTCGGAATGCTTGAGTTTTGCTCGTTTTATGAGATAATTTATGATGTTTCACCTTTGAAGATTTTTGCTTCATTAAACAGATCCGCTCGAAAGGGAAACAATTAACAAAACAATAATTTGATTCTTTTTCTTACTTAAGCCCCCTATCATCTCCTCCCCTCTCCGCCCTCCCCCCCCCACTCAATTCCCTCTCTCTCTGCCCACCCCTCCCTCTCTCTAGCTCAACCGCCTCCTTTTCCTCTTTCCTGGCTGTCTGCTCCGAATGGCCGTGAATCGGCTCAATCATTCAATTACAAAGGCCAATTAAATGTTTTCATTGGAATCATTGACAATATTGTAGAAATGTAAGTTTGCTTCAACAATGAGTGCTCGTTGCTTGGATTGTCTACCTTGGTTGGATGAGTGGTTGTTGTACAAGTGGTTATTGTTGAACATATACTTTGACAAATTGTATAATGTGGTTGTTTCATTTTTTATTTTTTTTAATCGGTCTTAAAGTTCTGTCAAAGTGTAGTGCAACTTTCTGGGCCACTCACGAATCGTTGTTCTCGATGGTGGCTGCCTTCCATGTCCATCCTGAAGCTTCGTCGAACCTGTGTAGCTGATTTGGTCTCTGCAAAGCAGGCAACGCCACTGCGCTTTTTCTTGTGGGGACGCCATTTGCATTAAGTGTGAGTCATGTGTCATGGGACGCCTTAAAATGAAATAAGAAAGTCAAAAAAACTTTTATGAATGCTCTTTCACATGCAGCAAACCACAACAGTGTATAGCATTCATTGTCTCTGAAACTGTATTTGTGAACATGGTGTATGTATGTATGTATGTATGTATATGTATATGTATATATATAGTCAAATTTAACTCCTTTTCAGGATGCCAAAATTTGTCCTATTCTCAGTATTTTGGGCACTTATCACGGTCGTGATGCCATAACCATGACGCCCCTAGCCTGTGCATACACAGTGCAACTGAACACGTTCTATTAGCCATCTCGAGGACATTTAAACACTTCAAGCTCATAGATTCAGGGGGCTTCTCCCCCTTACCCCCAAGAGGGGCAGTGCCCTTCACCCTGTAGAGGGAACTGTGGAGGCCCCTTGACCCTTGCCTGAAGTCCCTTATTTTACTTTTTCATGAGGCTGGTCATCCTCAATTTCTCTCCCCTCCCATTCCTCCCACTGTTCCTCCTATAACAGTCCCACCCCACCCTCCCCAAAACTCTTGCATCAATTCCCATGTACGTCTCAGTGCTGTGAATGTCCAACGATGCACGAAAAGTCCCTCCATCGGCGAGATGCCGCACTATGATAAAACCCGCCCAAGGAAAATTTCTGCCTCTGGCCCCGAGCCAGCTTGCCTTGCAGGGCCTACCGATTTAATCAGCATTTAAATCACATCGCAAGGAGATGGAGAAGGAAAAGGGGGGGGGGGGAGTACAGTTCCAGACGAGTAAACGCAATAGTTAAAATATATATGCACAGCTCTCAGGCAGGGCCATTAACCTGCACATGGCACGGTTGGGACCTTGGCTGATGAGCTTTTATAATCATTTGGTGGTACAGATGTTATGTGTAAAATGGTGCTGCACATGGATACAACCCCATGCATGGTCTCTAACGGGACCACTTAAAGTGCCGCAGTAACTGACATGCTGCGTTCTCACACCTGGTCTTCTTCTGTGTGAACGATTGTTTTTTTTAAGTTATTCGACATAAAGCTCATGTTCAGTAAATAAGAAACGCCGTAATATGACGATATGCATGTGCATTGTGACGTCATCAATGTCTTGAAACACACAGCTCACCAGTAAGGTTGACAGTCGTGGGGGTTGCGGCTTTAAAGAAACTCGTGAGCGAACTTATAAGCATTTAGTCAGTCATAGACAACACTATAGGTGATGCTGACGTCTTGGCTTGAAATATATGGGATACGGTTAATATTTTATGTTTTTCAATGGTGAGCGATCTCCACAAGGCATTTCCACGGACGACCACTGAAAGCAACGGTGTGGCTATTACCACAGGGACTTGCTATACAAATATAGAAGTACGTATTTCAACTTAATGGCTTTAGCAGGCAGGACAAACAAGAATGGCTGATGTGGAAAGAATCCCTGAAAGCTGAAGGACACCTTGAATACAAGGGTGCCAGAATTACAATAATCTTTACTGCAGCAGATACAAGAGTGTAAAAGGATAAAGTTGTCAAAAGTGACTACAAAAGAAAGGAAGGAGAAGAAGAGGAAGAAAAAGAAGAAGAAAAAAAAGAAAGAAGAAGGGAGAAGAAGATGAAGAGAAGAAGGAAAAGTTAAAGAGGAAAAGCAACAAAGATAAATATGGTTTACAGCCCTTGTCTATCATTATCTATTCGCTTAATGATTAGAAACAAACGAAATTCAAAACCAATCTTATTTGATTCAGAAATATCAACCAATTCATCGACAGAATTAGAGAACGAAATACCGAGTGATGTTCCTTTCATGGTGGTTTGTGACGCTTGTCTTCGATATGTCTTTGTAACATCCTTCTTTTGTTTCTTTATTCCTCCCTTCGCGTTTGCTTTCCTCTGTGGTTTTTACCCCTCAGCCCGAATTGGCTAAGGGGTATTGTCGTCTAGGCGTTGTCGGCGGCGGGCGTCCGTCAGCTTTTGGTTTCCGTCAATTTCGAGAACGCCTTGTCCGATTAAATCCATTTTTGGCAGGGTATGTTGGGGTTGAGTAGAGGAAGGTTCTTTCGAAAATGAGCGCGCTGCGCAGCGATTTTCAATGTGGCCTCCATGGCAGCCATCTTTGAAATTGGTTTCCGTGATTTCGAGAGAACGCCTTGTCCGATTAAATCCATTTTTGCAGGGTGTGTTGGGGTTGAGTAGAGAAGGTTCCTTTCGAAAATGGGCGCGCTGCGATTTTCAAGTGTGGCCGCCATGCCAGCCATCTTGAATTGGGTTTCCGTCGATTTCGAGGAGACGCCTTGTCCGATAAATCCATTTTTGGCAAGTGTGGTGTGTTGGAGTTGAGTAGAGGGAGGTTTCCTTTCGAAAATGGGCGGCGCTGCGATTTTCACAGTAGCCGCCATGGTAGCTCTCTTGAAAAGTCTGAATTGATTTTTCGATTATGAACGTCGCAACCTGCTCTAACTGACTTGCATCATCGTGATATCACTGCTTCCTTTTACAATGCATGAGGATGAGGGGTACGCCCGCTTTGCGGAGATATTTTTATTACCTGTGGAAGAGTGAGGTTATGTTGAAGTGACGTAGTGACATTGGGGCCACATTTGGACACAAAGGAATGAAGGAAGAGGAAATGGAGGAGGGGAGCAAAGACATAACAGTAACCTGGCAAGTAAGAGGGTTGAATTAGGTAGCATTTATGTAGGTATAAAATAGAATGGAGAGGGATAAGCCCAGGGGGTTCATAACTTCTTCTCGCGTCTGGCAGACCTGGCTGCCGGGTAGCTACCCGGCGGGTTAGCTATCATTTTGTTGGTGGTAGCAGCTGTGCCAGACTGATGTTCTGTGGCTCCTATACCAGTACACTGGTACTCATTTTGCCAACCTTATTTAAGGATGACATGAGCGAGTGTATCATATTAGGCATCCCAACAGGGCTCGATCAGGACCCTAAGATCCCAAGCCAGCCAACCAAACCACTAAGCCAACACAAGCTTGGCGGGTTCATATAAGAATGGTGGTACATCATCTGCTTGAAGTGGAAGGGTGGGATCTCCTGAACAGTGCTTTTAACCAAAAGGGGAGATTCATTCGTGCTTAGAACTGTCTGAATGCGTATACATTGTTGTTCGGTCTTAAACTCATCTGTTGCTTACACTGTTGGAGTGAGACAACACTGTTTTTAATGCAGTGGAAAGTTGAAATAAGTTATTGTGTTTTTTATGTTCTTCTGTTTTGGGGAACAGTAGAACCAGGTGAGTGAGAATGGTGAAAGATTACAGGTATAACATGAGGTGGAATATCCTATTTATTCTCCTATGAGGCTTGGAGGAGAAAATGCAGAGCCCTTTTTACAAAGGTAGGCCAATGACCTGGAAGTGCCGGGTGGAGCAGGTTAATGAGCCCCAGTTTTTGTGGGTGGCTACATCCATCATCTGTGTCTGGAGGCACTGCGATTGGCCAGCTCATTTCAGCTGAGACTGCGATCATACACAAATTGATGCGCTTTTCCTTGAAAGTAATAATTCTTCTGAGGATGGGATCCTACCTTCTCCAGGTCTGATAAAGGTTCCCAGGGACCCAGTGCCGGCTCCGTGAATGGTATCCAACTTGCTCGAGGTCGCACGAGAAGTTCCAGTCCCTGGTTCTCAGCTCGCCCTGGTCCCATGGGCAAAGTGGGGGAAAATTTTTGTTGATGTCAGGTGACGCGCGAAAAGTTGCCTGGCAAATAGATGATACCCCTTTTGCGGAAATGCAGCCAGGGTCTGCGATGAACGTACTGGGGCACATGGAGCTTTCACACAGGGCCTAGGTAGGATTCATGGATGGTGACCAAACTGTTTGCGCGGACAGACATCCACGTTCCCCCTCATTCAATAAAATCCACAGACTAAGTATCGCATTTCCGCCCCAAGTCAGACATTATTTCTTCAGGACTGTTGGGCTAAAAAAATGTTTAAAGGGAGGAAAGGAATATGGGGGTGGTTCACATTGCGCGGTTGTGTTTCTGAGCAGGATCCGACCCTGCCTCTGATGTCCTCAGAAGGCGCTTGGTTCTGGGTCCGCCTCCACAATTCAGGGTCCCTCCTGGAGCAAAAATGGACTACTTCATGACCGGCGTTTTCAAGGAGCCAAAGCAATGTGAAAAGTCGCCCGGCAAATAGATGGTACCGCCTTCCATCGATCCACACGATGGCAAAGCAAAAAAAGAAGCCTTACGGGGCCGCCATAACTTCTTTGGGCAGATCTAACAGGTAAATACGTCCCAAGAAGAGGTATCCAAGGTCCCATTAGACATCGCATGGACTGGATCCACCTTTTCCCAGGTCTGCGAAAAAGGCAACTATGCACTAATCTGGCTTATAGACTAAATCGAACCTCCTCCGGGGTCTGCAAGTGGGTTCGGCAGGACCCTGATGCAGGCCCCGTGGATGGGAGCTCCCTGCTCGGGCGGAGTTTGCGGCGATGATGTCCCAAGGCATAAGTCGGGTTGCGTGGATGGGATCCTACTAGGCTCACAGGGCTGCACAATAACTGTCTGGGCCCTGGTAGGAGCTGCGCCAAATGGGATCCCACCTTCCCTAATGGTCGCACTAAGGGGTCCCAGGACGCCAATGGCTCTGTGGATCAGGATCCCCCGATAAGGTCTGGGGGCCGGCAGGTTGGGTTGATCAGCAAGATGGGATCGCGACTGCTCCAAAGGTCAGTGCAAAGGTCTCACATGCCCTAGTCCGGGCTCATGCAGATGGAACCAGCACCTGCTCCCGGGGTCTGTCGACAAAGAAGGTCCCGGGCCCCAGTGGGGCTCTCCAACAGTTGGCGTCCCATCGTGTTACCAGGTGACCTGCCAAGTCACCCCTCCACACAAAAAACTTTCAACGAAGCTGCCGAAATGGAACATTTTACGTTTAGCCCAGATTGACTAATTGCAGCCAGTAAGTCCAATTTTGCTTTCATATTAACGAGAAATGTCAAGAGCCCGTCGCTATCGCTGACAGGAACACAAATCTTTGCTAATTGCTCAAAAAGAAAAAGAAAAAGGTTGTTTGTGAATGGAAAAATATAAATTAGGGGCAGTGCATATTAGCCAGCCTAAGGCTATACACCTCAAGGGAGCGAGGAGGGGGATAGGCGTTCATAGGGATATTCAGGCAACAGGCTTTTTAGATGCTGAATTTCTGTAATAATATACACTACATCCAAAATTATGAATAAAAGCAAAGGCGAAAATTTTTTCCTGAATATATCGATATGAGAACGGGAATTAAAATGAAGACTTACCTATTATTATAAGTGAGGTAAGATGAAGGAGAACGAGGATTTGTTTTACAATGTGGCAGTGGGGCTTATGGAAAGTCTACACCCCTCTTTCAAAATTTTCACGCGTTTTGTTGCCTTATAGGCCTGGGATTTAAATTAGCAGTTAAATCAGACTTTTTCTGCAGCCTTGTATTTAGCACATGCGTAACCCACAAACTTCCAAGTTGAAAAAGCAAATTATACAAATTTGCAGAAAATTAATTTAAAATATCAAGCGAGAATATCTTGGTTGGATA
>CM068966.1:15839347-15850918 GCA_035128595.1 Eptatretus atami | reverse complement strand
GCACCGCCAGTGGACTACTGAAAACTGGAAGGTCTCAAGGACCGATGAATCAAAATTTGAAATCTTCGCTTCATCATGCAGGGTTTTTGTACACCGTCGAGTCGGCGAAAGGATGGTTCCTAAATGTGTGACACCAACTGTCAAACATGGAGGAGGAAGCGTGATGATCTGGGGCTCTTGCTGAATCCAGAGTCGTCGACTTGCACAGAGTGACTGGCACCCTGGACCAAAAGGGCTACCACAGCATTTAGTAGCGCCATGCAATACCCTCTGGTCTACGCCTACTTGGTCAGGGGTCCATCCTACAGCAAGATAAGGATCCAAAACATACCTCCAGGCTATGTCAGAACTACCTTAAAATAAAAGAACAAGACGGTAGGCTTCAAATCATGGAATGGCCAGCACAGTCTCCAGACTTAAACTCCATCGAGCTGGTTTGGGATGAACTGGACAGAAGGGTGAAAGCTAAGCAACCTACAAGTGCAACACATTTGTGAGAACTTCTGCAACAGTGTTGGGAAAAACTCTCCGAACAATATTTGATTTCCATTGTAGAAAGAATGCCACGAGTATGTTCGGCTGTTATATCTGCAAAAGGTGGCTACTTTGATGAGTCAAAATTTTAGATTAAATTTTGTCCAACAAAACGATTCCATGATTTCTTTTTTATCTGCAATTGTTTGTTTGTTCTATGCTTTAATTTCAGAGTACATTGAAACATTAAACTGCAAAAATTTCAGTAAAAACTGGAAAAATGGGGGTGTTCTAAAACTTTTGACCGGTAGTGTATACTGTATATACATATATATGGAGAGAGGGATAGATATGTAGATGGACAGATAGATAGATAGGAAGCAACAGAACATTAAGGACAAAGCAATAGCACCAAATGGTTATCAATACAATAAAGAAGCCCCACATGCAAAAAGCAGAACGAAACACCTTATTCAAAATAAACAATAAATCCTTTGCATCCCAAAAGAGAAATTAATTCAAAACACGGAACATGATGAAATGCAGAATGCGTCAGATTGGAGATAATGAATCACAAATAAATGATGTATTTTTACGACATTCATAAATCGTGTTTAATAAAATGTATAAGCTTAATCAAGCTTTTGTGCATTTTGCTTCCACATCACTGCGTTGAAATAATCTCCACTCTTATTTTTCGACACATTACAGGTTAAAATGGACCTAAACTGCCCCCCCCCCTTGTTTATGCTAATCATTTAGGGGACTCAGGGCTGTAATGAGTTTTAATAACGGCACAGGCTGTTATGGCAGTGTTTGTATTATTCTGCGCAGATAAAGTTCCAATGCGTACTTGGTTTACATCGGGGTAGAGACGGGGTCAGGGGAAGGTGGGGGGAAACCATATGTTTGAGTATATAATATACGATGAACGAAATACAAAGAAATACAAGGAAATCAGACGCAGGTGGAGACCATTCAGCCCATCATGCCTGTGCGACATCAACACCACACTCATTTATCAACACAAGATCCAAAGAAGAAAATGCAAATTTTATTATTTTTTAAGTGTTTTGTATTTATTTATTTATTTATTTTAAAGTTTTTGCCTTTATATATACATATATATACATATATATACATATATATGTATATATGTATATACAGTATGTTCCTCCTAAACTGTATAACCATCCCTGAAGATCCCTGAAGTCATACACTTCCCACTTGGTACTTCATATAATCAAATGAGCAGATTTTATTTTCAGCGACAACACAGGTTTTCATGGAACAAGTGTATGTTGTTTATTTCGATAAACACGATGTATTTAGGATTTAAGTGTATCCAACAGGCCGTCCTCACAAGTGGATTCCCAAGCATGTGATATGACACCCTCATGATAGGAATCCCATGCATCCGACAACCTCATGACCTTCCACATGGTTAGGATTTCCAAAGCACTTCCACTTGCTGTCCCAGCACGCACATCACCGGCACCACTTGAACCAACAGAAAGCCCACTTTCCAGCTGAACATCCGTGGCATCGTGAAGGGTGACGGGGGGGTGCTGTCAGTTGTGGGGGTGGTGGGGGGGAGGGTCGAGGGTAAAGGAGGATTATATTAACGAGCCGATCTTTAAATCGCACCGATTTAAGTCGTGTCTGGCAGGATCAGCAGCACCGACCCCGCTGACTCTGCATCTCCTTGAGGTCTCCTGGGTAAGGGGATCTGAGTGCCCGGCAATCTCACCAACTTCCTCTTCCTCCACATCTTCATTTCTATTTCATCCTTACAGCTGCTGTACCTGAATTGAACGCACTTTCATCACTTCTTTCATTCGTTATCCTTGCTCACCTAGGTTTCGTTTCAAAAAAATGGATGGTGTCATCACCAAATGGGACACCTGCTGATCAGGCAACGTTTCGACTACGGATGGTCTTCATTCGGGAGTTTGCAGGCATCTGCTTACTACAGTCACGTGATGCCCCCAGCCCCCTTGAGAGACAAAAACGCAAACACACCCAAAGGAGGAGCATCACGTGACGTGACTGCAATAACCAGGTGCCTATACTACAGGATGCTGTGGTGTTTAGCCATCCTTTCATGGGGAAGGTCATCACATGACTGTACAGGAAGTATGTCACCAAAGGGGAGCGGGAAACACATGACCTGGAATATACAGATGTCTGTACAGGATACTAGGATTTTAAGCTAAAAATGAAATTACCCTCCTTGAGAACAGTGCAGGTGGAGGAATAATCCTCCACTACCATTCAGGTATTGATTGTAAAATCATACTTTTCACCTTCTTTGAAAAAGTTGGTCCAGACTATACACCAGACCTTTAAGTACTGCTATCACGATATTGTCAGAGCGTTGGTATCATATTTCCTTTAAAGTGCACGGGACGGGGACGGTGATGGTGGCAGAGCAGTGCTGGGCTTTATAAAGCGCCACCTAATTGGACGCAGCACCTCAGGTACGTCACCTGAGCCGCCTTGGAACCTCCAGTCCATCCCATCTTGCCGATCACCTTGTCCTTGAGTAGAAACACAAAGGGTAATGGAATCAATTTCTCGGTGCAGAGTAATTTACATACATGAAACGTTCAGGCGTCAATCAAGACACTAAATAGAATTAGGCATGGGGGGGAGAGGTGGGAGGGCGATGGAGGCTCTATTTGCGCATATTTCCATTTCCACCGCATGATACACTGCATCGCTTAACCCCACGTATCGCGACCCATGTGAAAGTCGGCGGGAGGACCTGCATTCGTTTGTAGAGTACAAGGTACCCTTACAACGTCGCCATCAATTTGGCGATCGACAGAGATTTTGAGTTCAAACTGCCTGAACGTGTGTGTGTGTGTGTGTGTGTGTGTGTGGTGTGTGTATGTGTCAGGGGAGGAGTACTTTATAAAGCCCCACCCCTATGTGGGGTTAAGCTGGTTGTCTCTGAAAGGAGGAAACAAAAGGAAATTTTGGCAAAGGAACTGGCCAAAAGACCCATCATGCCTGCCTCACATCCACCCACCAACCTCTCCATCTTTTTGTTAATTAGTCTCACCTCGAAGGGGTTGCGAGACTATTGTAATGCCTGTCTGTCTGTCTGTCCATGTCTATATAGTTTTGCTTTAAAAAAATTTTCTCTGCAACCGCTTGTCCGATCGATGCGAAACTTTAAACAGAGTAGGGACTCCTGTAGATAATATTTTGAGAACTCTGATATCATTGGTCACATGGTATGGCAGCCATATTGGATTAAAAAAAATATCGCACCTATGTCCAAAGGAAGCAGTGCTGTTTGGCATTTCCTTCTCGTGATGCTAGGCAGCTGGAGCTCTCCCCTTGTGTAAATTCAAAGTCTGCAGCATTAAAAAAAAATTTGACGGACAAAAGGAAGGGCATGCCAAATATTGAAGCAGCTCCACCGCTTAAAAATTTGGACATTTTCTAATCCGAAACCGCTCGATCAAAAAAATCTCCCCATAAAAATATTTAAACTTGGCACGTCATCAACTCCCCATAGGGTATATAGAGTGATAACGATGATGTCATGCATGAAGTGGGATTCCAGCCAGAATTGGTTGACTCAAAACCCTCATCCGAAAAATCTGAAACTTCATCTATCTATAATTCCAGCAGTGTGTGTGTGTGTGTGTGTGTGTGTGTGTGTGTGTGTGTGTGTGTGGTGTGTGGTGTGTGTGTGTGTGTTGTGTGTGTGTGTGTGTGTGTGGTGTGTGTGGTGGGTGTGTGTGTGTGTGTGTGTGTGTGTGTGTGTGTGTGTGGTGTGTGTGTGTGTGTGTGTGTGTTGGTGTGTGTGGTGTGTGTGTGTGACCGCTGTTTCTCGACAACCACTGGTCCGATCTAATTGAAACTTGCCAAGTATATTGCTGGGGCCCTGAGTATGTGCCTTTTCAAGGTTTGATATTAATCGGACAAGTGCTTCCCAAGTTATGGCCATTTATTTACCAAACCAATGAAAGACACGTTGCTGCGTAGGCGTGGCTGATGGGGAAAGGGTGCCATTTAGTTACCGTGGCGTAGGAGTGGCAATGGTCAATGGCAGCGAATGTCATGGCAAGCAAGACAGGGAGGTAAACTTGATTTTAAATTTTAATTAACTCTGTGTGTGTAAGTATCACAGCAGTTGTTACTTCGATGCAAGCGATAATTCGTGGAATGCATGTGAACATTCCGTACGGGCAAGAACCACTTCCGGATAGTGATAACTTACTGTATTCTAATAATTTTTCGATTTCTTATGCGCATTTATAGATAAACACAATGCCCCAATCCAGTCATCGTTTACGAGAGCGAAGGAACGGCCTGTGTGGTTGTTTGAAAGTTTTATTATTTTTATATATATTTTTTGGTTTGCACCTACGGCCATGCACATACGGCCACACACGTACAGGCACACACTAGTATATCTGATCTACGACCGGATGTGTGAAGAATTAAACTTATGACGTCATCGGTCATGTGGTGAGGTGGCCATTTTGGATTGAAAATAAAAACGTGACAAATCTTCTTCTCCAGAACCACTTAACAGATCAATGTGAAAATTCCTAGATACAGTGCCTTCAGAAAGTATACACACCCCTTGACTTTTTCACATTTTGTTGTGATACAGCTTGAATTTAAAATGAATAAATTAAAATTTTTTCTCACCGATCTACAGGGTGTTCCAAAAAGACCTAGACAATTTTGGTTGTTAATATATTTAGAACCACAAATGATACGACGACACACTTTGATTTATACGATACAGAAGCTCATAAAGTTTTGTTCACACCATCAATACACTTCAATGTGAGCTCCGTTTGTCACGCGGAGGACATCAAGGCGGTACACAAGTTCTTGCCATGTTCGGCTCAGAATGTTTGTGTCCACCTGTGTGCATGCAGCTGTGATCCGAGAACGAAGGTCCTGCAGGTTTGCCACCTTGGTGTTGTCGAAAACATCATTGACAAACCCCCACAGAAAAAAAGTCAAGGGGAGTTATGGATGTTGATCATGGGGGCCAGGCGGTTGGTCTGTCTCGGCCAATCCAGCAACCTGAAATATTTTTCATTCAGGACTGCTCAAATGACTAAGGCCCAATGATGGGGAGCACTGTCCTGTTGAAAAATGATACCGGGTTGCAGGTCTTCAATCTGTGGGAAGGCGGACCCTTCCAACATGTTCATGTAAATTGTTGAGGTCACTATATCCCTGCGAAGAAAAACTGACCCACCAAGCAGTCATGGAGAAGGCCACACCACACATTGACCTTTGGACTGTCACATATGTGTTCAATGACCACGTGGGGGTTTTCAGAGGCCCAAATACTCACAATGTGCCGGTTGACCTTCCCCGATACATGAAAGCAAGCTTTGTCTGTGAACATGACCTTTTTCAGGTAATCTTCATCATCCTCTATGGCGTTTGAGTCCTTCATTTGGTTTGAGTTCCTGAAGAATCTGCACCTTATAAGCATAAAGATTCAGTCTTTTATGCAAAATCCTGTTTACAGTCGTGGTTGGTGGTCCCAAATCTCTGGATGCGTGTCGAATTGATTTTCTGGGACTTTGTTGAAATGATACACGCATTTGTTCAACGTCAGCTGCACTTGTGCTTGGTAGACCGGTCCTTTTCTGTTTCTGAGAACTTCCAGGCTCCTTAAACCTCTTGTACCAATCTCTGATACTAGTCCACAATGGCGGATTCCTTCCATACCTTGTACGGAAATTACGCTGAACTTGCGTGTCGGATCTCGTCTCGATGAACCATTCGACGCACTGAGCTTTCTCCTGTGGAGTTGCCATTATATTTTACATTCAACCACCAGACCTGAAAATAAGGAAAACTTTATGAGATTCTGTATCATGTAATTAAAGGGTGTTGTTACATCGTTTGTGGTAATAAATATATTAACAAGAAAAGTTTTCCAAGTCCTTTTGGAACACTCTGTACAGTACACAAAATACCCCATAATGATAAAATGAAAACATGTTTTTGGAAAATTTTACAACTTAATTAATTCTACTCAAGGAGAAGTAAAAATGAAAAGCTTAAATGTCTTGCGCCAATAAGTATTCGAATCCCGAGTCAATACTTTTCAGAAGCACTTTTGGCAGCAAATACAGCTTTGAGTATTCTTGGGTATGCCTGCATCAACTTTGCACATCTGGATTTGGGGATTTTCTCCCATTCTTCCTTGCAGATTTGCTCAAGCTCTGTCAAGTTGGATGGGGAGCGTCGGTGAACAGCAATCTTCAAGTCGTTCCACAGATTCTCAGTGGGATTCAAGTCTGGGCTTTGGCTGGGCCACTGAGGACTTTCATGTTTCTGTTTTTGAAACCATTCCAGTGTTGCTTTGTTTTTTCTTTCTTTTTTGTATGCTTGGGGTCATTTTCCTGTTGGAACATAAATGTTTACCATAGTTCAAGGTATTTTGCACTCTATAGCAGATTCTCCTCAAGGATTTGCCTGTATTTGGCTCCATTCATTGTTCCCTCTATCCTTTCAAGTCTTCCAGTCCCTGCCACTGAAAAGCATCCCAATAGCATGATGCTGCCACCACCATGCTTCACGGTAGGGATGGTGTTACATCGGTGATGAGCTGTGCTCGGTTTCCACCAGAGGTAGCGCTTTGCATTCAGGTGATAGACTTCAATTTTCATGTCACCAGACCACAGAATCTTTTGCCTCATGCTCTCAGAGTCTTTCATGTGCCGATTTGCAAACTCCAGGTGTGTTGTCATGTGCCTTTTTCTCAGGAGTGGCTTCTGTTTGGCCTTTTGTCTCTGCAGCTTTGTGAAGTGCTACAGACACTGTTGTCCTTCTGGCAGGTTCATCTCAGCAAAGGAAGTCTGTAGTTCTGTCAGTGGTCATTGCGTTCTTGCTCACCTCCATGACCAGGGTCCTTCTTTCCAAGTTGCTCAGTTTGGTCAGATGGCCAGCTCTATGAAGAGTCTGGGTCGTTCATATTCTTTCCATTCCCTAATGATGGAGCTCACCGTGCTCTTGGGAACTTTCAACACTCTAGAAATAGTTTTATACCCTTCTCCAGATCTATGCCTCCTCGCAATTCTATCTTGAAGTTCGACAGACAGTTCCTTGGACTTAATGGTGGAGTTTCTGCTCTAACATGCACTGTCAACTGTGAGACCTTATATAGAAAGGTGTGTTTCTTTCAAAATCATGTCCAATCAATTTAATTTGCCACAGGTGGATTCCAATGAAGTTTTAGTGACATCTCAAGGATGATCAAAGGTAATTGGATGTACCTGAGCTCAATTTTGAGTGTCATAGCAAAGGGGTTGAATACTTATTTACGCAAGGCATTTAAGCTTTTCATTTTAAATTAACAGATGTTTGGTACTACAGAACTTCAATATGGATACAAACAAACAGGACATAATAGTGACCGAAGCTTTTCGTGCTGCACTCTTCAGGGTAAGATCGCAACAAGTGAAGGAGGAAGTGAAGGCGCGTGCTCATATACGCAAGTCTCTATAAGGTAGACACCGATTTGTTCAACCGTAATGACATCACGGTTAATCCGAGCGCCCATTGGTTGGCTCATCGTATTCACCTCGAGCTCCATTTGGGGAAACCAATCCCCCCTCTATCCAGGATGCCGTTGCAAACGTCAATCATTGGCGAACTCTGCTCCAGCCAATGGGAGCTCGAGGTGAAGACGATGAGCCAACCAATGGGAATTCGGATTAACAGTGACGTCATTACGGTTGAACCAATCGGTGTCTACCTTATAGAGACTTGCGTATATAAGCACGCACCTTCACTTCCTCCTTCACTTGTTGCGATCTTACCCTGAAGAGTGCAGCACGAAAAGCTTCGGTCAATATTATGTCGTGTTTGTTTGTATCCATATTTCGATTAATTTGTAAAAAAAACTTCTCAAAACATGTTTTCACTTTGTCATAATGGGATATTTTGTGGAGATCAGTGACAAAAAAAATTTAAGTTTAAACCATTTGTAATTCAGGCTGGAACACAACAAAATATGACAAAAGACAAGGGGTGTGAATACTTTCTGAAGGCACTGTATGACTAGCTATTGGGAATATAGTTTGAACATTTAGACGTCATCAGACACATGGTCTGGCAGCCATGTTGGCTTGAAGCTAAAACCTTTAAAAACATTTTCTCTCAAACTTCTGAACAAATGGATCTGAAACGTTAAGTTTATAATCCACTACCCATGGGGATATAAGGGCGATAACTAAAACATCATTGGTCATATGGTTTGGCAGCCATATTGGATTTAATAAAAACCTCAAAAAAATTCCTTCAACTGCTTGACAGATTGATGTGAAACTTCACACATATGATTGACTACCCATGGGGAATATATTTTGAATTTTTTTTCATATTCATCGTCATTGACACAATTTAGCCAGAGTGTGCACAAAAGTGGTTGTTAAATATCTTAATAATCAATAAAGCTACAGATAAGGGCAATGTATGTGACATAATGGATGATACGAGTATATGGGCCATAATAGTGGCATGTTCGGTTAACAATGGTATTTTTGTTCAGAATGAGCACGTAAGGTGAGACTATGCGCTCCACCGAGTGCCGTTCTGGTTATTTTGTGTTTTTTATAAACACATTTCACAAAATCACCAGATGAGAAAAGTAGATGGGTAGAGAGACATTTTCTGTCTGACCTTTAAATAAAGGGAGTGATATTGGAGGCATGTTCTGTCTAACCTATAAATGTGAGTACATGGGTAGAGAGACATGGTCTGTTGAACGGTCGATAAGTGATATCAAGCTTTTTAGTTGCATCAGTGTGTATAAATATCAAGATACAGTGCAGCGTAGAGTGTGAGGTTCAGAGAGGATTTGCTTGGTGTCAATGTCATGTTTGTGCACATCGAAAATAAAACGTTTCAAATAAAAATCTCTGATTTTAAATGTGGTGAAAATAACGTAAAATGATATTTCATCAACAAGTTCAAAATCAAAGATGAAAATAGAATAATTAACTGGAACGGCACTCGGTAGAGCGCACACCTCCGCCAGGCTGAACAGTTTACGTTTTGTACCACACTGATAGGCCATATCAGGATCCGGACTTGACCCAAAATCTCATCGGCTTGTTCTTGTCACCTTCACCTACCCAACTAATCCACCAAGTTTTATCAAAAGCCGTCCACCACGTTTTGTCCGAATCCATCCAAAACTTTTTGAGATATCGTGCTACACATCGTTTTTGGCGCTATCTCTAAATGGTGAAGAATCACTTAAAAAAAATTTAATTATTGCATCCGGATCCGGTTCTTCACCAAAATCGAATAAATTCGTCCTTGTCAAACACTCAACCTATCCACCAAGTGTCGTCTGAATCCGTCAACAATGTTTTGAAATATCCTGCTCACAGACAAACAAACAAACAGGAGTGAATACATAACCTTTGTCCACCTTCAGTGGGGAGGTAATAAATCTAATGGTGATATAGTTAAGTTAAAAACTTAAAGATAGTTGTAAAGATGTTAAGTAAAAATAAGACTTTTAAAAGTGTGAAAGCAGGCACAGTTTATGGTGATGCACGGTAACAGCACAATAATAGCATAGACGGTTTCGGGTGATGCTGAAAGCAAATGCCCCAAGTCGAATGGTACTCACGGGGTCCCACGAGGTAACGAGTGTTATTAACAATAAAGAACCTGAGTCGGAATGCTGAGTTTTGCTCGTTTTATGAGATAATTTATGATGTTTCACCTTTTGAAGATTTTGCTTCATTAAACAGATCCGCTGAAAGGGAAACAATTAACAAAACAATAATTTGATTCTTTTTCTTACTTAAGCCCCCTATCTCTCCTCCCCTCTCCCCCTCCCCCCCCACTCAATTCCCATCTCTCTCTGCCCCACCCCTCCCTCTCTCTAGCTCAACCCCTCCTTTTCCTCTTTCCTGGCTGCTGCTCCGAATGGCCAGTGAATCGCTCAATCATTCAATTACAAAGGCCAATTAAATGTTTTCATTGGAATCATTGACTATTGGTAGAAATGTAAGTTTGCTTCAACAATGAGTGCTCGTTGCTTGGATTGTCTACCTTGGTTGGATGAGTGGTTGTTGTACAAGTGGTTATTGTTGAACATATACTTTGACAAATTGTATATGTGGTTGTTTCATTTTTTATTTTTTTTAAATCGGTCTTAAAGTTCTGTCAAAGTGTAGTGCAACTTTCTGGGCCACTCACGAATCGTTTTTCTCGATGGTGGCTGCCTTCCATGTCGTCCTGAAGCTTCGTCGAACCTGTGTAGCTGATTTGGTCTCTGCAAAGCAGGCAACGCACTGCGCTTTTTCTTGTGGGGACGCCATTTGCATTAAGTGTGACGTCATGTGTCATGGGACGCCTTAAAATGAAATAAAGAAAGTCAAAAAAACTTTTATGAATGCTCTTTCACATGCAGCAAACCACATCAGTGTATAGCATTCATTGTCTCTGAAACTGTAATTTGTGAACATGGTGTATGTATGTATGTATGTATGTATATGTATATGTATATATATAGTCAAATTTAACTCCTTTTCAGGATGCCAAATTTGTCCCATATTCTCAGTATTTTGGCACTTATCACGGTCGTGATGCCAATACCATGACGCCCCTAGCCTGTGCATACACAGTGCAACCTGAACACGTTCTATTAGCCATCTCGAGGACATTTAAACACTTCAAGCCTCATAGATTCAGGGGGCTTCTCCCCCTTACCCCCAAGAGGGGCAGTGCCCCTTCACCCTGTAGAGGGAACTGTGGAGGCCCCCTTGACCCTTGCCTGAATGTCCCTTATTTTACTTTTTCATGAGCTGGTCATCCTCAATTTCTCTCCCCTCCCATTCCTCCCCACTGTTCCTCCTATAACAGTCCCACCCCACCCTCCCCCAAAACTCTTGCATCAATTCCATGTACGTCTCAGTGCTGTGAATGTCCAACGATGCACGAAAAGTCCCTCCCATCGGCGAGATGCCGCACTATGATAAAACCCGCCCAAGGAAAATTTCTGCCTCTGGCCCCGAGCCAGCTTGCCTTGCAGGGCCTACGATTTAATCACATTTAAATCACATCGCAAGGAGATGG
>CM068966.1:15808623-15824454 GCA_035128595.1 Eptatretus atami | reverse complement strand
CATTGATATCGAACACATAACCAAGTTTCATCAAGATCAGATCAAAGTCCACAGAGTTATGCTCTGGACACACAGACACACAGACACACACACAGACATAACGAATATAGTGGTCACTGGCTGGCACTCGTGAACCAATAATGTTGTTGTTGTTCGTCTTTCGGCTGCTCCCATTAGGGGTCGCCACAGCGGATCATCCGTTATGATCCATGAGAAGATGGACATCAAGGGGAACAGTTCTTCCATGTTCAGCTAGAATGTTTGGTTGTCCAACTGTGTGCATGCAGCTGTGTCGAGAACAAGGTCGCAGGTTTGCCTACCGTTGTGTTGTCGAAACATATTGACAACCCCACAGAAGAAAAAGTCTTAAGGGGAGTTATGGATGTGATCAATCGGGGGCAGGCGTTGGTCGTCCGCCAATCCGCACTGAAATTTTTTATTCAGGACTTGCTCAATATGACTAGGCCAATGATGGGAGCACTGTCCGTGTTGAAAGTGAACGGGTTGCAGTCTTCACTGTGGGAAGCGGACTTCAATCTATGTTCATGTAAATTGTTGAGGTCACTATTCCTGCGAAGAAAACTGCCACGCAATCATCATGGAGAGCACTACACACAATGACTTTGGATGTCACATATTGTTCAATCGGACCCACTGGGGGTTTCAGAGGCCCAAATAACTCACCATGTGCCGGTTGACCTTCCCCGATAATGAACGCAAGCTTTGTCTGTGAACATGACTTTTTCTAGGTATATTCTTCAATCACCTCATGGGTTTGAGTCCTTCATTTGGTTTGAGTTCCTGAAGAACTGCAACCTTATAAGCATAAAGATTCAGTCTTTATGCAAATCCTCGTTTCTAGTCGTGGTTGGTGGTCCAAATCTTGGATGCGTGTCGAATTGATTTTCTGGGACTTTGTTGAAATGATACACGCATGTTGGTCAACGTCAGCTGACTTGTGTTGGTAGACCGGTCCTTTTACTGTTTCTGAGACTTCAGGCTCTTAAATCCTCTTGTCCAATCTCTGATACTAGTCCAAGGCGGATTCTTCCATACCATTGTACGAATTAGCTGAGACTTGCGTCGTCGGATCTCGTTCTCGATGAACATGTCGCACACTGAGCTTTCTCTTGGAGTGCATGGATATTTTACATTCAATCCAAGATGAAATATTATTTGGTAATTTACTTTGAGATTCTGTATATGTAATTTAAAGGTGTTGTTAATCGTTTGGTAATAATATATTAACAAAAAGTGTTTCTATAGTCCTTTTGGAACTCTCTGTACAGTAACAAAATACCAAATGATAAATAAAACATTTTGGAAAATTTTATCAGACTATTTAATTCTACTCAGAAGGAGCATAAACTGAAAAGCTTAAATGTCTTTCGCCCAAGTTAAGTATCGAATTCGCGGGGGTGGGGGGGGGGGACAATACTTTCGAAGCATTTGGAGCAAATAGCTTTTGAGTATTCTTGGGGTATGCTGCTCAATCTTTGCAGCATCTGGATTTGGTGGTTTTCTCCACCATTCTCCTGTAGATTTGCTCAGCTCTGTCAGTTGGATGGGGAGTCGTCGGTGAACAGCAAGCTTCAGTCGTCCACTGATTCTCAGTGGGATTGAAGTCTGGGCTTTTGCTGGGCTACTTGAGGGATTTTCATGTTTTGTTTTGAAACATTCCATGTGTTGCTTTGTTTTTCTTCTTTCTTTTGTATGCTTGGTATTCCTTGTTGGACAATAAATGTTTACATTAAGTTCATAGGTATTTGCACTCATTAGCAAGATTCTCCTCAAGGATTGTTGCCGTATTTGGCTCGCTTCATTGTTTCCCTCTATCCTTTCAGTCTTCATCCCTGCCACTGAAAAAGCTCCCAATTAGCATGATGCTGCCACCCCACCATGCTCACTGTAGGGAGGTTTACATCGGTGGACGTCTCGGTTTCCATCCAGAGGTATGGCTTTGCATTCAAGGTGAAGACTGTCAATTTTCATGTCACCAGACCACAGAATCTTTTGCCTCAATGCTCTCAGCAGTCTTTCATGTGCCGATTTGCAAACTCAGTGTGTTGTCATGTGTTTTTCTCAGGGTGTTCTGTTTGGCTTTTGTCTCGCCAGCTTGTGAATGTGCTCAGACAACTGTTGTCCTTCTGGCAGTTCATCGCTCGAAGCAAAGGAAGTCTGAGTTCTGTCAGTGGTCATTGCGTTCCTGCTCACTCCATGGACACGGTCCTTCTTTCAATTGCTCAGTTTTGGTCGATGCAGCTTATGAGAGTCTGGGTCGTTCATATCACTTTCATCCCTAATGATGATGCTTCACTCGTGCTCTTGGGGAACTTCAATCACTCGTAGAAATAGTTTTATCCCTTTTCTCACAGATCTATGGCTCCTCGCAATTCTATCTTGAAGTTCGACAGATAGTTCTTGGACTTATGGTTGAGTTTTTGCTCTAACATGCACTGTCACTGTGAGACCTTAATAGAGTGTGTTTCTTCAATCATGTCCATCAATTTAATTTGCCACAGGTGGATTCCATGAAGTTTTAGTGACATCTCAAGGATGATCAAGTGTAATTGGATGTAGCTGAGCTCAATTTTGAGATGTCATAGCCAAAGGGTTGAAATCTTATTTACGCAAGGCATTTAAGCTTTTCATTTATAAATTAACAGATGTTTGGCTAAGCTACGAACTTCAATATGGATACAACAAAAGCATACATAGTCGAGCGATAGCTTTTCGTTGCTGGCACTCTTCAGGGGTAAGATCGCAACAAGTGAAGGAGGAAGTGACGCCGTGCTCATATACCGCAAGTCTCTATATAAGGTAGACACCGTTTGTGTTCAACGAATGACATCACGTTAATCCGAGCCCCTTTGGTTGGCCACTGCCTATTCACTCGATGCTCCATTGTGGAAAACCAATCCCCTCTATCCAGGATGCCGTTGCCAACGTCATCCGATTGGCGAACTCTGCTCAGCCAATGGGAGCTCGACGGTGAAGACATGACAACAATGGAATTCCGATTAACCAGTACTTCATTAGGTTGAACAATGGTGTCTACCTTATAGAGATTGCGTATAGAGCACGCCACCTTCACTTCTCCTTCACTTGTTGCGATCTTACCCTGAAGAGTGCAGCGCCGAAAAGCTTCGGTCATATTAAATGTCGTGTTTGTTATGTATCATATTTCGATAAATTTTGTAAAAAAAACTTCTCAAAACATGTTTCAACTTTGTCATAATGGGATATTTGTGGAGATCATCGACAAAAAATTTAAGTTTAAACCATTTGTAAATTCGGCTGGAAACACAACAAAATTGACAAAAGCACAGGGTGTGAATACTTTCTGAAGGCACTGTTGACTAGCTATTGAATATATGTTGAACATTTTAGACGTCAATCAGACACATGGTCTGGCAGCCATATGCTTGAAGTAAAACCTTTAAAAACATTTTCTCTCAAACTTCTGAAACAAATGGATTGAAACGTTAAGTTTATAATCACTACCCACTGGGGATAGTGAAGGCTGATAACATAAACATCATGTTTGGTCATATGGTTGGCAGCCATATTGGATTAATATAAAAAACCTCCAAAAAAATCACGTTCAACTTGCTTGACAGAATGATGTGAAACTTCACACATATGATTGACTAACCCATGGGGACTATAGTCTTTGAATTTTTCTTATTCATCTACAATTGACACAATTAGCAGAGTCGTGCACAAAAGTGCGTTCGTTAAATATTAATAATTCAATAAAAGCTACAGATAAGGCAATGTTATCTGTGACATAATGGATAGATACGAGTATTAGGGCCATAATAGTTGGTGTCGGTTAACAATGTATTTTTTGTATCAGAATAGCACGTAAGGTGAGACTGCGCATCCGACCCTGAGTGCGTTCTGGTTATTTGTGTTTTTTTATAAACACATTTCACAAAATCACCAGATGAGAAAAGTAGTTATTGGTATGCAGAGACATTTCTGTCTGACTTATATAAAGGATGAATTTGGAGGCATGTTTGTCTAACCTATAATGTAGTACATGGGTAGAGACGACATGGTCTGTTGAACGGTCGATTAAGTGATTATCAAGTCTTTTAGTTGCATCGCACGTGTGTATAAATTAAAGATTACAGTGCAGCGTTAGAGTGTGAGGTTCAGAGGATTTGCTTGGGTCAATGTCATGATCTTGTGCACATCGAAAAATAAAGACGTTCAAATAAAATCTCTTATTTTAAATGTGTGAAATAAGCTAAAATGAATATTTCATCAACAAGTCAAAATCAAAGATGAAATAGAATAGAATTAACTGAACGGCACTCGGTGAAGAGCGCACACCTCCGCCAGGTGAACAGTTTACGTTGTACCACACGATAGGCCACTATCAGGATCGGACTTGACGCCAAAATTCTCATCCGCTTGTTCTCTGTCACTGTCACCTTACCAACTAATTGCACACAGTTTAGTCAAAAGCCGTCCACCACGTTTTGTCCGAATCCATGCCAAAACTTTTGAGATTCGTTGCTACACATCGTTCTTTTTGCGGTATCTCTAAATGGTGAGAATCAACTTAAAAAAATTAATTATTGCAATCGGATCCGGTTCTTCACCAAATTCGAATAAATTCGTCCTTGTCAAAACACCTTCAACCTATCACCAAGGTCGTCTGAATCCGTCAACAATGTTTTTGAAAATATCCTGCTCACAGCAAAAAACAAACAGGACGTAATGACATAACCCTTTGTCCACCTCAGTGTGAGTAATTAAATCTAATGGTGATATAGTTAAGTTAAAAACTTAAAGATAGTTGGTCAAAGATGTTAAGTAAACATAAAACTTTAAAAGTGTGAAAGAGGCACAGTTATTGGTGATGCACAGGTAACAGCACACATAATGACAATATGCACCGGGTTCGGGTGATGCCAGTGAAAGCAAATGCCCAAGTCGAATGGTACTCTACGCGGGTCCCACGAGGTAACCTGAAGTGTTATTAAACAATAAAAAGAACCTGAGTCGGAAGATGCCTGATGTTTTGCTCGTTTTAATGAGATAATTTATTGATGTTTCACCTTTTTGAAGATTTGCTTCATTAAACAGATCGCTGGAAGGGAAACAATAACAAAACAATAATTTGCATTCTTTTTCTTAATAAGCCCCTATCTTCTGCTCCTCCCTCTCCGCCCCTTCCCACCCCCCACGTCACATTCCCTCTCTCATCATGCCTACCCTCCCTCTCTCTAGCTCAACCCTCCTTTCCTCTTCCTGGCTGCTGCTCCGACATAGGTCAGTGAATCGCTCAACGATGTCAATTTACAAGGCACTTAAATGTTTTTCATTGGCAATCATTTGAACTGGGTAGAAATGTAAAGTTTGCTTCAACACATGAGTGCTCCGTTGGCTTGGATTGTCTACCTTGCGGTTGGCATGAGTGGTTGTGTACACAGGTGTATTGTTGAACATATACTTTGACAAATTGTATATGTGTTGTTTCATTTTTTATTTTTTATCGGTCTAAAGTTCTGTCAAAGTGTAGTGCAACTTTCTGGCCATCACGAATCGTTTTCTCGATTGGGCTGGCTTTCCTGTTCCCGTCCTGAAGCTTGTCGAACCTGTGTAGCTGATTTGGTCTCTGCAAAGCAGGCAACGCACTGCGCTTTTTCTTGTGGGACGCCATTTGCATTAAGTGTGACGTCATGTTCATGGGACGCCTTAAAATGAAATAAAGAAAGTCAAAAAAACTTTATGAATGCTCTTTCACATGCAGCAACCACATCAGTGTATAGAATTCATTGTCTCTGAAACTGTAATTTGTGAACAGTTGTATGTATGTATGTATGTATGTATATGTAATGTATATATATAGTCAAATTTAACTCTTTTCAGGATGCCAAATTGTCCATATTCTCAGTATTTTGGCACTTATCACGGTCGTGATGCAATAAGATGACCCCTAGCCTGTGCATACACAGTGCAACCTGAACACGTTTCTATTAGCCATCTCGAGCATATTAAACACTTCAAGCCTCATAGATTCAGGGGCTTCTCCCCTTACCCCAGAGGGGCAGTGCCCCTTCACCTGTAGAGGGAACTGTGGAGCCCCTTGACCTTGCCTGAATGTCCTTATTTTACTTTTTCATGAGCTGGTCATCCTCAATTTCTTCCCCTCCCATTCCTCCCCACTGTTCCTCCTAATAACAGTCCCACCCCACCTCCCAAAACTCTTGCATCAATTCCATGTACGTCTCAGTGCTGTGAATGTCCAAGATGCACGAAAAGTCCCTCCATCGGCGAGATGCCGCACTATATGATAAAACCCGCCCAAGGAAAATTCTGCCTCTGGCCCCGAGCCAGCTTGCTTGCAGGCCTACGATTTAATCACATTTAAATCACATCGCAAGGAGATGAGAAGGAAAAGGGGGGGGGGGGAGTACAGTTCAGACGAGTAAACGCAAATAGTTAAAATATATGCACAGCTCTCAGGCAGGGCCATAAACCGCACATGGCACGGTTGGGACCTTGCTGATGAGCTTTTATAATCATTTGGTGGTACAGATGTTATGTGTAAAATGGTGCTGCACATGGATACAACCCCATGCATGGTCTCTAACGGGACCACTTAAAGTGCCGCAGTAACTGACATGCTCGTTCTCACCTGGTCTTCTTCTGTGTGAACGATTGTTTTTTAAGTTATCGACATAAAGCTCATGTTCAGTTAATAAGAAACGCCGTATATGACGATATGCATGTGCATTGTGACGTCAATCATGTCTTGAAACACACAGCTCACCAGTAAGGTGTGACAGTCGTGGGGTGTTGCGGCTTTAAAGAACTCGTGGAACGAACTTATAGCATTTAGTCAGTCTAGACAACACTATAGGTGATGCTGACGTCTTGGCTTGAAATATATGGACTACGGTTAATATTTTATGTTTTTCAAGGTGAGCATCTCACAAAGGCATTTCCACGGACGACCACCTGAAAGCACGGTGGCGTATTACCACAGGGACTTCTATACAAATATAGAAGTACGTATTTCAACTTAATGGCTTTAGCAGCAGGACAAACAAGAATGGCTGATGTGGAAAGAATCCTGAGCTGAAGGACACCTTGAATACAAGGGTGCCAGAATTACAATAATTTTACTGGCACAGATACAAGAGTGTAAAGGATAAAGTTGTAAAAAAGTGACTACAAAAGAAAGGAAGGAGAAGAAGAGGAAGAAAAAGAAGAAGAAAAAAAAAGAGAAGAAGGGAGAAGAAGATGAAAAGAAGAAGGAAAAGTTAAAAGAGGAAAAAGCAACAAAGATAAATATGGTTTACAGCCCTTGTCTATCATTACTCATTCGCTTAATGAGTAGAACCAAACGAAATTCAAACCAATCTTATTTGATTCAGAAATATCAACACATTCATCGACAGAATTAAGAAACGAAATACCGAGTGATGTTCCTTTCATGGTGGTTTTGTGACGCTTGCTTCGATATGTCTTTGTAACATCCTTCTTTTGTTTCTTTATTCCTCCTTCGCGTTTGCTTTCCTCTGTGTTTTTACCCCTCAGCCCGAATTGGCTAAGGGTATTGTCGTCATAGGCGTTGTCGGCGGGCGTCCGTCAGCTTTTGGTTTCCGTCAATTTCGAGAACGCCTTGTCCGATTAATCCATTTTGCAGGGTATTTTTGGGGTTGAGTAGAGGAAGGTTCCTTTTCGAAAATGAGCGCGCTGCGATTTTCAATGTGGCCTCCATGGCAGCATCTTGAAATTGTTTCCGTCGATTCGAGGAGAACGCTTTGTCCGATTAAATCCATTTTTGCAGGGTGTGTTGGGTTTGAGTAGAGGAAGGTTCCTTTCGAAAATGGCGGCTGCGATTTTCAGTGTGGCCGCCATGCCAGCCATCTTGAAATTGGTTTCCGTCGATTTCGAGGAGAACGCCTTGTCCGATTAAATCCATTTTTGCAGTGTGTGTGTGTTGGAGTTGAGTTAGAGGGAGGTTCCTTTCGAACATGGGCGCGCTGCGATTTTCACTAGCCGCCATGGTAGCCATCTTGAAGTCTGATTGATTTTCGATATGACGTCCAACCTGCTCTAACTGACTGCATCATCGTGATATCACTGCTTCCTTTTACAATGCTGAGCTGAGGGGTTACGCCCGCTTTGGCGAGATATTTTATTACTGTGGAAGAGTGAGGTTATGTTGAAGACGTAGTGACATGTGGGGCCACATTGGACACAAGAATGAAGGAAGAGGAAATGGAGGAGGGGAGCAAGACACAGTAACCTGCAAGTAAGAGGGTTGAATTAGGTAGCATTTATGTAGGTATAAAATATGATGGAGAGGGATAGCCAGGGGGTTCATAAACTTCTTCTCGCGTCTGGCAGCCTGGCTGCCGGGTCTACCCCGCGGGTGTAGCTATCATTTTGTTGGGGTACAGCTGTGCACTGATGCTGTGCTCCTATACCAGTACACTGGTATCATTTTGCCAACCTTATTTAAGGATGACAGGCTGAGTGTTCATTTAGCATCCAACAGGGCTCGAAATCAGGACCCTAAGATCCCAAGCCAGCCAACCAAACCACTAAGCAACACAAGCTTGGGGGGTTCATATAAGATGGTGGTACATCATCTGCTTGAAGTGGGAAGGGTGGGATCTCCTTGGACAGTGCTTTAACCAAAAGGGGAAATTGCATCGTCTTAGAACTGTCTGAATGCGTATACATTGTTGTTCGGCTTAACTCATCTGTTGCTACACTGTTGAGTGACAACACTGTTTTAATCAGTGGAAAGTTGTAAGTTATTGTTTTTTTTATGTTCTTCCATGTTTTGGGGAACCAGGTAAGACCAGGTGAGTGAGAATGGTGAAAGATTACAGGTACATGAGCTGGGAATATCCATTTATTCCTCCTATGAGGCTTGGAGAGAAATGCAGAGCCTTTTTACAAGGTAGGCAATGACTGGAAGTGCGGGTGAGCAAGGGTAATGAGCCAGTTTTGTGGGTGGCCCATCCATCATCTGTGTCTGGAGGCTGCGATTGGCCAGCTCATTTCAGCTGAGGACTGCGATCAAAACAAATTGATGACCTTTTCCTTGGAAAGTAAAATTTCTTCTGAGGATGGGATCCTACCTTCTCCCGGGTCTGATAAAGGTTCCGGACCCAGTGCCTGGCTCCGTGAATGGTATCCAACTTGCTCGCGGTCCACGAGAACGTTCCAGTCCTGGTTCAGCTCGCCCTGGTCCCACTGGGGCAAAGTGGGGGAAAATTTTTGTTGATGTCAGGTGACGCGAAAAGTTGCCTGGCAAATAGATGATACCCCTTTTGCGGAATCAGCCCAGGGTCTGCGATGACGTACTGGGGCACATGGAGCTTCACACAGGGGCCAGGTAGGATTCATGGATGGTGACAACCTGTTTGCCGGACAGAATCCACGTTCCCTCATTCAATAAAATCCACAGACTAAGTAGTCCATTTCGCCCCAAGTCACATTATTTCTTCATGGACTGTTGGGCAAAAATGTTAAAGGCAGGAAGGATATGGGGGTGGTTCACATTGCCGGTTGTGTTTCTGAGGACAGGATCCCACCTGCCTCTGATGTCCTCGAGAAGGCCTGGGTTCTGGGTCCCGCCTCACATTCACGGGTCCTCTGGAGCAAAATGGACTACTTCATGGACCGTTTTCAAGGAGCCAAAGCAATGTGAAAGTCGCCCGGCAAATAGATGGTACCCTTCCATCGATTCCACACGATGGCAGCAAGAAGCCTACGGGGCCCATAACTTCTTTGCAGATTTAACAGGTGAAATCACGTCCCAGAAGAGGTTCAAGGTCCCAATTAGACTCCATGGACTGGATCCACCTTTTCCAGGGTCTGCGAAAAGGCAATATGCACTAATCTGTGTTCATAGACTAAATCGAACCTCCTCCCGGGTCTTGCAAGTGGGTTCCAGGACCCTGATCAGGCTCCGTGGATGGGAGCTCCCTGCTCGCGGGGTGCGATGATGTCCAAGGCTATAGTCGGGTTGCGTGGATGGATCCTACTAGCTACAGAGGGCTCACAATAACTGTCTGGGCCCTGGTAGGGCTGCGCAAATGGGATCCCACCTTCTCTATGGTCACTAAGGGTCCCAGGACCCAATGGCTCTGTGGACAGGATCCCCGATAAGGTTCTGGGGCCCAGGTTGGGTTCAGCAGATGGGATCCGACTTGCTCCAAAGGTCAGGAAAGGTCTCCATGCCCTAGTCGGGCTCTGCGATGGAACCACACCTGCTCCCGGGGTCTGTCGACAAAGAGGTCCCGGGCCCAGTTGGGCTCCACAGTTGGCGTCCATCTGCTTACCAGTGTGACTGCCAAGTCACCCTCACACAAAAAACTTTCACGAAGTGCGAAATGGAACATTTTACGTTTTAGCCCAGATTGACTAATTTGCACAGTAAGTCCAATTTGCTTTCTTATTAACGAGAATGTAAGACCCGTCGCTTCGCTGACAGGAACACCCAATCTTTGCTAATTGCTCAAAAAGAAAAGAAAAAGGTTGTTGTGAATGGAAAATAAAATTGGCAGTGCATATATACAGCCTAGCTATACACTCAGGGAGCGAGGAGGGGGATAGCGTTCATGATATTCAGCACAGGCTTTTTAGATGCTGAATTCTGAATAATATACAACACACAATTATGATAAAGCAAGCATTTTCTGAATCTAATCGATATGAGAAACGGGATTAAATGAGACTTACCATTATTATAAGTGAGGAAGATGAAGGAGAAGAGATTTTGTTTTCATGTGCAGTGCTTATGGAAAGTCTACACCCTCTTTCAAAATTTTCACCTTTTGTGTGCTTATAGCCTGGGATTAAATTACATTAAATCAGACTTTTTCTCACCTTTATTTACACATCGTAACCCACAAACTTCCAAGTGAAAAACAAATTCTACAAATTTCAGAAAATTAATTTAAAATACAAAGCGAGAATATCTTGGTTGGATAAGTGTACGCCCCCCCTCTATATATAGCAATTGTAAATTAGCTCAGGTGTAACCAATCACCTTCAAAATCACACCCAAGCTAATTGGCCTCCACCTGTGTTAACAGGTTAATTCTCGTCCTGCTTACAGGGGAATTCGTGCATTGCGTTCATCCAAGCCCATCCTCGGTGCTGTGCAGTAGGAGCAAGGGTGGTAGGCTCTAAACAGAGGAGTTCGAACTGAAGGCCCGCTGGGCCGGTTACTTTGAGCGGTTGTACCAGGCTGATCCACCAGCTGTAGAATTGGAGTCAGGGGTGTTACAATCCTGTTGCTGACCTCCAATCAACTGTGGTCCACTTCGCTGTGGAAACACGGCTGCGGTGGACCGCTTGAAATGCAGTAAAACTCCAGGGATCTGTGGCATCCATGCTGCACTTCTCAAGGCTGGTGGAAATGCTGCACTCGTGTCATTACATGCAGTTCTGTGCTCTGCCTGGAACACAGGCATCATCCCAACTGACTGGAAGAGGGGCCTTGTTGTCCCTCGGATGGGCCAGGCATCCGCCTGGGGAATGGCCAGACGGAGGCCCTGGAGTACCAGCGGAAAGTGGACGCAGCGACGCGCTGCTCTGGCGCATGCTCCCATACTGACCTGACCTGTGTTAACCCTTGGAGCACAGTCAAAGCGTATGTGAGCACAATTATTAAGAAGTGGAAAGCGTATGGTACCACGACCCTGCCTAGATCAGGCTGTCCTCCAAACTGGATGGCCAAGCAAGGAGGAAACTGATCAGGGAGGCCACCAAGAGGCAATGGCAACTTTGAAAGCTACATGCCTTTATGGTAAGACTGTGTGCATGTGACAACAATATCTCAAGCACTCCACAAGTCTGGCCTGTACGGTAGGGTGGAAAGAGGAAGCCATTACTCAAAAAGCCTACCTTGGTCTCATTTGAGGTATGCAAAAACTACTCCAGAGATTCTGAAGCAATGTGGCAAAGCGTTTTGTGGTCTGACGAAACCAAGATGGAACTTTTTGGCCTAAACCATCGGTTGGTACCATACTCTGTACAGAGCATCAGTGCTGCTGAAGCCTAAATGCAAAATGTTATGTTTGGTGGAAACTCACACAGCAATCATCCAAAGAACACATCTCTCTGTGAAGCATGGTGGTGGCAGCATCATGTTTATGGGGATGTTTATCATCAGGAGGGCTGGGGACACTGACAGGACAGAAGCAAAAATGAATAGAGCAAAATAGAGAAAATATCCTTGAGGAAAACCTGTTTCCCTCTGCAAGAAAGTTGAAATTGGAACGGAAGTTCACCTTTCAGCATGGAACGACCCGAAGCACAACAAACTACACTGGGGTGGTGAAGGAACAAAAAGTAAATGTTCGTAGTGGCCCGGTCAGAGCCACGACCTAAATCCAATCGAAATTCTGTGGCATGATTGAAGATTGCTGTCCATCCAATGCCCCATGTGACTTGACTGAGATTGAAGTTTTGTGCAGAAGAATGGGCAAATATTTCCCACTCAAGGTGTGCAAAGTTGGTAGAGACAATCCAAGAGACACACAGCTGTAATTGCTGTCAAAGGCACTTCCACTAAATATTTACTCAGGGGGTGGACACTTATCCACCAAGATATTCTAGTTTTCTATTTTTAATAATTTTCTGGATTTGTAGAATTTGTTTTTCACTTGGAAGTTGTGGGTTACGATGTTAATAATCAAGGTGGAAAAAGTTTGATTTAATGCAATTTAATTCTGGTTAAAAGCAATAAAAGGTGAAAATTTTTAAAGGGGATGTAGACTTCTCAAGCACTGTAAATTAACGCATAACGCTTGCTGCATGTGTGTATGTGCAGCACGTGATACTGTGTGTGATATCACGTTGCACCGCACTGCCGATTGTGTATTGTTATATCCGCTATAGGACATTGTTGACGGTCGCACGCAGGCACGCTGAGACCGAGCTACTTTATATTATCCATTATCTATAAAAGTAACATTTGATTTTGATACTAAACAGACACACCCTAGAATATTTGCTGAATCCATCAATGAACGCTTTTCCTGACACAGGGAATGCAACTGAGTTCACAGACTTTGGGACTGGGAGGATGACTGAGAGAATCAGGTAATGTGATGCAACCAGCATCACAGATCTGGGTGAGTTCAGGGCTGGGAAAGTTCATGCTCGCCTCAACCTGTCAAAACTCACCCGACACACAACTTATACAGGGGAGGGCGATCGATAAACACAATGGCACCAGCACATGTCTGAAGCAGTCCGACCAATTTCCCCTTTTACGCAAGTACAATTTGCATGGTATAAAATAATCATATACTTTTTGATAAATGAAATGACACAGCATATACCAAATATACCATATCAAGATACCACAGAATATACCATATCAAGACAACACGACTTGAGAAAGATAATTGTACCAAATCACCTTATTTACCTCCACCACAGAAGGTGAAGGAGGTTATGTTTTCACCCTTTCTGTCTGTTTGTTTATCTGTTTTGTTTGTTTGTGTGCAAGATATCTCAAAAGAGATGTGAACGGATCCAGATGAAACTTGGTGGACATGTTGGGTGTTTGGCAAGGACAAATTGCTTCGATTTTGGTGAAATCCGAATCCAGATTTGATACGAGAATTATTTAATGTATAAAGTGATTCTTCACCATTGAGCTGTAGGACAAAAACGATATAGTATGTATAGCATGATATTTCAAAATGTATTGGGCCCGATATGTTCTCCCGGGTCAGGCATTACGGGGTGGAGGTTATGCGCTCTACCGAGTTTTCCTCCGTCTCGGTAAGTGTTCCTTGTAACTGACATATCGTGGTATCAGTAATAAGTATACAATAAAATTCCTAAGAAAATGTGTAAAGCATTTGCAACACCTTCACTCAACCCCTCCCTCCCCCCAAGCTCCCACTATAAATACTGTACAAGCATCCTCGAGGTGGCACCCAGAGTACTCAATTGTAAACAATCATTAAAACCCTCTCGATATTAAATGCTAATGCCTACGTGACAGGGTACTTAGCAGCAAAGTATGAAGTGTCCATTGACTTAGTACAAATTAGGATGCACAATGCTGCATGGTTTTTTGAAGTAGCTCACAATGTACAAAAAAAAAAAAAAAAGGAAATTTAAGTTTCTTCAAAAGCCAATTAAAAATTAATGTACCATCCTCGAGAGGTCTTACCACCAACATATTTACACCTTCGTGTGGCGAGACAGGTCATCGAGGGCGATGCCCCTCGTGTTATAGAAGAGCTATCAAACAAGACATGGAGAAGACGTGTTTCAAGAAGTCCTCTCTGATCAAACAGATTTTGGCTGAGTATATGCAATAGGTATATCGCCCTCCGGTGGAGAATGTGACATTCATGCAAGCTTCAGGCACGTCACAAAGAACAGATGGAGAAGAGTTTTTCAATGAGTGCGCTAGCACTCGAAGTTGGGATGGCATGGAAAAAAATGTCGCCCCACTCACTACATACACAATTAAACTTGGAGTACTTCTCTAAAAGTCACAGGCTACACATGAGAGCCTACCTGGTCTGCTCACTTGATTGTCGAGGCAGGGATTACTTTTCAGTACTCGAGACATTGCAAAAGTTTTTTTTTTTAAATTTTAAGCAAAAAAACGACATCAGTCAAAACCGGCAAATCTTCTCGTTCATAATATATATAAGTCTGAAGACGACAATGGTTCACGAGCAGTATTTGACAATATAGATTGTTTCAGAGTCAAGGATGAGACAATGTGATAATTTTTGACAAGTTATAAAAATGATCAACATGATGTGGTAGAGTGACAGGTTATAGCTGCAAAATGTCGAAAACCCGGTTTCGTTCAACAACTTTCAAAATTTGACTTTGCATAACTTTAAAGGTCACAAAACAATGTTGTGGACATTAAATAAGGAAACAGGATTCGTGCTATAGCTTATTGGAGTTAGTTCGTCGAAGAAGGTCGAAAACCCGTTCGATTCCCACAATTTGAAAATTTGACCTTTGTCGCCTTTAAGGTCAAAGGTCAAGGATTATGACTTTGGTGCAAACTTCCTCTGGAACATTCCAGGAACAATAACGCCATATAGGCTATATGGCATTTCACACTCTCGGATTATCCATACTTTGATGAAATCAGCGTAAAAACAAACTTGAAGGGGGCGCCACGGGCAAGGTGTTCGAGATAGAGCAAAATGGTTTCAAGACTTAGGTGGGGAATGACCTCAAGATTATGCATAAAAAATTTGTCATCCTAGCTCTCAAAGTTTGGGCGGTCGTATGATTTTTACGTCAAAATTCGCAATTTTCTAAGTTTTTGACCTTGTGACCTTGACTTTGGGACGAAAATGAAAAATCGGACAAGAGACAAGTTTTAGATAATTATTTTGCTATTCAAATCCAAAGAACTCTTCATTCAGTAAATTCCCTAGGAGAAGATAGATTTTTTAATCCGACTACCTCCTGAAATGGCTATTTTTGGGGCGTGGTCCGCCCCAATGGGCATAGCCACGCCCTCATCCAGGAAAACACAACTAGACATTGATATCGAACACATAACCAAGTTTCATCAAGATCAGATCAAAGTCCACAGAGTTATGCTCTGGACACACAGACACACAGACACACACACAGAATAACGAATATAGTGGTCACTGGCTGGCACTCGTGAACCAATAATGTTGTGTTTGTTCGTCTTTCGGCTGCTCCCATTAGGGGTCGCCACAGCGGATCATCCGTAATGATCCGCATACTGATTTGGCACAGGTTTTACGCCGGATGCCCTTCCTGACGCAACTCTGGTCGCCTCTTACGACACAGGGATAAGGATTGGTTTCA
>CM068966.1:15774115-15784682 GCA_035128595.1 Eptatretus atami | reverse complement strand
CACTCTGCGCGACACGTTGGGGTGGGTGTGTTGAGAAAGGAACTGATGCAGAGTACAGTAGTAATTTTACTTTAATGCAGTAAGTGGAATACGATTTCACTGTTTCAGAACCATTTTATTTACTTTTTTTTGTACCATGCCACTCATATGGTCTTGAGATAATGTAAGCGAATATCACGTTACTCGAGCGCAGAACAAAGTCGAAGATAGCGCGACAACGAAACCACAACTCGGAAATAATATATAAGATTATATTTTTACAACACTGTAATGTTAATATTATAACTGTATTAATAGTCGATAATTAATCATTATTCTGAAATAACCTCGGAATAATAGCACGATACAGTGAAACGATGCTCAAGCTGCTGTATGTACACCTTTCCAATGTGGAAAAGGCAATAAAATGGGAATTCCTCCAGATTTTTTACCCCGTGGGGTCTTCCACCCCCACGGGGTCGAAACGCCGCTTCGCATTCTCTCTTTTCTTGTGTATAGTTCATTTGAACGTCTATTTCTCCATTATTCGTGAACATAATTCGATGAAAATTGACAGGCATATACGAGACACATATGTGCAGGCATCAACTGAGCCCAAAGTGCGATTGCGGCCCTTCGGGCCGAGGAACGGCCCATTTTCTTAAATTGTTATTTCTCGGTTATTAGTGGACGGAACCGGACCAAACTTGACAGGTATATTCTAGAGACCATTCCCCAGGCATTAACTGAGTCTGAGACCGGCCATTTTGCGATTCCGCCCTTTTGGCGAGAAATGGCCCTTTCAGCCCATTTTATTAAATTGCTATTTCTCGTTATTCGTGAAAGAAACCAGACCAAACTTGACAGGTATATTCGAGACCATTCCCAGGCATTAACTGAGTCTGAGACCGCCATTTTGCGATTCCGCCCTTTTGCCGAGAAATGGCCCTTTCGGACCATTTTATTAAAATTGCTTATTCGGTATTCGTGAAAGAAACCAGACCAAACTTGACAGGTATATTCTAAAGACCATTTCCCAGGCAAATAACTGAGCCCAAAGTGCGATTGTGGCCCTTCGGCCAAGGAACGGCCCATTTCGGCCCATTTTATTAAAAATTGTTATTTCTCGGTTATTAGTTGACGGAACCGAACCAACTTGACAGGTATATTCTAGAGACCATTCCCCAGGCACTAACTGAGCCCAAAGTGCGATTCGGCCCTTGGGCAATAAACGGCCCTTTCGGACCATTTTCTAAAAATTGATGAACATTTTTATTTTTTTTAATGCGCTGGGCGATGCCCAATGCAAAATTAAGTCGCAAATGATGATATGAAACTAGCCTCACTCTTGTGAGGTGTTCTGGTTTCTTTTTCTGATGCGATGAAAATCTTACCAAAATTCAAAACTATCTGTCGTCCGTGCTATCGCTCACCTGAGAGTTGTACGAATGAACTCCCACGGGGTATGTTCGCAATTTGAACTTGTTTTTGCAATCGAGGCTAAAGCAACATAGGCTCAGCGAGTGTGGAAATAACACGGAGTCCTCTTACTCGTGAATCATGACCCAATTGAGGTTCTGAAGCGTCACTCATAATACCCTCTCCCACCACCACTGAGAGCGGCGCTACACAGTACACATTTACGAAGATAATTTGCATCACCCCACCTTTGGAACTCCTGGTGAGGGGGGAAAATTAAGTCGTTACAACACAACCTTTGCTTATTACCCGTAGTCCTCTTGGCCAGTTTAATTGGTTGACATTGCACAAGTAACGACCAAATACATCAGACAGACGGACAACGCCAAATTGCGTATTTTAGTGTGATGACAGATTGACAGGTTGACAGGAGCCCACTGGGTCACGATTGCGTTTTGCACGGGGCCCCAAATAACTAATGCTGCCTCTGGGTGAGTCATAAGTCCCAGGACACTGTTTTAGCTTCTTATACAGGATTTGTTTATACCATCTACCAGAGTAAGCCACAAGCCCCAGGAGTAATAACACATTACAGTATTAACAGTAATACATAATAACAGGAGTAATAATAAAATATTACAACAATTACAATACCTCCTTAAACCGAGTGCATCCGTGTTTCTCCTCTCGTGGTACCACACCATTGCTGCCAGCCTCTCTTCCAGTGAAAAAGGACTGGTGTCTGCCATCTTGGGTTTATTAATATTATCTGAAAAAAAAAAGAAAACAGATCTTGTATAAGCAGCCAAAACCATATCCTGTACTTATGACTCAACCTGTGGATTGAAAACTATTTCCAGGTCCATGAGTCATTCAAGATTATCTGAAATGGTATGAATGATTTTTCAGTGAGTTAATGGAAGGGTGAATGGGACCAACGGTGTCCTTCTGGAGCACATACGGGTATATGGTCATCAGGATACATAGAGATTTGAAATGTGCAGAGTGTACAAATGATGTGAAGTGCATACATTCAGTTCTGCCATCAAAAACTGACATTCACTCAGCCTTATGGAATAAATAATTCGATGACTCAGGACAAACTAGAAGGGCACTCGGTAGAGCGCATACCTCTGCCCTGTAATGCCTGATCCACGAGAACATATCTGGCCCAATACATTTTTGAGATATTGTACTATATATCGTTTTTTAACCCAATCTCTCAATGCTGAAGAATCACGAAAATATTTGAGTAGTCGCATCCGGATCTTCACCAAAATCAAATCAATTCGTCAGGGTCACACACCCAGCGTGTCCACCAAGTTTAGTCCAAATCCATCCACAACTTTTTTGAGATATCGTTCTATATATCGTTTTTGGCCAATTTTCTAATGGTGAAGAATCACAAAAATATTTTGAATTATTGCATCCAGATCCGATCTTCACCAAAATCTAATCAGTTCGTCCTTGTCACACACCAACCTGTCCACAAAATTTCATCCAGATCCGTCCACAACTTTTAAAGATATCCTGTACACAGACAAACAGACAGAAAGGGTGAAAACATAACCTCCTTCACCTTCGGTGGGGAGGTAAACAAAATGAAAATCCCTTACTAAGCCAAATGATAAGTATGTCATGACTGCACTTAAACAGGCAGGGACACGAAGCCCCTGAGGATCAAGACCAAACCGATCAACGGGCAGGAAATGGAAAGTCCCTGGTTTAATGGACACGTTTGAGCAGGAGCTCATGGAGCATCGACTGCAGTTAATTGTCAGGTCAGGCCAGATTTGCTCTGTGACTTGCTACAGGATCATCATGTAAACCTGTACTAACCTGTTTCATGTCGGGTTGTCGACAACTAAACCGTCTCCACCACCAGGTTTTCTGGTGAGGAGGGTGTATGGATATAGTCACCCAGCAGGATTAAAAACAAAACCTGTCAGAGGCAGAGGAGCTCCTTTTGGCCAACGGCCATCCATATCTAGTGCCCAACTGTGACTGCAGACGCCCTCCTGCAGTTGGTTACTTTTTTGAGTGGGTGGCAGGAATTGCATTCCAGCCACCGTAAAATGCTTCATTCTGCAAAACCCACAAAACCCACTCCGTGGGAGTACCTCTTGTGCTGCTGAGCTCCGCAGGGCAGCTCCCCGATGAGGATTAGGGCAAAGCCTTCAGGACCCCCATTCCTTGATGATAGGAGGAAAAGCACTGGGTAAACATCCTGAGTCAGACTGCGGGGGTGGTGGTGGAGTGGTGCTGAGGTGTCGTCTCCCAGACGGTGCTCTCCTTGGGTTAACCTTCATGGCAGTCCCTTCATGGGGGTGCCTGGAATGTCCGATCCCAAAGAGAGCATGATCACCTGTCTGTTATCATCTGAGCTCAAGCATTTGAACATCATTATTGCAGCACTCTCTGAGGTGCGGAGACTGGATAGTGGTGAGATCATGGCAGGTGTTACACCTACAATTGGTCTGGTCATTCTTGATGGTTACCATGCCCAAGGAGTTGCTGTCGCTGTGTTCCAATAAGCTGACTCCAATGATAATTGAAGTAACACCGGTCAACATGCGTATTATGAGACGAAGGATTCGTCACTCCTTGGGTGTCATTTCCCTGGTCTCTATATATGCTCCGATTGAGGCGAGTGATCTCACTGTGAAGGACGCATTATATGCCACGCTTGAGTCTGTGGTCGATCAGTGCCCCAGGCAAGATACTCTTCTAGTCTTGGGGATTTCAATGCATCGACTGAACTGAGAGGGTGGTCATGAGACATGCGTTGGGCTGAATGGGTCTGGAACTGTGAAACAAACTAGCACTAAGTTCCTTGACTTTGCAAGAAGTCATGAACTTTGGAGGGGCTGGTTCATGGTTTCAGCACCCACAGGCTCATCGCTTAACTTAGTATCCAACGTTGGTTGATGTGGCAAAGGAGATTGACAATGTTGCTCATTGATGGTCACTGAGAATGATCCAGAACTGCAGGATCTACTGGAGTGCTCAGTTCCTCAATACCGACCACAGGCTTGTTGTAGCACTCCAAAGGTGCAGCTTAAATCCAGGAGAATGGTACCATCCCAGCCTAGGCTGGATCTTGACAAGCTCAAGGATGAGAGGGGAGCTGAAGAGTTTGCAAACAGGCTGAGTGGGGAATTTGGGGGGGGCTGGGTGCTTTGGGGAATCCTGAAGAGTTGTGGAGTGCCTTCAAGACCACCGTCGTTGATGTTGCCGGTGGATGTCTTGAACTCACCGTTGAACGAAGAAGAATTTTGTCTCAAGCGATACTGGACACCATTACCAGAGTCGGAGGGCCAGGCTAAATGGCAGAGCTGAGCTGTTCAGGGAGTTTAGGCTTTAAAACTGTACGTGTCTGAGGGTGGACAAGGAGGCCACATGGGAGGTATCTATGAGAGGGTGGAGGATCACTGTGGTCAAGTGATCCTCATCCTACTTACAGGGGATTTCACGCATTGCGTTCATCCAAGCCCATCCCTCGGTGTACTGCAGTTAGAGCAGAGGATGGTAGCCTCTTCACAGAGGAGTCCGAAGTGAAGGCCCGCGGGCCGGTTACTTTGAGCAGTTGTACCTGGCTCATCCACCAGCTGTTGAGTTGGATGTCAGGGGTTTTACTATCCCTATTGCTGACCCTACAATCAACAATGATCCACCATAATTTGTGAAACACAGGCTTCGGTGAACCAGTTGAAATGGGGTAAAGCCCTGGGATCTGTGGCATCCATGCTGAACTTCTCAAGGCTGGTAGAAATGCTGTACGCATGTCATTGCACGCAGTTCTGTGCTCTGCCTGGAACACAGGCATCATCCCAACTGACTGGAAGAGGGGCCGTTTTGTCCCGCTCTGGAAAGGGAAGGGTGATTGCCAGGACTGCATCAACTACCGAGGGTGACACTGCTCTCAGTGCGGGAAAGGTCTTTGCTCGGATAATTCATGATAGGGTTCACCACCATCTGCTTGGGCACTAGCACCGAGAGCAGTCAGCTTTACACCAAAGAGGTGAATGATGACCGTATCCTTGCTCTTCGGGTCCTCACCGAACTCAGACGAGAGTTTCAGCAGGGGCTGCTTGCAGCCTTTGTTGATTCTGCAAAGCGTTTGATTCAGTGAATCGGATGCCCTCTGGAGGATTTTTGGTCTTCGTGGGGTGCCACCAAAACTGATCGATCTGATGTCTGATCAGTCCTACTACTTACGACATTATTACATTATGGAAGTCCAAATTTTTTGGTTTTTCCAATATGGCTGCCACACCACGTGACCTATGACATCAAAATTATCATTACAGCATGCTAAGTGAGTCGTCGCACCGATGGTGAAAATTTTGTCTCAATCTGAAAAGCGGTTGCGGAGAAAAACACGAAAGCTCTGTGCAGACAAACAAATAGACCCAAATGCAATACCCTCTTCGAATACTTTGCGCGAGGGTAATGATGCCAATTAGTGAGATGTATGAAACAACACGTTTTTTTCCCTGATTTCACTTTCATTCACCATCATTGACACTTTCATTTTGCAATTATTAATTTTCACTTCAACGTCTGATCTCTGGGAACATAAAAAAATGCAGAACATTATTTTTTGGCAATCAGTGTGCCGTTGGCATGAAGAAATTAACGCTTGGTTGTAAGCAGTAAACATAAACTTACGGAGCAGGCGAGACAGGGTTCTTTGCCCATTCACCAACCCCAATAAAGGGAGGGTGTTCCATGAAACTCTATTCCCAGAGTCCCTGCTAATTTATTAGAATTAAGATCTAGACACCCATTCCCCTTCCCATCCCCCATTTATGTTCGCGTAGTTTATAGGACTTTTCTTTCTTGTAATAAACGACATGTGGATAGGGAAAGCCAACTTGTTTTATTTCCACTGCTGGCAGACGGCACTGTAACCTTATCAGCTAGAGAGGGTTAAGGATGTCCTGTCACATGTCAACAGAGAGAGAGAGAGAGAGGGGAGAGAGAGAGAGAGAGAGAGAGAGAGAGAGAGAGAGAGAGATGCTTCAGGCGTTTCACCATCCACTCTGCATCATGTTTATCCACTCCCTTTGCACACCCCCTACCATCACATTAGGAAGAGGAAGAATCTGATCCTCCAGCTTGGCCACCTCTGGACACTGAGCACAAAGCGATGCCCATTCGTCCATGGCTACTGGGAAAGGCACTGATTAGGTCAGATCAGCTTTAGTCTGAATTGGGTCGTGATGCTAAACTATGTGGGGATGGCGCGCAATTGGTGCCACGAATGCGAATGTGGATGCCTCGAGGGGAGGAACAGAGAGACAAAAAATGTGTGTCTTGTTCGGCTGAGGGGTCCCACTCCACAAATCTTCATTGGTGTAAAGGGCTGGTGGCATGTACTAGCTCCATGAGGCAGGTCAGGTCAGGTATGGAAGCACGCCGAGCATGCATCGCTGCGTCCATTTTCCGCTGGTACTCAAGGGGCTCCGTCTGGCCATCCCCAGGCAGATGCCTGGCCCATCCAGTGCGTGCAGACGGGGGGGCGACGGTGCGTTGGCCCGGGATCCATTGGATGGGGGCATTCAATCAGAGAAGGAAATAAGTAAGTGATTTAAAATTTTCAGCGCCGCATTGCAAGGCAGTTGTTAGCCCTATATTCCTTTAACATGGTGTACCCTTCTGTCTAGAGAAAATGGTGCTTCTCACCATCCCCCACACGCATGCGCATGATGTACGTGGTGCAACCATCAAAAGCACAAAGCAGACTGGCCTGTTCGTTCTGCGTTTCCTCGAGTCATAACTCGTCTTTTCTTCAGCTTTTTGTGCATCGAGTTAGTTTCATTTACCTACTCAGGTCAGTGAATAGCTCTTAGAACGGGTGCAACTACGTTTTTTATAGGTTTTTTGGTGATATTTATGAAATATTTACGTGGGATGTAGTAAGAGTGGAAGCCTGGATGACCAGAGGACTGCTATGGCATTTAATCTCGGAATAGGAGACATTTATTCCTTAACATGTTAATATTCGAATACAGATAACACTAATTGCAAGTCTCTGATATAAATTGCCAAAATTATCAGTGGAGAATCAGTGTAAATAATTTGATACGAAGGAACAAAGAAATGAAATATGTTTATCCGTCTGCAACTGACCGATTGTTTACCATTTTCTTTCCCATTTCTCATGCGTCTTACGGTTTTTGAGATAGAAATGAAATGTTACGAGTATATTTCGTGTGCTTATTATGATCGAGTTTTCAGAATTATGCAGTATAGTTTATTCTTCACAACCACGCCAATCTCCACACACAGCGCCCTCCTCAGCAAACAGCGGCAAAATGCCGTTGTTACGACTCGCGCGCGCAACAAGGGAAGAGAGCCACATTCCAGCGTCCGTGTGCAATCAGCGTCCAAACGGCTGATTTGCATAAACGGATCAAGACGGGCTTTGCCCTGGAAAAGGCCGCCAATCAGAGGTGAAAGAGGGAAGCGCCGATTTCGGGTGCGAAACCGTCCAACGATTCTCCTCAGGCTATAAAAAGCCGCGTTGGCAACGCGCGGGAGTTGGTGGTGGGAGCTGATATCTATACCAATTTAATTGTTTTAATTTAATGTTTAATGGTTTTTATCTCAATTAAATTTTTTTGTTTCTTATTATCTACAAATACAAGAATGAATATTGTTCATAGAGAAAAGCTGTCTCAGAAGTGTGTAAGTTAGTAATCACTTGTACATATAATCTATATATATATTTTTTTTTTTTTCAGATGTCTCAGAGTGAGAAAGTACATCGAGTGGAAGCCAGAAACAGGAAAAAAAAGAGGTCAGAGTCGAAGACTGAGCCCATCAAAGAGGGCATTAGATGCATGGATAAAGGAAGTAAAAGAAGAAGTAGGAGACCTGAGAAGTAAAGATAATGTGGGTGCAGAGAAGGATTTTTCTGATACGGATTCACCAGCTCGTCAGAACATAATACTCTCTCTCCTCAATCTCCGTTGTCAGCGATGATGATCCATGTGAAGAAAATTAAAGAAGATTTTTCGCATATCTTTTGCAAGAAGCGATTTGGCTGTTTGAAGAGAAACGATTCAGATCATTTTGAAGATGAAATATTACAATCATGGCCCTGAAAGATATCAAGAATAAAAGTGTCATTTGCTGAAGAAAGGATGGGAGATGCATTTCCAAACATGGTTGATAAAGTTATCCACAAACGGAGAATTGTGGAGAGAAAAGTTGTGTATACTTCCATATCGAAGCATGCACTCGTTTTGTTGCTTTTTTCTTTCAAAGGAGATTTGGTTGTCTGTGTCAAACTTTGGAAAGGAGATGGTTTCTCGCACTGGGAGAAAATTAAATCCAAGAATACACACATGAGAAACGCCCTTCTCATAGACGCTCACATGAAGGGAATACCTGAACCGTCGTGTTCGACTCATCATTAACTACGAATAGGATGCTGAATTTCACAGTTCAAATGTCTGCTGAAAAGAAAGATGGAAACTATAACTGAAGAATTGTCGAGTTATATCCTTCTGGCAAAAACAAATCTTGCCTATCGTGGACATCGAGGAGAAGGATATTCTGGGTTATCAGAGCCGGGGAGACAGTTCAGTGAAAATACAGAAACTTTCTAGCAACAATCAGACTTTTGGCCCAAAATATGATGACATCTTAGCAAAACACTTGCAGAGCAGGGAAAGAGAAAACAAAAAGTGTCACCTACTTGTCCAACAGAATCAAAAGAAAATAATCAATCTTCTTTGGTAAACTGCTAAGAAAATACAATTCCGAAATTGAGGTATGCAAAATATTTTAGCATAATGCTGGATTCACTCCAGAATTGCCCATGAAAAAGACAAGGTTGCTTGAAAAATTCTGCGCTTACGTCATATTGATGAAACAGAAAAGTAGAAATAAAGGAGACAATTCTTGGATTGTTTTCAAGTCCATGAAACGATGCAGTCAGCCTGGTAAAAATAAAATTCAGGAAACAATTGGAAGAAGACTAAAATTTTCCTTTGAATGACTTGCGTGTCACAGCATATGATAAGCAGCAGTTATGCTGGAGTGAAGAAGGAGGTGTTTCAGCAAAAATTCTTGAAGTACCAAAAGCTGTGTTTGTTGAACTGCGAGAACCATAGCCTCAATTTGGCCTGTGTCCATGCAAGTGAGGTGAACCTGTTGTTGTTACATTTTTGCATTTCTGGAAAATCTTTACTTTTTTTCTTCTCTACTTCTCGTGGGAAGTGTTAAAATCTTTTGTCACTCGACTGTGAAAGATCAGTGTGCACAAGACTGGAGTTCCACATGATTGTGCAATAATACCACGAAGAGTGTGACCAACATTATTGCAAGTCTTCAACACACTGCTGGAAGGAGAATTTTCAAGGGAAACTAAATCTGTGCAGGAATGCGCCTACTGAACTCTATCACAGTTCCCGTTGTATAAGCTTTATTAAATTTTTGGTACTCGTTTTATCATTCAGTGGAGAAAGTCTCAAAAACGTTTGCAGATCCGAAAATGGGGTTCATGAAGCTCTTGTGATCCGAAGACTTTATTTCATACTGAATTTGAAGACATGACGAATATCCACAATGCAATGTTTAGCCAATGAATATTGTGAAAATGGGAATACCAATTGCACGAACAAGGAAGAAAGAAAATAATGCCTGGAGAGGTCAGCAAGAAGATATGGACTGACGGCACAAGAAGAAATGAATAGACTAATGGTAAGATTGTGAACAGATTAAAAAACTGAAATTGAAGACCGCAGTGTCGTCTTACAGACTCAGTGACGATTTTCTTTTCTTCTGACTTGAATTTCAGTAGTGATTGAGATGTGACAGAAAGACGAGAAATTAAAAAGGAATGTTCAGACTTTGCAAATTATTAGACAATGAGTGTGCAATTCAGTTAATGAATGAATATTGATTTCTTGTGATGCTCCTTCGAGCTGAGGGAAATAGAGTTCCCCTGATCCTCAAAGATTTCGGAGTCTTTACTGCAGTATGGAGGATGTCTTCCGACGCTGTGTGTTTCATACAGATTACTGCTTACAATTTGCAGTTTCAGATCTCTCTAATCATTATTCTGAAATATCCTCGGAATAATAGCACGATACAGTGAAACGATGCTCAAGCTGCTGTATGTACACCTTTCCAATGTGGAAAAGGCAATAAAATG
>CM068966.1:15759409-15774105 GCA_035128595.1 Eptatretus atami | reverse complement strand
CAGATTTTTACCCCGTGGGGTCTTCCACCCTCACGGGGTCGAAACGCCGCTCGCATTCTCTCTTTTCTTGTGTACAGTTCATTTGAACGTCTATTTCTCCATTATTCGTGAACATAATTTCGATTTGAAAATTGTACAGGCATATACGAGACACATATGTGCAGCATCATCTGAGCCAAAGTGGCGATTGCGGGCCGCTTCGGCGGCCGAAGGAACGGCCCATTTTCTTAAAATTGTTATTTCTCGTTATTAGTGGACGGAACCGGACAAACTTGACAGGTAATTCTAGAGACCATTCCCCAGGCATTAACTGAGTCTGAGACGCCATTTTGCGATTCCGGCCCTTTGGCCGAGAAATGGCCTTTCAGCCATTTTATTAAAATTGCTATTTCTGGTTATTCGTGAAAGAAACCAGACCAAACTTGACAGGTATATTCTAGAGACCATTCCCCAGGCATTAACTGAGTCTGAGACCGGCCATTTTGCGATTCGGCCCTTTTGGCCGAAATGGCCCTTTCGGACATTTTATTAAAATTGCTATTTCTGGTTATTCGTGAAAGAACCAGACCAAACTTGACAGGTATATTCTAGAGACCATTTCCGGCAGAATAACTGAGCCCAAAGTGCGATTGTGGCCCTTCGGGCCAAGGAACGGCAATTTCGGCCCATTTTATTAAAATTGTTATTTCTCGGTTATTAGTTGACGGAACGAACCAAACTTGACAGGTATATTCTAGAGACCATTCCCCAGGCACTAACTGAGCCCAAAGTGCGATTCCGGCCCTTTGGGCCAAAAACGGCCCTTTCGGACCATTTTCTAAAAATTGTTATGAACATTTTTATTTTTTTTTAATGCGCTGGGCGATGCCCAATGCAAAATTAAGTCGCAAATGATGATATGAAACTAGCCTCACTCTTGTGAGGTGTTCTGGTTTCTTTTTCTGATGCGATGAAAATCTTACCAAATTCAAAACTATCTGTGTGCGTCGGCATTTGCATCGGTAAGCCTGAGAGTTGTACGAATGAACTCCCACGGGGTATGTTCGCAATTTGAACTTGTTTTTGCAATCGAGGCTAAAGCAACATAGGCTCAGCGAGTGTGGAAATAACACGGAGTCCTCTTACTCGTGAATCATGACCCAATTGAGGGTTCTGAAGCGTCACTCATAATACCCTCTCCCACCACCACTGAGAGCGGCGCTACACAGTACACATTTACGAAGATAATTTGCATCACCCCACCTTTGGAACTCCTGGTGAGGGGGGAAAATTAAGTCGTTACAACACAACCTTTGCTATATTACCCGTAGTCCTCTTGGCCAGTTTAATTGGTTGACATTGCACAAGTAACGACCAAATACATCAGACAGACGGACAACGCCAAATTGCGTATTTTAGTGTGATGACAGATTGACAGGTTGACAGGAGCCCACTGGGTCACGATTGCGTTTTGCACGGGGCCCCCAAATAACTAATGCTGCCTCTGGGTGAGTCATAAGTCCCAGGACACTGTTTTAGCTTCTTATACAGGATTTGTTTATACCATCTACCAGAGTAAGCCACAAGCCCCAGGAGTAATAACACATTACAGTATTAACAGTAATACATAATAACAGGAGTAATAATAAAATATTACAACAATTACAATACCTCCTTAAACCGAGTGCATCCGTGTTTCTCCTCTCGTGGTACCACACCATTGCTGCCAGCCTCTCTTCCAGTGAAAAAGGACTGGTGTCTGCCATCTTGGGTTTATTAATATTATCTGAAAAAAAAAGAAAACAGATCTTGTATAAGCAGCCAAAACCATATCCTGGTACTTATGACTCAACCTGTGGATTGAAAACTATTTCCAGGTCCATGAGTCATTTCAAGATTATCTGAAATGGTATGAATGATTTTTCAGTGAGTTAATGGAAGGGTGAATGGGACCAACGGTGTCCTTCTGGAGCACATACGTGTATATGGTCATCAGGATACATAGAGATTTGAAATGTGCAGAGTGTACAAATGATGTTGAAGTGCATACATCTCAGTTCTGCCATCAAAAAACTGACATTCACTCAGCCTTATGGAATAAAATAATTCGATTGACTCAGGACAAACTAGAAGGGCACTCGGTAGAGCGCATACCTCTGCCCTGTAATGCCTGATCCACGAGAACATATCTGGCCCAATACATTTTTGAGATATTGTACTATATATCGTTTTTTAACCCAATCTCTCAATGCTGAAGAATCACGAAAATATTTGAGTAGTCGCATCCGGATCTTCACCAAAATCAAATCAATTCGTCAGGGTCACACACCCAGCGTGTCCACCAAGTTTAGTCCAAATCCATCCACAACTTTTTTGAGATATCGTTCTATATATCGTTTTTGGCCATATTTCTCAATGGTGAAGAATCACATAAAATATTTTGAATTATTGCATCCAGATCCGGATCTTCACCAAAATCTAATCAGTTCGTCCTTGTCACACACCAAACCTGTCCACAAAATTTCATCCAGATCCGTCCACAACTTTTAAAGATATCCTGTACACAGACAAACAGACAGAAAGGGGTGAAAACATAACCTCCTTCACCTTCGGTGGCGGAGGTAACAAAAATGAAAATCCCTTACTAAGACAAACGATAAGTATGTCCATTACTGCACTTAAACAGGCAGGGACACGAAGCCCCTGAGGGATCAAGACCAAACCGATCAAGCGGGCAGGAAATGGAAAGTCCCTGGTTTAATGGACACGTTTGAGCAGGAAGCTCATGGAGCATCGACTGCAGTTAATTGTCAGGTCAGGCCAGATTAGCTCTGTGACTTGCTACAGGTATCATGTAAACCTGTACTAACCTGTTTCATGGTCGGGTTGTCGACAACTAAACCGTCTCCACCACCAGGTTTTCTGGTGAGGAGGGTGTATGGATATAGTCACCCAGCAGGATTAAAAACAAAACCTGTCAGAGGCAGAGGAGCTCCTTTTGGGCCAACGGCCATCCATATCTAGTGCCCAACTGTGACTGCAGACGCCCTCCTGCAGTTGGGTTACTTTTTTTGAGGTTGGTGGCAGGAATTGCATTCCAGCCACCGTAAAATGCTTCATTCTGCAAAACCCACAAAACCCACTCCGTGGGAGTACCTCTTGTGCTGCTGAGCTCCGCAGGGCAGCTCCCCGGATGAGGGGATTAGGGCAAAGCCTTCAGGACCCCCATTCCTTGATGATAGGAGGAAAAGCACTGGGTAAACATCCTGAGTCAGACTGCGGTGGTGTGTGGTGGAGTGGTGCTGAGGTGTCGTCTCCCAGACGGTGCTCTCCTTGGGTTAACCTTCATGGCAGTCCCTTCATGTGGGTGCCTGGAATGTCCGATCCCAAAGAGAGCATGATCACCTGTCTGTTATCATCTGAGCTCAAGCATTTGAACATCATTATTGCAGCACTCTCTGAGGTGCGGAGACTGGATAGTGGTGAGATCATGGCAGGTGGTTACACCTACAATTGGTCTGGTCATTCTGATGGTTACCATGCCCAAGGAGTTGCTGTGGCTGTGTCCAATAAGCTGACTCCAATGATAATTGAAGTAACACCGGTCAACATGCGTATTATGAGACGAAGGATTCGTCACTCCTTGGGTGTCATTTCCCTGGTCTCTATATATGCTCCGATTGAGGCGAGTGATCTCACTGTGAAGGACGCATTATATGCCACGCTTGAGTCTGTGGTCGATCAGTGCCCCAGGCAAGATACTCTTCTAGTCTTGGGGGATTTCAATGCATCGACTGGAACTGAGAGGGTGGTTCCATGAGACATGCGTTGGGCTGAATGGGTCTGGAACTGTGAAACAAACTAGCACTAAGTTCCTTGACTTTGCAAGAAGTCATGAACTTTGGATGGCTGGTTCATGGTTTCAGCACCCACAGGCTCATCGCTTAACTTAGTATTCCAACGTTGGTGATGTGGCAAAGGAGATTGACAATGTGCTCATTGATGGTCACTGGAGAATGATCCAGAACTGCAGGATCTACTGGAGTGCTCAGTTCCTCAATACCGACCACAGGCTTGTTGTAGCAACTCCAAAGGTGCAGCTTAAATCCAGGAGAATGGTACCATCCCAGCCTAGGCTGGATCTTGACAAGCTCAAGGATGAGAGGGGAGCTGAAGAGTTTGCAAACAGGCTGAGTGGGGATTTGGGGGGGGGTCTGGGTGCTTTGGGGAATCCTGAAGAGTTGTGGAGTGCCTTCAAGACCACCGTCGTTGATGTTGCCGGTGGATGTCTTGGAACTCACCGTTGAACGAAGAAGAATTTTGTCTCAAGCGATACTGGACACCATTGACCAGAGTCGGAGGGCCAGGCTAAATGGCAGAGCTGAGCTGTTCAGGGAGTTTAGGCTTAAAACTGTACGTGTTCTGAGGGTGGACAAGGAGGCCTACATGGGAGGTATCTATGAGAGGGTGGAGGATCACCTGTGGTCAAGTGATCCTCATCCTACTTACAGGGGATTTCACGCATTGCGTTCATCCAAGCCCATCCCTCGGTGTACTGCAGTTAGAGCAGAGGATGGTAGCCTCTTCACAGAGGAGTCCGAAGTGAAGGCCCGCGGGGCCGGTTACTTTGAGCAGTTGTACCTGGCTCATCCACCAGCTGTTGAGTTGGATGTCAGGGGTTTTACTATCCCTATTGCTGACCCTACAATCAACAATAATCCACCATAATTTGTGGAAACACAGGCTTCGGTGAACCAGTTGAAATGGGGTAAAGCTCCTGGGATCTGTGGCATCCATGCTGAACTTCTCAAGGCTGGTAGAAATGCTGTACGCATGTCATTGCACGCAGTTCTGTGCTCTGCCTGGAACACAGGCATCATCCCAACTGACTGGAAGAGGGGCCGTTTTGTCCCGCTCTGGAAAGGGAAGGGTGATTGCCAGGACTGCATCAACTACCGAGGGGTGACACTGCTCTCAGTGCCGGGAAAGGTCTTTGCTCGGATAATTCATGATAGGGTTCACCACCATCTGCTTGGGCACTAGCACCGAGAGCAGTCAGGCTTTACACCAAAGAGGTGAATGATTGACCGTATCCTTGCTCTTCGGGTCCTCACCGAACTCAGACGAGAGTTTCAGCAGGGGCTGCTTGCAGCCTTTGTTGATCTCTGCAAAGCGTTTGATTCAGTGAATCGGGATGCCCTCTGGAGGATTTTTGGTCTTCGTGGGGTGCCACCAAAACTGATCGATCTGATGTCTGATCAGTCCTACTACTTACGACATTATTACATTATGGAAGTCCAAAGTTTTTTGGTTTTTCCAATATGGCTGCCACACCACGTGACCTATGACATCAAAATTATCATTACAGCATGCTAAGTGAGTCGTCGCACCGATGGTGAAAATTTTGTCTCAATCTGAAAAGCGGTTGCGGAGAAAAACACGAAAGCTCTGTGCAGACAAACAAATAGACCCAAATGCAATACCCTCTTCGAATACTTTGGCGAGGGTAATGATGCCAATTAGTGAGATGTATGAAACAACACGTTTTTTTTCCCTGATTTCACTTTCATTCACCATCATTGACACTTTCATTTTGCAATTTATTAATTTTCACTTCAACGTCTGATCTCTGGGAACATAAAACAAATGCAGAACATTATTTTTTGGCAATCAGTGTGCCGTTGGCATGAAGAAATTAACGCTTGGTTGTAAGCAGTAAACATAAACTTACGGGAGCAGGCGAGACAGGGTTTCTTTGCCCATTCACAACCCCAATAAAGGGAGGGTGTTCCATGAAACTCTATTCCACGAGTCCCTGCTAATTTATTAGAATTAAGATCTAGACCACCCATTCCCCCTTCCCATCCCCCATTTATGTTCGCGTAGTTTATAGGACTTTTCTTTCTTGTAATAACGACATGTGGATAGGGATAAGCCAACTTGTTTTATTTTCCACTGCTGGCAGACGGCACTGTAACCTTTATCAGCTAGAGAGGGTTAAGGATGTCCTGTCACATGTCGAACAGAGAGAGAGAGAGAGAGGGGGGGAGAGAGAGAGAGAGAGAGAGAGAGAGAGAGAGAGAGAGAGATGCTTCAGGCGTTTCACCATCCACTCTGCATCATGTTTATCCACTCCCTTTGCATCACCCCTACTCACACATTAGGGAAGAGGAAGATCTGATCCTCCAGCTTGGCCACCTCTGGACACTGAGACACAAAGCGATGCGCCCATTCGTCCATGCTACTGGCGGCAAAGGCACTGATTAGGTCCAGATCAGCTTAGTCTGATTGGGTCGTGATGCTATAACTATGTGGGGATGGCGCGCAATTGGTGCCCACGAATGCGAATGTGGATGCCTCGAGGGGGGGCAGGAACAGAGAGACAAAAATGTGTGGTCTTGTTCGGCTGAGGGGAGTCCCACTCCACAAATCTTCATTGGTGTAAAGGGCTGGTGGCATGTACTAGCTCCATGAGGTCAGGTCAGGTCAGGTATGGAAGCATGCGCCGGAGCAGTGCATCGCTGCGTCCATTTTCCGCTGGTACTCAAGGGGCCTCCGTCTGGCCATCCCCCAGGCAGATGCCTGGCCATCCAGTGGCGTGCAGAGGGGGGCGACGGTGCGTTGGCCCCGGGCATCCATTGGATGGGGATTCAATCAGAGAAGGAAATAAGATAGTGATTTAAAATTTCAGCGCCGCACTGCAGAGGCAGTTGTTAGCCCTATATTCCTTTAACATGGTGTACCCTTTCTGTCTAGAGAAAATGGTGCTTCTCACCATCCCCCCACACGCATGCGCATGATGTACGTGGTGCAACCATCAAAAGCAACAAGCAGACGTGGCTGTTCGTTCCTGCGTTCCTCGAGTCATAACTCGTCTTTTCTTCAGCTTTTGTGCATCGAGATTAGTTTCATTTACCTACTCAGGTCAGTGAATAGCTCTAGAAGGGTGCAACTACGTTTTTTATAGGTTTTTTGGTGATATTTAATGAAATATTTACGTGGGATGTAGTAAGAGTGAAGCCTGGATGACCAGAGGACTGCTATGGCATTTAATCTCGGAATAGGAGACATTTATTCCTTAACATGTTAATATTCGAATACAGATAACACTAATTTGCAAGTCTCTGATATAAATTGCACAAAATTATCAGTGGAGAATCAGTGTGAAATAATTTGATACGAAGGACAAAGAAATGAAATATGGTTTATCCGTCTGCAACTGACCGTTGTGTTACCATTTTTCCATTCTCATGCGTCTTACGGTTTTTGAGATAGAAAATGAAATGTTACGAGTATTTCGTGTGCTATTATGATCGAGTTTCAGAATTATTGCAGTATAGTTTTATCTCCACAACCACGCCATCTCCACAACACAGCGCCCTCCTCAGCAAACAGCGGCAAAATGCCGTTGTTACGAACTCGCGGCGCAACAGGGAAGGGCCACATTCCAGCGTCCGTGTGCAATCAGCCGTCCAAACGCTGATTTGCATAAACGGATCAAGACGGGCTTTGCCCTGGAAAAGGCCAGCCAATCAGAGGTGAAAGAGGGAAGCGCCGATTTCGGGTGCGAAACCTCCAACGGATTCTCCCCTCGGCTATAAAAAGCCGCGTTGGCAACGGCGCAGGAGTTGGTGGTGGAGCTGATATCTATAACAATATTATTGTTTAATTTTAATGGTTTAATGGTTTTATCTCCAATTAAGATTTTTTGTTCTCTTATTATTACAAATACAAGAATGAATATTTGTTCAAGAGAAAATAAGCTGTCTCAGAAGTGTGTAAGTTAGTAATCACTTTTGTACATATATCTATATATATATTATTTTTTTTTTTTCAGATGTCTCAGATGAAGAAAGTACAATCGAGTGGAGCACAGAACAGGAAAAAAAAGAGGTCAGAGTCGAAGATGAGTCCCATCAAAGAGGGGCATTAGATGCATGGATAAAAGGAAGTAAAGAAGAAGTAGGAAGACCTGGAGAAGTAAAAGATGATGTGGGTGCAGAGAAGGATTTTTCTGATACGGATTCAGCTCGGTCAGAACATAATACTCTCTCTCCTCAGTCTCGTTGTCAGGATGATGATCCATGTGAAGAAAATAAAGAAGATTTTCGCATATTTTTGCAAAGAAGCGATTTTGGCTGTTTGAAGAAACGATTCCAGATCATTTGAAGATGACAATATTACAAACATGGCCCTGAAAGATATCAGAATAAAAGTGGTCCATTTGCTGAGAAGGATGGGAGAGCATTTTCCAAACAGTGGTTTGATAAAGTTTCCACAAACGGAGAAATTGTGGAGAGAAAATGGTTGTATACTCTCCATATCGGAAAGCATGCTACTGTTTTGTTTGCTTTTTGTTTTCAAAGGAGCATTTGTTGTCTGTGTCAAACTTGGAAAGGAAGATGGTTTCTCCACTTGGAGAAAATTAAATCCAAGAATACCTGACATGAGAAAAGCCCTTCTCATAGAGCTCCATGAGGGAATACCTGAACCTCGTAGTTCGACTCCATCATTCAACTACGATAGATGCTGAACTTCAACAGCAAATGTCTGCTGAAAAGAAAAGATGGAAAGCTATAACTGAACGGATTGTCGAGGTTATATCCTTTCTGGCAAAACAGAATCTGGCCTATCGTGGACATCGAGGAGAAGGAATATCTGGGTTATCAGAGCCAGGGAGACAGTCAGTGAAAATACAGGAAATTTTCTAGCAACAATCAGACTTTTGGCCAAATATGATGACATCTTAGCAAAAACTTGCAGAGAGGAAAGAGAAACCAAAAAGTGTCACCTACTTGTCCAACAGAATTCAAAACGAAATAATCAATCTTCTTGGTGAAACTGTCAAGAAAATACAATTTCCGAAATTGAGGATGCAAAATATTTAGCATAATGCTGGATTCAACTCCAGATATTGCCCATGAAGATCAGGTTTCTGAAATTCTGCGTTACGTTCATATTGATGAAAACAGAAAAGTAGAAATAAAGGAGACATTCTGGGATTTTTTTCAAGTCAACATGAACGATGCAGTCAGCCTGGTAAATAAAAATTCAGGAAAAATTGGAAGAAGACAAAATTTCCTTGAATGACTGTCGTGGTCAAGCATATGATAACGCAGCAGTTATGGCTGGAGTGAGAGGAGGTGTTCAGCAAAAAATTCTTGAAGTTAACCCAAAAGCTGTGTTTGTGAACTGCGAGAACCATAGCCTCAATTTGGCCTGTGTCCATGCAAGTGAGGTGCAACCTGTTGTTGTTACTTTTTTGGCATTCTGGAAAAACTCTTTACTTTTTTTTCTTCATCTACTTCTCGTTGGGAAGTGTTAAAATCTTTTGTCACTCTGACTGTGAAAAGACAGTGTGACACAAGATGGAGTTCCAGCCATGATGCTGTGCAAGTAATCCACGAAGAGTGTGACAACATTATTGCAAGTCTTCAACACTGCTGGAAGGAGAATTTTCAAGGGAAACTAAATCTGATGCAGGATCGCTACTGAACTCTATTCAACAGTTCCCGTTTATAGCTTTATTAAATTTTTGGTACTCAGTTTTATCATCAGTGGAGAAAGTCTCAAAACGTTTGCAGGATCCGAAAATGGGGTTCCATGAAGCTTCTTGTGATCCGAGAGGACTTATTCATATCTTGAATTTGAAGAATGACGAAATTATCCACAATGCAATAGATTTAGCCAATGAATATTGTGAAAATTGGGAATACCAATTGCACGAACAAGGAGAAGAGAATAATGCCTGGAGAGTCAGCAAGAGATAGTGGCACTGACGGCACAAGAAGAAATGAATAGACTATGGTAGAGATTGTGAACAGATTAAAACTGAAATTGAAGACCGCAGTGTCCGTCTTCAAAGACTCAGTGACCGATTTCTTTTCTTCTGAACTTGAATTCAGTAGTGATTGAAGATGAACAAGAAAGAGAGAAATTAAAAAAGGAATGTTCAGACTTTGCAAATTATTATGACAATGATGTGGTTGCAATTCAGTTATATGATGAAATTTGATTTTGTGATGCTCCTTCGAGCTGGAGGGAATAGAGTTCCCCTGATCCTAAAGATGCTCTGGAGTCTTTACTGCAGTATGGAGGGATGTTTTCCGACGCTGTGTGTTTCATACAGATTACTGCTTACAATTGCATTTCAGTCGCAAGCTGTGAAAGGTCATTTTCAAAACTGAAATTAATAAAAACATATCTGTGGTCTTCTATGTCACAGGAGCGACTGACCGACCTGGCTTTAATAAGCATTGAAAAAGAATTTTTCACAGCTGATGTAAAAAGTGAAGTAGTTCAGGTGTTTTGTGACAGGAGGTATCATTGGGGAAAAGAACTTAATAAATTTGATTGATTTATTAAAATCAATAAAGCGTTTACATCATGTTTCATCTGTGTTTATATATTCAAAAATGTTTTCCTTTCTCATAATATTTCTCAGTATATTAGGCCTTATACTTGAGTCTTTAGGGCATACAATCAAGATTTGCCCGGGCATACCAGACCTCTGCACGCCACTGCCCATCCAATCTCCTTGAGATGCTGATCAACCTGCTGCAAGCACAAGGCATGTAGTTGGTACAGTGGCCTCGTCCACTCACAAGGCTCCCTCATTGAAGAATCTGGTGAGTAATATCAGCGTCAGGAAAATGAGCCACATGTCCATACAGCCGCAACTGATGCTCATGGACTATGCAGGTAACAAATCTCATTTGAGTCTCTCTCAGCAAGGCTCATTGGACACAAAGTCCAACCAGCGATAGCCAAGGATTCTCCAAAAAGACCTGGTACCAAAGGAATTAAGTCTCCATCTCAGATCCTTGTCAGAGCCCATGTCTCAATCCGTAGAACAAGACTGGAAGCACAAGGACCTAAACACTCAGACTTTCGTCCTGCAGGTACAGAGAGTGCCATACCCATGATCCAGTGAATCCATGACTCCCCAGGCCCAACCCAGACGTCTATTGACCTCTGGCTCACAGCCAGCAGAGACATGAATATCACTGCCAAGGTAAGTGAATCTCTCTGTGACATCAACATCCTCACCACAAACAGGTACAGACAAGATCGCAGCATCCAAGATCTCATTGAGCCTGGATCTTAGTTTTCGACCCAGGAAACCAGTAATCCCAGCGGCTCCCACTCCTCGTTCAGCACCTCAAGGGCCCAAAAGGATATCCAGCGCTCGGTGGAGTGAATACTCCGCACGTAATGCCTGATTCACGAGAACATATCTGGTCCAATACATTTTTGAAATATCATGTTCTATATCGTTTTTGGCCTTTCTCTCAATGGTAAAGAATCACTTTGAATATTAAATAATTCTCATATCCATATCCGTTCGGATCTTCACCAAAATCGAATCAATTCGTCCTTGTGACACACCACACTTGTTCAACAAGTTTCATCCAAATCCGTCCACAACTTTTTGAGATATCCTGTACGCAAACAGACAAACAGAACAGAAAGGGGTGAAAAACATAACCTCTTTCACCTTCGGTGGCGAGGTAAATAAGCACAACATTTCAAAATGAAGGATAAAAGCAAGATGAGTTATAACCTTGAAACAATAGATATGGTACAACAAGCACTCATTGAATGTCGAGGAAGAGTTTGTGTCGCAAATGTACCAAATTCAAGACACCGCGTTAATCCAGAAACTTTGCAGTGTCGACAAAGGATTGTAGTGTTACTATTATAGTTACCATATTATTACTATTAACGTTACAATATTATTATTACGAAAACGACATTATTGTTTAAAGAAACCGAGGCTAATTCATTACTCCAGCGGTACATTTAAGTTTGGTTGGTTGAACAAATTCCTATTGCATTACATTTGATATAATCATAATGAATTAACTATTTCAGTGAGGTAATTATTTAATTAATATATTGGTTCAACATATATATATATATATATATATATTATATATATATATAATTAAATAATGGAGGTATTTAGATAACAAGCTCAATGAGCTAAGATCCTCGTCCTCTTAATGATGACGTCATAAAAACGAATATGACGTCATTGTGATGTATCAGGTTTGCAATAAATTATCTGTGCTAATGCCCGGCTTGATTCCCGCAAACAAATTAAAACAGCTTTCCTAGTTTCGGAGATAATGGTATAGGGATTTCCATTAGCGGCGATATTATGACGTCAACTTTTTTTCTAGGAAGAATTTCCAAATCGGAGATGGTTACTGCCTGCGCTGGGCTTTCTGCATATACATGGCAAGTTTCACGAGATCTGATGAAAACCTGGGTTGTGAAACAAAAATGTCAAAAAATAGGAATGAGCGTCATAAAATTGATATGACGTCATAGTGATGCATCATATGTGCGGTCATTCATCTCTGCTAATGCCCTGTTCGATTCCCGCAAACAGAATTCAAAAAGCTTGCCTAGTTTCGGAGATAATTTTTAGGCGATTTCCATTAGTGGAGATATTTGACGTCATAACTTTTTTTTCTAGGAGGAATTTTCAAATTGGAGATGGTTACTGTCGTGCAGGGTATTTTTACATATATACGCCAAGTTTCAGGAAGTTTCGATGAAAACTGTAGGCTGTGAAAAGTCCACAAGAAGAAGATGAAGAACAACAACGTGAGTAAGACTTCGAGATCCTCCACGGGATCTAAAAATACAATAAATTAGTATTATTTTAAAATACATTATAAATAAGCATTAAAATAATTTATTGGTGGTTGCGAGGTACGTAGTGCAGCATGTTAAAATCGGATGTTAATGACAGTTTGAGTCTATGGTTAGATGGAGTGCTGTGTGATGGACATGTCTACAAGGTAAAGTGTTTATCGCTTAATATATTATCATATAAAGCGGTGTGTGATTAAAGTTATTGTAATATTCACTGAGCGAAAAATTCCAGTTGTTTTTCAACTTTAATCCACGCCCAACATGGCGCCTTCTACCCCGCGCCCCCACCGCGCTCTCCTGGACAAGTCCACACATTATGCAGTTGGGGGGGGGGTGGGGAGGGGAATGTCTACTCTCAAAGTGGAACCAAACAATTTGTATCCATATCAATACGATATGTAACCTCCTTTTTTTTTATTTCTTAAAATTACATTATACTATTATTATACTAGTGCATGCCCGTAGGTCGTACCGCGGAGGTGCGTGCCCGTACGTGCGTGGCCGTACGTGCAAACAAAAAACTTTCAAACCGCGTGCCAGAACACACACACAGGCCATTCCTTCGCTCTCACATGCCGTACGTGCGTGCCGTTCGTGCAAAAAAAAAAAAGCTTTCAAACCGCGAGCCAGAAACGACAACCACACAGGCCGTTCCTTCGCTCTCGCGTTCTCCGCCAACCACACTTCCACACACAGAGTTAATTAAAATCAAGTTTACCTCCTGTCTTTGCTTGCCATGACATTCGCTGCCATGTAACCGGCACGGTCCGTAACGTCAATCGTCCGGCCGCGCACCGGCCTACGCAGCCACGCCTACGCAGCAACGTTCATGTCATTGTTGGTAAATAAATGGCGCAGCAACGTGTCAATGTCATTGGTTGGTAAATAAATGGCGCAGCACGTGTCATGTCATTGTTGGTAAATAAATGGCCATAACTTGGGAAGCACTTGTCGATTAATATCAAACCTTGAAAAGGCACATCCCAGGTCCCAGCAATATAGCTGGCAAGTTTCAATGAGATCGGACCAGTGGTTGTCGAGAAACAGGCAGTCACAGACACACACACAAACACACACACACACACACACACAGAGATTGCTGGAATTATAGATAGATTATTATTATTAAAACAACCAAATCACTCTGAACAGATCAGCATAAACAGTATTTAAAACAGATGGTGACTGCAATAGTTTGTGAAGTTTGTGTCGCGCATTAGTAGACTGCCTTCTGACACAAAGGGATTATTCTCCTCACATACACATCCTCACCAAGATATCACTGACCAAATTCATAAAATCCAGTCTATTAGGGGGTTTAACACGTCGCCCAAATCGTGTGGTGCGAAAAGCTTCAGGTGAAGTCGCAGTTATTGTTGGGATGTGCTAAAGTAGGAGGAGCTGGTGAAGTGGTGAAAGCCCAATCCGCTCCTCTGGTTGGAGAAGACCCAGGCTCCAAGCTTGGACCTACTGGCAACGATTCAAAGTCAGAGACAACAACAGGAGCAGGCTCTGCTGTTTTTAGCAGATGTCGTCTGTTTCTACGCAAAACACCACCTGTTGCTGACTAGACTATGTATGACCTGGGACTTACATGACTCGCAGATACCCTGGCTTGATTCCACACCCCATTTTCCTTGATGCGAATACCATCATTTACTTCTAGTTTGCCTGAGGGCTTGGCACTGCGATCGTAATCGTACTTTTGTTTTTCCTGCAGTTTTAATACTGTAGTTCTGTTCTGACACCCATCACCACTTTCGGTTGCAACAGATGCGCAGCTGTAGGTAATCTCGAATTTAGCCTTCTACTGTTCAGAATCTGAGCAGGAGGGTATTTCAGGCCAGTGATTGGAGTGTTACGGTGCTCCAATAACGCAATATACGGATCGTCTGCTTTCCTCAGCAACTGCTTAATGGTCCCAATGGTCCTTTCACTCATGCCATTAGATTGAGGGTATCGGGGACTCGAAGTGACAATGCTAAATCCCCACGCTTTGGCGAACTGTTGTAGCTCCCAACCAGCAAACGGCATGTTATCTGCTATCAATT
>CM068966.1:15678066-15689960 GCA_035128595.1 Eptatretus atami | reverse complement strand
ACCTCTGGCTACGACTTCCCCTCTGCTCACACCTCTTGTTTATATGTGTGTTGTACCGTCAAACGGTGACGACATCACCAAACAGTGATGACTCCATTTACATCTCGCTTGCCAAAAACATGGACAAACTTCTATCCTCTCATCCAAACTCTCTCTTCCTCATATGTGGTGACTTGAATTGCCATCATGCCAGTTGGCTGGGTGTGGGTACCTATCTCACCTGCCATGGCACTTCAGCAAAGGAGTTCTCCGGCTCATTGGGACTGACACAATCTGTCAACTTCCTGACCCGGATCTTGGCCAACAATAGATGGAGGTCCTAAATGCCAAACATGAGATCAGAGCCATCTCCCCAGACATATCGTGAGATTTTGAAATGGTCTAGCATCCTGCACTGCTCACCAAACTCCCTTCTTATGGTATCCAAGGAAATGTCCACTCATGGCTTGCGGACTTCCTCTCCTGTCGCAGTAAACGTGTGGATCTTAATGGAATTCTTTCATCTCCTCTTCCTGTCCAGGCTAGAGTTCCTCAAGACAGTGTTCTTGGCCCTGTGCTTTTTCTGGTTTTCATTAATGATCTCTCAGACTCTCTGGAAAATCCTCTTTATCTCTTTGCTGATGATTCCATCCTCTGCCAGACCATCTCATCCCTCTGATCGGCAGGCAGCAGCCTCTTCACACTCTGCAGACCTGGATAAAATCACAAGCTGGTCAAACACTTGGAACATGTCTTTCAATCCTGACGAAGGTCACACCCTCACAATGTCTCTGAAATGACTGACTGGACCCCTCCCCCCACCCCTCCATCCGCTTTCTCAATAACCCCCTTGAAGAAGTCCTTTTATGCAAGCTTTTGGGCCTCACTGTCTGCCATGATCTTTCCTGGGAAAGCCACATCTCCAAGCTGGCCTCGAAAGCCAATCGCCGACTGAGCATCCTACTTCGTGCAAAGTCCTTCCTTGGCACACTTGAGCTTCTAACCACCTACAAAGCTTTTATCTCCAGTCTGATGGAGTACTGCACTCCCCTTTGGGGTGGTGATTCTGCCTTACACCTAGCTAGACTTTACGCTGTGGAAACCAAGGCTTTTAGGATCATTGGCATCTCCCACGATGAAGCTGAGTCTTTGGGTCTCTCACTCTCTCACCGAAGGCAGATATCCTCCGACTCAGGATACTTGGTCTTTCTGTCTTCTACTGTTTTCTCTTCGGCTTCCCCCCCCCCCCCCCCCTCCCCCCCCCCCCCCCCCCCCGGCTCGGTCTGTGATCTGTCCCCCCTATATTTCCTCAGGGCACTCAAAATCTGCCAAGAACTCCCTTCTGGTGAAACTGCCAAAATCAACAATACTGCTCACCTTCACCCTTTCATATTACTACCTTGTTTTTTCCCACCTCTGGAACAAACTCCTACACTCTCTTCAATCCCACTCCTCACTCCAGGTATTCAAAACAGCTGTTCACCACCATCTCATATCTTCCCCCATCTAAAATCTTGATCTTTACTACCCCCGTTGATCCACCCTAATCCCACCTCCTTTAAATTCCGTTTTTCCTTTCTGAAAGTCCCTGTAGTACCATATTGTTTACCCAACCCCATCCCTCTCCCTTCCACAGATCTCCTATTGTCTCTGTTCCCCACTGTTTTGTGCTTCCCTCTCCAGCCCCTCTCGTCTTCTGCCTTGCTATATGTTCCGTGTGTTCGCTTTTGCACGATCCTCGACATGGTATACAAAAATATAAATACAAAACGCAGGTACCGGTAGAAATTCTATGCAAGGCCTTAGTTATTTTATAACTTTGTTTACGGATCTGCCGACGGTATATTTGCCGAAATGAAATATAAATATAAAACACATTTTTAGCCTTTTATATTTTATACATTTTCCGCCGAAGGTGCAAAAGTTTCAAAACCCGAAATGTAAACGTCGGCATTTATTTTCAAAATATAATTTTGTGCGTGCGCCAAAATGCCGAGTCACCTTTAACCAAACTGCGCAGTCGAGCTGCGCAGTAGTCTTCGGTCATGGTGTCTGAGCAGTGGCCGGCGTGGTTCAGATTGACTGTGGTTTCTGGGGCGAAAGTGATTGTTAAGAAGTATGTCAGCGGTATAAATTCGAGTGACTGTATTGGTGATTTAATCACGCAACATCTTGACGACGAATATTCTGGCCGAACTATTGCATCAATTCAGTGCAGCAGCAGGGATGATTCGCAGGCTACTCTCGATCGTGCCGATTTTGTTTCCACCGAAAGTTGTACACCGCTGTTCGTATTGAAAGATTTCGGTGCCAAGTATGTCAAAGTTTCCCTGTGAGATGGTGATATTCAGCCTTCAACGGACCAGAAATCAGCGTTTGATGTGCTCATGGGGATGGGGAGACGGTACGATCAGATGCCCACTGAAAAGTAAGAGCTGGTTATGGCTCTGATGGACCGTTTTGAGTGTGTTGACTCCTCGTAGACACATTTTTTAAATCATATCCAGCACTATGCACTGTGTGCACGCACACATCTACGACTTGGACAGTAATTTTATCAGCATTGTTTCCATGTGTTTGATGATCCAACAGGTTTCTATAAGAAAAACATGCCAGACTATATTGTAAAAACAAGTTTTAATCCTTCTTTATTGTTTTTCACATCAGATGATACAGTGAACATGGGCATCCAGCATTTGAAGGTCTTCCATCTTCAATGTTTTCTTAGATCCTCCTGGTCCGGGATTTATATTTATTTTCCCCCCAGGAACCCTTGTCTTTTCCATGGAACATCCGAAAAAAAATCATAAAAATATATAATTTCAAAAATTGAAATTATATTTATATTTATATTTCGACCTACCGACCCTACATTTTAGCTGAAGAACTGCGTAAACCAAGTTGTAAAATAACTAAGGCCTAATGTAAAATGTGAAATCTCATGTGAATTTAATATTGTCCAGCTGTGTGCTCCCTAAAACAACCATTAATTTCATACCGTGAGGCACATAGGGCTGTTGAGTCAGTTTCATTTGGCTAACGAGTACAGTCCTTGATGGGTCGCCACTCCGATGCAGGATACATGAATGCCTTATTACCCCATTAAGCTGGTACTCCTTTTGCTGATCTCCGAAGGATGACTGGCTGAATCAACCCACTTGGTGTTACTTCAACGGTACGACAGGTGCTCCAACTTAGGACCCCAAGCTCTTAAGCCAGTCACCTTAACCGTTTTGCCAACACCAGGTTTATGTGCTCCCTAAAGGTGTTGCTTAATTAAATCAACCCCCTCCCATCAAATCCCAAGTCCTCAAGACCCCCTGCCATCCCCAACCCACCACTATCTGCCCTCCCCTCTGTCTTTCTTTCCGTTCTTTAAAGCAAGAGAGCATTCTTACATTATTTCATATTATTTCTTGATGTCCTCAAATGAGGTTTTAGTACCGCATTTGATAAAAGTAAATCGATAAAATAAAACCTGCTTTCGATTCCTTTCAACCCATTTTTCGTTTCCTCTAACTTGCCATGTATGTTTATTTATTTCACATATTATATGAATTGCATGTGCATGCACATTTATTTTTACTAGTAGATTACCCATCCCATGGACGGGTGGCAGAGGTGGTGGTGGTGGTCAAGTGATTTCGGAGATCTGCAGTCGTGATTTCGTTCCTTTTTCGCGTGCCATTTTTTCCGAATGAGGCGTCGATAGAGTGGCTTTTATGGGGTTGTAATTGAAGATAGTTACGCGGAGACACCAAATATGTAGTCACAGCATTTTTTTTTGAAAATGGAGTGCAGTAAAAGGCGATGATGAGCGAGTATGTACATATTCGCTCGTGAGCTAAAAAGTATGGCAAATCCAGTCATGTATGCCAAGTACAATATCGCGGAGTTTCGTGGACCATTGACGCTTCGTCTAGGAGGAGATAACAAACACTTAGCTGCATTATAGTAAAAAACAAAACAAAATCCTGCCATCACTGGTCTGTTCTGTGGGAGGCACGTGATAGAATACTGATAGCACTGGACCAATCATGTCCGGTGATGCACCTCAGGCTGCGTAGCTAATACTCAGCGGCTTTGGCTTCACTTTCTAACTCCCCCTAATTTTCCTCGTGATAGCGAGCTATAAAGTTTAGCGATTCATAAGTACAATATAGCTGAGTTTTGTGGACCGTTAACGCTTCGTCTCGACTCTAGGCGGAGATAACGAACACTTAGCTCCATTATAGTATAGATTACCCAACTGTAGACTTCAAATATTTAAATCATGACTTTCCTTTCCTCTGCATTATTAAAGCAAAACTTTCCTTTCTTTCATGATTGACGACACATTTAAATGTACATGAAGTCAACAGTCCTCTTGGTTGTACGGAAGTTTTTCTTTGGGCGGTGTTTAGTAAACTGCTGCCTCGATCGCTCCCGAAGAAAAACATGCATTACCTCATTTCCTCTGCATGAGTTGTAATCAAAACATACCTTTATTTCATGATCGAAGATGCGTTGTTCAGTATTCTGATGTATAACAGAGGCCTGCAAGTAGCAAAGAAAATGGTGATTTTTTTTTTTTTTAAATCAGGTTAAAATTATGGATGGAGTCAGGCCAGTAAAGCTCTTCCCTGGACAGGCAGACCTTCAGTGATTGGTGGATATTATATTATAATATATATATATATATATATGTATATACTGTATATCCTCAGCAATGTCATTCGTTCACCGAGCATGACTTTTTGTGCCTCGTGTTTTCTGTCTTCCTCTGTGTTTCTCCTTCAACTTGTCCCTTCTCGAGGACGTTCTTACTTGATCCCTTACTTTAACTCGACGTCAGATGAGTGCTTGGATGGGTTGTTCCGTTGGATACACACTTTTTTTTTTGAAGCCACTTTACAAGTAGACCTTATTCGTACATGCTGTATTTGTGAGCTCAGCAATAGTGTCACTCACATTTTCCAAGCTCGATGAAGCAAGAGTCAAGCAATGCAGTTTCATACAAAGACAGAACCAAACTCTAGATATTCCTCTCGACTCCAGCCCCATGCTTTGTCTTATTCTGTGGAAACCGATAAGTTTGAATAACAAATTGAGCTCACTTGATCATGGTTTCAAAAGTGCTCTTTAGTTGTATGTTCCACTTTCAGCATGTCAGTTGATTGATGTCACCACGTAATTATTATTTATTATTTTGTTCCTTCTTTCATTAACACTCAGTGTGCCTATCCATCGCTTCGCTGACTGTTTCAATCAAAAGGCAGCAAGTTGTACTTCACAAACATGTTGCATGTCTATTTGTGAATCTCAATGTGGATGTAAAATTAAGTGAAATGGATCTTTTATATGTTGTGAACCGTGGTGTTTGTGTGTTTGTCTGTCTCCCTATTACGGTGGCCGCTTCCCGCGCTGTTTGTAAAGCTGCGCACGTAGGCAAAGCTCAACATTCACTTTTCAAATGACATCCATGAAGTATTTTAAATTGATAGACTAACTTAAACATGTCCTGTCACTAACTTAAACAAGGTACTCTTTGCTTTTATTTTATAGCAAGCCATTGTTGCTGCTGCTATTGTGGTGGCTGTGGTTGTTTTTGTTTGTGTGTTGCTTCCGTGTACTTTTATATTTTTTTCTGTTGCTTTGTGAAATCTTACTATACAGAAAAATGACAGAAGTAAATAGACACCTTAAAAAAAGAAAACCTCTTCTTAGACCAGCCAACATTCAAAGGAGAATGGTGGGCTGACGAGATGGCCACCAGACCCTTGGAGATTTTGTCAAACTGTAGTTTTATTTCAGATGAGTCCCAATTTGCTCAATTTTCTGACAGTGGGACACGTATGGGTCTGGAGACTTCCCAATCAAGAGTTTTCTTTGAACCGATTGCGGTCAACTGTCAAACATGGTGGTTTATCAGTGATGGTGTGGTGAGCAATCTGGAGCACAGGTTGGTCAGAGCTTGTGGAGTGTGTTGACAACATCAACACTATGACACACATTTCTATCCTTGAAGATGGACTTCTCCCTGTCTTCTCCACTGGTCAGATGGTCAAAAACAACATTCTGTTCATGGAAGATGGAGCTCCATGCCACACTGCAAAGAATGGCAGGACAGAAATTGGATCAAGCTACTTCCATGGCCAAGTCAGTCTCCTGACATGAATCATTGACACCTCTTGGCCATATTGGATCGAGCTGTGTGGAAAAAAAGTCCAGGAAACCAACGTCACGGGCGGAATTGCTAAACCTTTTGCGTGAAGCCTGGGCAGAAATCCCACAAGAGAAAATTTCAGAACTCGTAGATTCTATGCCTGAAAGAGTAAAAGCTCATTGAAATCTGCAAATGGCAAGTCTACCAAATACGAGTCTTTGTCTAAAATGGATCAAATGTTACTTCAAATGTTCAATAAATAAATTATTTTAAAATAATGGTGTCTATTTACTTCTGTCATGTCTGTATACATAATTATATTTGCTTCTTCCGTGTCCTCAAGGGTTCCTGCTGTCATCGAGTAATAAATGTCCGTTGGAACCACTGCATTAAGCTCTTATCATCATCCTCAATCTTGGAAAGACTGGCTTTTAAAACGGGTATCTTTATGATTAAAGACACTACTTTCTGTTTCACAAACAAATCGATTATATGAGCTTTTCATGGGTACCATGTTTTTTTAAAAATTTATTTATTTATTATTTTACGATGTCAGGAACCCTTTCGAATTGTGATACATGTAATATTTTGCTTTGCTTGCTCTTATTTTTACCACCGACCGCGATTCACCATTGTGATGTGGCATATATCTACTGAGCACACGATAAATTGAAAGGTGGAACATCTCGGCAAATGTAGGAAAGGGCAACAGCAAGCATAGCACATTAATTGGGCACATTCGTGATCAGGTGTCAGTTAATATTGAGCTGACAATTTGCCAGCAGTGAAAAAGGGCAACTTCCCACGACTCACCCCAGCCCCCATTCACCTCCTCCCCCATTCAATATTTGTTGACAGTCAAGTGCTTGAGCTGGGAATAGTTTTCCCAAGTAAGCATAAATGCAGGTGGATGAGGTTCATATTTGCCTAGTGGTATGGAGATGAGTTTAATCGAGGCTCTTGGTATTTGTTATTCGATGCTGCAGTTGCTCACGGTGAAGCTTCTTTTAAAGATTTTTTTTATTGGATTTTGAAATAAACGTGGAAAACAAAATATGTTTTGAACAGATGACCAGACTTGTTGAAAGTAGTTTATTTTTAGCTTACCTGTAGCGTAGTTTCGGGGAGCTTATGGGATGGCACGTCGTCTGTCTGTCCGTCCGTCCGTCCATCCACAAACACTTGCAACTTCTTCTCTTAAACTACACACATGATTTCAATGAAACTTCACCATAACCTTCATCACCATGTATGTACCAAAGTTTGTTTACTGCATTAAAAAAAAAATTCCATGGGTATTTACTTTCTTCTCCGTTAAATATTTTGTGGGTTATCCACGCCTAACAGTGGTTCCCGGGTTTTCTTATCCAGCAGCTACTACATGAGCGCCCAGGGGTATTGCCCCTATTTTATATACCTTTTTTTTTGTAATTGTCATCCCACCCACCTAAAATCCATCATGACATTCATCTCCATGATGTCCATGCTCTTCAATGCACATCACCCAGCAGGCGAACAATTTTTAACTCGGGTGAGTTTATGCGATCGAGCAGTGTCAGTCCGCCAGTCTGTTAACACTTCAGTCATTATCACTTGAACCAAACACAAGGTTTTGATTAAACTTGGCCCCAACCTTCATATCTGATGCCTAACGAAGGTGAATTGACCACATCAAAATGTGCGCTCATTAAGGGGATCTACGGGGGTGAAAGGAGGGGTTAATCCCCCACCCCAAAATAGGTATTTGCTCTCTTTTCCGAAACTACACACACAATTTTGATGAAACGACCACAACCGTCATCACCTGTGATGTACCAAAGTGTCGACCGCATCAAAATCTGCGCTCATTCAGAGGACCTACGGGGTGGGTGGGTTTGACCCCTCAAAATAGGTATTTGCTCTCTTCTCCCGAGACTACACACACAATTTTGATGAAATTTGACCACAACCTTCGTCACCTATGATATACCAAAGTTTGTTCAGAGCATTATAAAAAAAGTCAGGGTCTAAAGGGTTCTGTGGGGGTTTGAGTGACTATTGCTCCTGATCCAGGTGAGCTTCAGGACGTGCGGTCCTATTTTTGATTTGTGGAACAGAAGCCTTCCTTCCTGTAATGTTCCTAACGTAGTAGATGTGGCTGTTTTGACCTTCCCTAAGCTTTCATTTGGGGGGGGGGGTGGATGAGTATAATAGCATGAAATTTCATCCGGTGAGGACAGTGGTGAGGCAAAACGTCCGAATCGTGAGACCGCAACAGGTCATAGACATTGCATCTTGCATTTGGTGCTGGACTCCAACATGGTGGAGATGTCATTCACAAGAGTTGTGGCACTTCAACGGTCACAACAAAAATTAAAACGCACTCTTATTTTCCATAAAACACGAAGCGCCTTCACACTCACTTCTTCACCTTTGGCCTTTTTCCGACTCTTCTCCACTTTGCGGAATCAAATGAGAGATCTATTCTGGTTTGAATGGGTTTGAAGTGAACACCACGCAGGGGCTCGAATCTCCTCAAAATCATCAAATCTGTCATTGAACTAACTCTTTGCCAAGCCAGGTCAGGAAATCACTGGACTTGTCAATGTCCACGATTCCAACAGCAACTTCATTTTCTGCTAGCTTTCAGAGCACAGAGAAGGAAAATGTTGCATTTTCCTTTTCTTGACTTATTATATCAGAAGGACCTTTCACTGTACTAATCATGTTGGCAATTGTTTTTTGTTTCCCTTGCAATCCACAGTTCAGGGCATTCAATTTTTTTCTGTCATATCTGTTGGAAATGTCAAATCAAGCAGCCACGCAATGTTTCATAATTGGGTGGTATCCTCGTTTCTTGACTGCATGAAAACTTTAATTTCTGGGAAGAGTGAAGGGAATCGACGCAGTATTTTTTCCTCTGCTAAGCCACCGGATTTCAGAGTGCAGCAATAGATCGCCATACTTGGATGACAGTTTGTCCGGAAAGGACTTGAAACTTCGGTGCTGTTCAGCCCTTGCACGAATTGCATTGATAATTCTAACAATGGGAGACATAAGGTGATCAAACCCCATTACTTTGGCACAAAGTGGAACAGTGTAGTTCAAGAAACGAGGGAAATCGGGGTCTGCCTTACTCGTTGTGATGAAACCAGCATGGCACCCGATCATCGCTGGTGCACCATCAGTTGTTATTGTGACGAGCTTCTCCAAAGGCACATTCCTTTCCGCAAAATAATTATTGACCTTGTTGTAGATGTGTTTGAATTCTTGACTTTTTATTGTGCCACTGTCTTTATTATGAGGTAAAAAATAATGTTACACGAAGGTCTTCATTCGCTGCAATGAAGGAAGAAACTCTTCCCATCATGCAGTTCCTTGCTCCCGCAACCACGTCTCTGTCTCTATCTATCTCTATCTCTCTGTTTCTCACTCTGTCTCTCTCTGTTTCTCTATCTCTGTCTCTGTCTCGTGTTGTTTCACCCAGGCCTGCTGCACATATGGAAACTTAGACTTGATTGTTTTGGTAAGTGTGACAACTAAATTAACTTTATTATTGTGTTACTGTCTTTATTACCTCTGCCACCGAAGGTGAAGGAGGTTATGTTTTCACCCCTTTCTGTCTGTTTGTCTGTTCGTTTGTGTGCAGGATATCTCAAAAAGTTGTGGACGGATTTGGATGAAACTTGATGGACACGGATGTGTGACAAGGAAGCATTGATTCAATTTTGGTGAAGATCTGGATACGGATCTGATAATTTTTCAAGTGATTCTTCACCATTGAGAGATCGTGCTAAAGTGATATAGAGCATGATATCTTACAAAGTTGTGGACGGATTCGGACAAAACTTGGTGGACAGTTTGGGGTGTGCCACAAGGACGCATTTATTCGATTGTAGTGAAGATCTGAATCTGGATCTGGATACGAGAATTATTTAATTTTTAAAGTGATTCTTCACCGTTGAGAGATCGGGCCAAAAACGATATAGTACTGTATAGTGTATAGCATGATATTTCAAAAATGTATTGGGCCCGATATGTTCTCGTGGATCAGGCATTATGTGGCAGAGGTATGCACTTTACCGAGTGCCCTTCTCGTTCAGACCATGCATCAATTTTTTTTTTGACCCGTGAATGCAGATTTATTTATCTTTTTCCCCACGTTTTAATGCGAGCTACCAGTCACTCTCGATCTCCGTGTTGGTGATCCCTGCTATAGTGACTGTCTTCTTTCATATGCAGCACATACCTGCGAGTAGCATCATGTAGGGGATGGCCGCAGCTGTGCCGCTGATGCAGTGCCCCTGTAGGTTAGAGCAGGAATATGGGCAGGTTGCTGGCGATAGCTTGCCTACTCTACGTGAAGGTCACCATAAGATTTTTACATACATAAACAAATGCTAGCAGACAGCACGCCCAGTTTAACATCCATCCGAGAGACTGCACAGACATTAATGCCTCAACCTGCCTGTGAAACACCAGGATGACAGTTTATATCTGGGATGGGATTCAAACCCAGGTTAGACAGCTCAGAGGTGCGTGTGCGCGCGCGTGCGCCTTTCGGCTATCCTGACAGCCTCGTGAGAATTTGATGCACTTATCACTTGGGTATTCCTGACTCTCAAATTCTTTAATTATATGGTGATCTTGAGGCACAAGCTGGTTAATAACAGCAATATGGTCCTTTCTTCTCTGCACCACCCCTGCTCCCCTCCCATTGTCTTCTTTTCATATTTCTGCCAATCAACTGCTCTGCACTGTTGTTACCTCTGCCACTAACGGTGGACGCAGGTTATGTTTTCATCACTGTTTGTCTGTGAGCAGGATATCTCAAAAAGTTATGGACGGATTCGGACGAAACTTGGTCGGCAGGTTGGGTGTGCGACAAGGACAAATTGATTCGATTTTGGGGAAGATCCTGATCTGGATTCTAGAATTTTAAAAAAGTGATTCTTCACCATCACCATTTTATTTTTAAATACAAATTCGAGGTTTATGGAAGAGAGTGTGAGTTGTGTGGTTAATGGGACCACAGCTAGATGCGTGTGTGTGTATATGTATATACACACACACACACACACACACACACACACACACACACACACACACACACACACACACACACACTTGAAATTAAGAGGGTTGGGTTAATGGGAATACAAAGTATTGATGGGTGATTGCATGAGATGTTGGTGGACCACTTGAATCCCGGGAGGGAAGAGCTAGATGGAACGGTTTTTGGAAGGCAGTTCCACAGTCGGAAGAAACAACAAAGCGACAGCCATGGGCAGCAACCCTTGATTTCTTCTTTTTTGGGGAGGGGAGTTTAACCCTGAGGATTAAGACTATTAATAAAAATTACTTTCTCACAAATTAATCCAATGACAATGCTGTGGACAGTTAATTATGAAAGGTGCAAATAGTTTTTATAGTGCAAGATTTTTGTTAACCGCTTGTTGTTCGGTAATCAGAGACTGTTTGAAATGTTTGTTTGTTTTTCTCTTTGTGCGTATTGTTGAAGTATTTTGGAGATAGAATGCACTGAAATTAATCGAGTGCAATTTTCAGCAAATTTGAAGAGCAGCGACTCTGTGAAGCTGAATAGCCAATTAATTGCATTTTCAAATCTCCAGTTATTGGCACGTTCGGACTCCGCTCGGAATAATGAACATCAGTGGCCGAGAGGCGCTCTCAACAACAACACTTTCTTTATAACTGTTTATTTTGGTCTCTTCAGCTGCAGTTTGCCTTGGGAATAAATTTGTCCTTGTGTCAGGAGTTTCTCCATTTT
>CM068966.1:15659237-15673233 GCA_035128595.1 Eptatretus atami | reverse complement strand
TCCATCTTATTATTTAAACTTCTGGCATTGGTATAGAATATGTTTAACTTTTCCCTTCCTGAAATACTATTTTCTTGCCTGGCCTTACTCATCCCAATTACATCATCAGTTCCTTCCTCAATACCTTCCCCACTCTCCACTGACCTAAAAAAAAAGCTTGAATTCCTTCCTCAATTCCCACTGCAAACCTTGCTGTCCCCTTTCGATTTGGCATATGTCCATCATTCTAGAAACACTCCTTTGTTCCTGAAATGATTCCCACTGCTTCTTTCATGTAAAACCTTCCTCCCTCCACCATCTTTCCAGCCATTGGTTGACGTCTATCGCTCTACTCATAATTTCTATATCGTTTCCTCATCTTGGGAGGATCCCAGAAAACATGACCTCACAACCCTTTGCTTTCAGCCACTTACCCAATATCCTGTATCGATTTTTCAAACCTCTGAGTAAACTTTCCCTTCATCATTCGATCCCAGTTATTTTCTTAACTTGGCTCACGCCCCTAAAGGCCCAGTCACACCTTGACGTTTTAGCCAACGTATGCCGATTTTTGAAAAAATTGTCTAAAACGCTGGTACACGTCGAATACGTTATGGGTAAGTTTTGATAACATTGAGAGCACGCTGAAAAACACTGCCATACGTCGTTGCACGCTGGCTTAAACGTTGTACTTTTCGATTGTCCTCAAAGCTTTCCATGCTTGAAATTTTACGACTTATGCCAGCGTATGACTCACACGTTCCACATAACGCTCGCCATAAGTTGGTGGCACGTCACGCGATCGTTGACACACGTTACTTGTAAGTTACTCATAAGTCGAAACACGTCGAGGTAATGTTTAGCGTACCCGAAACTTATTTCTAAGCTATGAGTTACGTGTTGTACTAACGTTACGCGATCGTTGACACACATCGACACACTTTACTTGTAAGGTGCTCATCGGTCGAAACACGTCAAGGTAATGGTTAGCGTCAGTGTTCCAGACTCCCTGGTTTTTTTTTTTTTTAATTTTTTTTTCTTCCTTCCTTCGGTATGATGGTGATGTTGACACTTCGATTTCTAGTGCGGTTGTAATATAATATAATTAATAGACTGCCGCTCAACGATTTAAATCATAACCGCACTGTACACTGAACACCGTCATACCGAAGAAAAAAAAAAACCGGGAGTCTGGAACACTGACGCTAACCATTACCTTGACGTGTTTCGACTTATGAGCACCTTACAAGTAACGTGTGTCGATGTGTGTCAACGATCGCATATCGTGCGTACAACTTATTCCCATCGCATGCGGAGCGTGTGTCATACGGCAAGTACGTCGTAAAATTTTCAACATGCTTAAAATTACAAGACGTACTCCACTTAATGGACGTATGATAGCGTACTTTAGCGTTCTATTCACGCAAACCAAACTTACCCATACCGTATTCGACGTGCGCCAGCGTTTTAAACGCATTTTTCAGAGGTCGGCATACGCTGGCAAGATCGCCAAGGTGTGACTGCGATGTTGACACTTCCATTTCTGCGGCGGTTATGATTTGAATCGTTGTGCGGCAGCCTTTCCATAACCTACGCCACGTCATCGTCGGCGATGCGTGCAGCGTGCTATGCATGAGTTAGACTATCGTTGGGCATAGGTTGTGAAGGCCGACAACAGGTTCAGCATTCGTTGGTATAAGTTATCTATAACACAACGAAACGTTCTGTGTCCATTACTAATACGTTATGCATAAGACCAAGTCGTTATGAATACGTCCGAATCTTTAAAAAAACATCGAAAGTTCAACGTAAGCCAGCGTTTTACATACATTTTAATACGTTGCCATCGCTGGCTAAAACGTCAAAGTGTGACTGGGCCTTAACCCATTCCCTTTTTGTCTCGTGTCTTCTCCCTGTCATCTTTCAAGATTGTTATTCATTCTCAGCTCATCCTTTGTCCAACACCTTCGCCTGCTTTCCTGTACTCCGATTGACTTCCCCTCTTTCCTTTCCTTCCACTCACCCACTCGTGTGCGTGGTGTCCCTTGTCTCCCTTTGCCCTTTCATCCCTTGTCAGTCTGTGAATCTGCTATCACTGAACGAGCCTAGATTTATCCATGTGCAACAACAACAATTTCAGGTGTGAGTTTATATTGAGGATGCAGGTAGAGGTGCCGGTGCGATTAGTTTTGTCGACCATAGTGGGTTCCTTTCATTGTAATTATTTTTTTTAATTTCACCTGGTAATTACATTTGTAATCTGTGAGTAGGCTGCTGTTGACAATACGTCCAAATCCCAACCTGCTTTGGGAACATTCCTTCCTTTCCTGCGAGGGTTTGGCACACCTGGGATTGCAATAAACCGTCTTTGTTTGCAGGTCAGGATCAAGAGATTGGAGGCGAAATCGCTCGTTGTCTCGCGGACGACGTCTGCCATCTCGCTCCCGCTCTCTCAGGTGCGTTTCATCTCCCCAATAACACACTTCAGTACCTTGATACCCTCCTTCGTTACAACCCACATTCTCTGTGCTCACTCCGCTCACCATTTAAACTTCAACATTTCAGAGCACCTCATCTCGGTGCATCTCTCTTGCAAACCGTCCAGTATCACTGTTACTCTTCATCATTTGTTCTTGTGTCTTTCCGTTCCCTTCCCTCTGCAGCCGCTCACCCAGGAGGAAGTGAAGAGGAGGGATCTGGGTGTTTTTTGAGGGCTGTTTCGTTTAGGGGGCACCACACCATCTCTCCCCTCTTGCATTCTCCTTTCCTTAAACCCACACTTTACCCTCACTTCCCTGTTTGTTATCCTGAATTCCCCCCAATGCCATTCCTGCTCTGCCCACCACCCATGCTGCCTTTGTTTTTCATCAAACCGTGTGTAATTGGCTCACTGCAGGTAAAAGAATTGCAAATTGGGACATGAAACTTGCATGAGGGTAATGGAGGGAGGAGGGGATTTTAAATTGGGAGATAAATCTTGCATGAGGATGATATGGGTTTGAAGAAATATGAGGCACAGCAAGTGACGCAGCTGGATTGCAACCTCTCAACCTCTCAACACAGTACTTTGTAAACACCGGTTAATGAACATTGTGTTCGTTTTTTTTCAAGATTAAAACTCGCTTCTTTTACCTTGAATTTCTTAAGTCTCATTACGAAACAAGACTCATTGATATATATCTTGAATGCTTTCCAGTTATCATCCGAGGAAATTATTGTTCAGGTTCTTACCGAAGCTGTGATGTAGAGGAAAGGGTTAAAACGTCGTGGGGGGTGGTGGTGGTTTACAAACCCTCCCGGTGCAGATGTTAATAAGCGATGGTGGTGATGAATATAAGAGGATGGGGAGGGTAGAAGGGAGGCAGCTGGAGCCGCCGCAGGTCCGAGAGGGGAAGAAAGCCTAGAAGGAGTGGTCGCAGCCTCTTCCACGGAAAGGGTAAGTGGTCTTCGTGGGTCAAGACGTCGGTCATCAACGATCTTGGGGTGGCGAGAAGCTCTCGGTCATCAACGATCTTGGGGTGGCGAGAAGCTCTCGGTCTGGTACATTGTAAGGAGGTTTGAAGGGTGTTTTCTTCATTATTGACAGTGCGGGGCTCTCGGTGCCTGATTTCCCTTCATCCTCGTCTTGGACTCAACCATCACCTCGAGGCGTTGACGAGGTGCCAGCCGTGTTTTGTCGCGATTAGGGACGCGAATGGTACTCATTGCAGCCTCCTCAAGAGGAGGGGGGTTGCATTTCCAGGATGAAAATGATGGGATCGTTCTCATGCGATTCTGCGCTTAAAACGAACGGCCTCGTTCGAGTCGCGATTTCTTTGTCGTACTTTCGGTGTACACTCGGGAAGAGCGCCGTCTCAATACTGGACTCCAGCCAAGATTGACACGCAACCTGCCGATACGCTTTTGTTAATAGCAACGGTCTCACGGCTTGGTGGAAGGGTAGGGGGGATTATGTATTTTCAGGACGTGTGTGTGTGTGTGTGTGTGTGTGTGTTGTGTGTGTGTGTTTGTGTGTGTGTGTGTGTGTGTGTGTGTGTGTGTGTGATGGATCGTGTTGATGGGCAGCACAGGCATGATGGTCCAAATGGCCACCACCTGCGGCAGTGTGTATCTTGCCCCCTAATTGATTTCTCTGCGCTTCCATGAGCATCTAATCTATACCAAATAATTTCTGACCCTCTTAACCCGATTGCAAGGCAAATGTTTAACGGAAGGGTTTGCTTGTATCGTATCGGAACAGCATTTGGATTCGAACTTTGTTGCTTGTGAAGTTTTAATTCTACTTGCGAGTGTAAAAAGGTCCAGTTTTGTTTGCAAATGGATTTAGAGATTGTGATTCATTTTATTAGTGTTTCTCATTTGGGGGATGGATGATAATGGAGTTTCATGTAGTACTCTCTCAACATTTAATATTTCGTACCTTTTCTCCCCTTTCTATTTGTAGTCGTGTATTGTACACGACACACCAGTTTGCAAACCTTCAGCACTAGTCCACAGACTCTCAGGACCTGTCCGGACCGATTGTCTAGTTTGGTGAACGCTCTGTACCAATCTGGTTTCTACGACGAATGATCCGCAAAACATTTAATTCTTTTTTTTTTCTTTTCCTCGTTTTCATCTCTCTCTATCTCTCTATCTCTATCTCATTGCCAGGATAAGGCTCATAATGATCATCAGGAGGTGTTGAGCACATGGTACACGTGCCAGGGTAAGGTTCATTACAGGTAGACGTTCTACGCTTATTTTAACACATATGACAGGTACATGGGATACAGGTGATTCTGGCTATCCAGCTGTGTTTTGTCTAAATCGCAACACAACGTCGATGTCAATGTAACACGTACAGTACATATCCACCACAAACACCATATTTGACCAGGGATTAGGTCATACATTTGCCTTGCCGGTTACATCATCACAAAGGTGCGACTGCCTGCTGATGACCTGTACAGTGGATTCTTCATCACACACACACATTTTTCTTTTCCAAAGGTGCAAGGATTTGCAATGTTCGACAGCGATTGTTTGCACATAGGACGGCCAGCTTAACGTTCCTCCAAACGATGGCGCACTCGTTGCACTCCCCAAACTCTTGTGTAAGAAATGCTCGGGTGGAGGGGTGATTGATTGCTGCCATGAAGATAATTGTTTATGGTTGAGGAAACTAAGAAAAGAATTGCTGACATTTTATCCCGTGGCCAATTAATTACAATTACTGATTTAAAAAAAATCAGGTGCACTTTAAATAGCAGGTGTAAGTTATCACACGTACCCATTACGTACTTTCGCCTGTAAGGTGATGGAGACTTGGGAGTCTAAACTGAGAAAGGATGGGAGAAAATGTGTCGGAGGACCTTGGGGGTGGGAGTGGAGACATAAGAAAAGCATTGCGTACATAATACATAGATGATAATTTGACACGATTGAAACATTGGGCGTGAATAGGCTAAGCTGCATGTAACGATGTAATTAATCACTCTCGAGGTTCTATTTCATAAGCTACCTTTAGTGTATTGTGCTGTAGTTTTATACAATACTAGTGGGGTATGCTTGCACATTGTAAGTAAGTGCTTCCCCATTGTCTCGGGTCGCTCACCTGCATTTCTTTTTTTTTTTTATCGATTTTCATTTACGGACCCTTTCCCATGGTTCTGTGATTTCCACCCCCCCCCCCCGGTGTATCACTTCGATCGTCATCGGCATGCGAAACTTCAGCTTTCTACGTCACCCGGACTTCTAATATCAGTCATTCATTGAGTCGGTGGTTGGAATTATTTATATATATATTACAAACTAACAGGATGTGCTTACACATTGTAAGCAACAATGAACTGTGCTTCCCCTTGTCTCAGGTTGCTCACCTGCATTTATTCTTTTTTGCATTTATTTATTATATTTTAATTTACGATGCTTTCTGACGGTTCTGTGATATACGAGGTGTGTTCAAAAGTATCCAACTTAATTTTCGTGCGTAACAAAGGAAGCTAGGGAGGCGTGGTTTGGTGCACGTATGTAGGCGATCCTAATACGTATGCGTGAATATTTTCCGCCTGCAGAAGCTGTCAGTCGCCGACAGACCGCCGATGAGTGAGGAGTGTAAGTGAGCGCCGTCGGATTTTCGTTTTTGACCAAATGACGGATCACTGTGGTCTCATCGCCAGTGATCACTGTGTTGAAGAAGTTGGGATCGCTGTTCACTTTCTCCAGCATGTCCTGTGTGATCTCCAAACGGAGTTGCTTCTGCTCGATCGTTAGCAGCTTTGGCACGAATTTCGCTGAGATTCTCCTTGGTCTCTCGAGTCCTATATCATATGACGTGAAAATTTTCGACGCCTGCAGAAGCTGTCAGTTCGCCGACAGCTCGGTCTGACAACGAGGCTGGTGTGAGATGACAAGCAGTGGGCGGAGGAAGTGTAAGTGAGCGGCCGTCGGATTTTCGTTTTGTTTTTGACAAATATGACGGAAAAGACTACGCTAGCGGAAATCAAATTTTTGGTTAATAGCTTGGCGATTCAGCGTCTGGGGAACGATCGCAAAATTCAACAGGCCTTACGGGGCAACGAAGCAAATGGCACCCACACAGATAAGAAGAGTGGTACCATACCGCTCTCAAGTGGTCGGCCATCATGGAGAAGTAGACGCCACGTTCTGGTAGGCCTCAACTCCGAAATGCGCTCGGCCAATTGACCAGTCGAGGACCTGCGATGGCAGGATCGTCGATCACGATCAGAGAACTGCGACGAGGCGGGCGTCAGCATTGCATTCCGCTTCATTTCCTGGAATCCATTGTGACTGAGGATTTGGGCTTAAGAGATCTCAGGCGAAATGTAGCCAAAGTGTATGTGATCATGAGCAGCAAGCTAACTCCGTTCTGGAGATCAACCACAGACATGCTGGAGAAGTGAACAGGATCCCAACGTGTCTTCAACCAGTGATCCTGGCGATGAGACCAACGAGTGATCCGTCATGCTATGGTCGATACGAGAGATAGCGAATAATATACCCCGACGTGGCGAGCTGAGACGTGCTCAAGAACGTTGTCCGTCGGCGGTTCAGTGGATCCGGCGGTCTGTCGAGCGACTGACAGCTTCTTGGGCATAGGGCGAGAATGATATTTGGAGGCAGAGGCGTGAGGCGAAAAGGTACGTATTGGTATCGCCTACATAACGTGCAAAAACAGCCTCCTAGTCCTCTTTGTTTATGTCACCGAACAATTAAGGTTGGATACTTTTTGAACACACCTCGTGTGATATCACAGGATGCCGTCCAGAAAGCATCCGTCAAATGTAAAATGGGGGAGGTAGTGGAGGGTGATGGCGAAAAGATAATCGACCGGTGAGGCAAGGCCTTGAAAGAAAGAGTGACGGTGTTGGCGACTCGAGGGTTATAGTCATCTCCGTGGCTTCAATGTTACAAGCACATCCTGTTAGTTTGGCTAATATATGATAAATAATTCAAACCAACGCACGTCAATGAATGACTGAGTATTAGAATTCCCGGTGCACGGTAGAGAAGGGTGAGTTCGCATTGCACGCCGATGGACCATCGAGCGAGGAGAGCTGCAAACAGGCGGGGGGGGGGTGGGGGGTGGGAATCACAGAACCATGGGAAAAGCGTCCCGGTAATGAAAAGTGAAATAAAAACTAAGAGAAGTAATCAGAGAGAAGCCAGAGACATGGGGAGAACCGGACCTGTGTGACTTGCAAATGTGCGCGTGGCGCATATCCCGTCCGATGTGAAGTGATTGAGGTTAGTAAAACTTGGAGGTCAGCAGAAGAAGAGTGCACTCTAACGGCTGTACCGTGAGTGAAATAGATGCCGCGCTTCTGAGGAGTGATCTAATTTTTCATTACGGGTGAACGAGAGTAAGCCTGGAAGAGAAATGTCTCCGGTCGGACTCTGACACTGCACGCTGCTACGCTATATCACAAGCCAGTTTGTTTCAATCGTGTCAATTAGGCATCTATATGTATTTATGTACCGCAAGCTTTCTTGGCATGTTGCGTAAAATATCCCTCCAACTCTTTCCCTTCTTGAGATTGGTTGTCTTGTCGGTGATCGGCATGTTTCTGCGTTGCTCGCGCATTCGCTCCGTAACGTCTGTATGTTTACGAGCTCGGCTTCTGTCTCATCCCATTAAGGCGAAAGTACGTAATGGGTAGTTGTGATCAGACTTTCACTGCTATTTAAAGTCGCACCTGGATTTTTTTTAAATCAGTAAAGGTTGGAATTAATGTGGGCCCACGGGATTAAATGTGCGTCGAGCATACATCTTTTCTTAGTTTCCTCAACCATAAACAATGTATCTTCATTGCAGCAATCAATCACGCCCTCCACCCGACGCATTGCTTGTAGACTGTATTTCGGGAGTGCAGACGAGTGGCCATCGTTGAGGAAAGTTAACTGGCCGCCTCATGTGCAAAGGGAATCGCTGTCGAACATTGCAAGAACTCCCCTTCTTTCTGCCAAAAAAAACGTAGGTCCTTGGTTTTGTTGAAAAGAAAAAGTGTGTGTGTCTGGGTGTGAGTAGAGTGTAGCCACTGTACAGGTCATTTCTCTGCTTAGGAATTCTGTTCGCATGTACGCTTTGTGAATGATTGTACTTACCGCGGTTCAAGCAAATGTATGGTGCTGATTATATCTTGTGGGCTGTTATGTGAATGTATAGTGGTGTCTATCTGTGGTGTGGATATTGTATGGTGTGACGTTGGTTTTATACTCGCACAAAAGTGCCGTGCTGTTTGCTGCGTTTGACGAACCACAACATAGGCTTGATGCAGAGATTCATCTGTGATCTTCTCCTGATTGGCGTCTTGTCCATTATTGGTGTTTAAGATAAGTGGAAGTCGGTGAGGAGAGTGCTAGCGCTGTAATGAACTTACCCGCTGGCACGTGTACGCGTAGGGTGCGTGCAATCACTCCCTGGATGATCATTTTGAGATTCATCCTTGTTAATCCTGGCTAACACGGGGTTGCAGATAGAGGACATTAGAGAGATTAGAGAGGTAAGATGCACGACAGGAATAAGTAAAAAATATAAAGGTAATTAAATGTTTTTGGCGGATCAGTTCGTCGTAGGAAAACTCAGATTGGTACCAAGAGCTTTCACCGGCAGGCCAGAATTGCATAGGGGGACTAATAGTTCGTCGGTCGGCCCGGACAGGATGTGAAGTGGCTGTTGGATCCAGTGCTTGAAGGTTTGGCAAAACATGGTGTTCGTGGTGACAATTGAGACGATTCAAATAGAGAAGGGGGAGAAAAAGGTACGAAATATTTAACTGTTTGAGAGAGTATACAATGAAACCTCCATTATCGTTCCTTGCGACGTCATTCACGCGTTAATAGAAACATCTAATGAAATGAATTCTAGCGCACGATATTGCTCTAATATCCTTTGCGCACTCAAGAAAGCGCTGGAGCCATGCGGTTGGGTGTTGTTGTGATAGGGGACAAGCTGCAAGTCGAATTAAATAACTTGTTTCACATCAGGCAGTTCTAAGTCGTTTGGTGTATCCCGCGTTAGTATGCTGTGCGGTTGTCGAGATCGATACAAGCAAACCGCTTGCATTGTGTGTTTGCCGTTAACATTTGCCCTTGGAGATTGGGCGTGGTGTGAAGAGGTCCAGGGAAATTTCATGGTTAGATGTTGGGATGCGTTCAGATGGTTAGGAAGCCGTTCAGCAGAAATCAATGGTAGGGGCGCCAAGATACACACTGCGCAGGGTTGTGCCATTTTGGACCATCAATGCCTGTGCTAGCACCATCAACAGCGATTCCATCCACACACACACACCACCACCGACACGGGAGACACAGTGGGGCGATAGCCACGCAACACTCTACGACACATACGACAGGTGTCCCGGCGGGAGTCCTGTTGTGGTACATTACGAGCGAGCATCGGTAGGGTGTGAGGGCGATCTTTCAGTTCACACAAACGGCAGGCTGAGAAAATACAGTTTCGACCCTATTACTCACCTCCCTCTGACAGGACTGCGGCAGGCTGGTGGGGCGTAGATTGTGGTGGCGTCCGCAGGTTAGGGTGCTGTGTGTGGTGTGGTCTTGCGTGCTACTCTCATGCGAGTGGATCGGCTGGCTATCGTCATCGTTTGCTGTTCGCCTCATAGTCCTTGGCCGGGCCTGTTAGCGGCCTTGGCATCGCAAGGCCGTGGAGCTGGGTTCGCGTTGGCTACGCTCGTTTGCTGGTTGTGTCTGCAGCCTGTCGCACCTGCCATTGTCGTGTGGATCTACGTGGCAAGGCTACTTGCGCTGCTAGAGTGTCATGGCTCGCCGATTCGACTCCTGGAAGAAGGCGTCATCGGCGAAGCGTCGTCGCCCACGTGCGCGCGTCGGGGCTTCGTGTGCTGCGTGTTGCCATCTGCGCTCTGAGCTGGCGTCCCAGCTTATCTGTGTTAGTGAGGGCCAGCGTGCGTGTCCTGCTGAGCGTGTGATGTTACGGGAAGGGTAAAATGAAAGTACGTGGGGTGGGGTGGTGTACTGGTGCCTCTTGTGTTGTGCAGAGCGGCTGTGCTCCGGTGTTGGTGGTTCATGGTTCTTTAGGGGGCGTTGTCGCTTTGGGGTGGGCCGTGCTTGGTCCGTTTGGGGCTTGAGGGTGTTCTTTCTTTCTCTTTCATTATTTTGCAGTTAAGGAGGGGCTTCGGTGCCCGATGATTTCACCCTTTCAATCCTCGTCTTGGACTCAGCAACCATCACCAGCTGTCGAGGCGTTGACGAGGTGCCGAGCCCGATTTTGTCGAAGTCTAGGGACGGCGAATGGTACTATCCATTTGTCTGAGGCTCGCATCGTGCAGCCCTCCCTAAGAGGAGGGGGTTGGCATTTTCCAGGATGAAACTGATGGGCGATCCGTTCTATCTGCTCTGACTTCTTGCGATCTGCGCTTAAAAACGACCGGCCTCGTTCGAAGTTGCGGATGTCGCGATGTGTTAGCTTAATCTTTGTCCGTACTGTCCTTTTTGCTCTTTCGGCGGGTGTCACGTTCGGGAAGAGCGCCGGTCTCAATAGCCCGAGGCTGAACTCCCCCAAGGCACAAAAGTGATTAGCAAAGAACTCGGCCAGGACTCGCGCTCAAGAGGCCTGCTGTTACCCGGCGTCTTTTTTTTGTTTAATAAGCAAACGGGTCCGGCATCGGAAATCCGGCTCGTATGGTGGAAGAGGGCTAGAGATGCGCCAGGTCGGATGTATTTAATCTCGATGCTCTTTGCGACAGGACCGATGTTGCTCGACGCTGTCGTTGTCGTGCTGTTCCTGCTTTCGTGTGTGTGTGGAGGAGTGGGTGTGTTGGGTTGGTTCCGTGTAGAGTGGTAGTTAGCCTGTGGTGATTCGTGGCTGTGTGGTGTGTATCCGCGATTCGTGTTGATGGGTGCAATGACACGGCCATTTGATGGTCAGCCAAATGGGCGCACTCCACCTGCGGCCAGGTGTGCTGAACGAATACACCGGCTGGCCCTTGCCCCCTATCGTATTCGAAATTTCTCTGCGGCCTTTCCGCGGCTCGATGGGGGATTTTTTTGAGAAGGCCTCAATGACGAGGATCGAAGGGAACTCCTAGGACGCTAAACCCAAATAATTCTGACGAGAGCCCGCACTGTATGATCGAACCTGAACTTTAACAACAGCCTTCCGCAAATTGACCCTGCCTTACGGACAAATAGTTTGTATCCAGATACGGAAGGCCGTTTGCGGTTTTGAGACTGCTTCTTCGTAATCGGATACCGCCATTTGGATTCGAACTTTGTTGCTGTGGTGAAGTTTTCAATTCTACTTGCGGCCGAGTGTAAACCAAGGCCAGTGTGTGGTTTTCAATGGATTTAGCAGATTGGTGATTTCATTTTTTATGTCTCAATGCATCTCATGGGGGTTGATTTGGGGTATGGATGGTATCATCGGGAAGAAGGTTTCCATTATATCGTCGGCTCATATCTCTCTCAACATTTAATATTTCGTACCTTTTTTCCGCCCTCTTCTATTTGTAGTACAGTCGTAGTTGTTTAGATACACGCTAAGACCCAGTTTGGCAGAATCTCTTCTAGGACATAGTCACAGACTCTCAAGGACCTGTCGCGGCACCAGATTGCTCTAGGTTATGGTAGAGAACGCCTATTTACTCCTTTCCCGTGGAAAGTGCCTGGGCAATTCGGGTTACTACGACGAATTGATCGCACCGAACATTTATTCTTCCTTTTCTTAGTGCTTTTTCTTTTTTCCTCGTTTTTCATCTCTCTCTTCCAGTCTCTCTACTCCCTCTCCCTGCTCAATTGCCAGGACTAAGGCTCATAATGATCACAGGAGGTGTTGAGCAATGGTTACCATCGTGCCACGAGGGTAGGGAGGATTCCATCTTGCGGCAGGGTGCTCACAAGCAGCTTGCTCTCACCCTGGCTTATTTTTAACACATATTGCACAGCTGTTAATGGCCATTCACAGGATGAATTTCATGGCTATCCAGCTGTGTTTTGTCTTAAATCGCACACAACGTCGGATTCAATGTAACACGTACAGTAAGCCCATTATCACACACAAACATCTCACTCTTCGTCTGACCAGGTTGGAATATTAGTCTTAATACATCTTTGCCCTTGCCAGGTTTTACCTCATCACAAAGGTGCGACTAGCCTGCGATCGACCTGTACAGTTGCGTATTCTCTCGGGCACAGTCTCATCACATTTTTTATTTTCGCAAATAGCGTTTGCGACGAGATTTTGCACGGATGGGAGGGTTTTCTGGTAACCCCAAACACAAACCAAAGGCCCCCGCATTTGTTTGCACATGGACCGGCCCACCGACCTTAACGTTCTGAGTTTTAACCCAAACGATGGAGGCACTCGTTGCCTCGCCCAAACTCTTGGGTGTTAAGAAACACTGTTCTTCGGCTCTAAGACTAGGAGTCACGGGCTGTCGGTAATGTGAAAATCTCGCCCTTGAAAAATAAGCTCATGAAGATAATTGTCTTACATCGTTGATGTGAAACGCTAGAAGATTAAGAGATATATGCTCTGACAATAGTCATATATTCCCGAGAGCCTATAATTCTAAAATGAAGTTATCTTGTTTCGTAATGAGAGCTTTATAGAAATTAAAACAAGCGTAATCAGAGGGAGATCGCAGTTTTCATATCTTAGAAAAAAATACGACACACAAGTCGGTGTTATAGTCATTTGATGTTCTAACCAGGTGACTGTCCGCTTTAACGTACTTCGCATGTAGGAGATAACGAGGAAGTCTGACTTGTGTGGATGTCCTAGAAGAACTTGAGAATGAAGGGATGAGTGGGACGACAAATTTTGGCTGATCGGAAGGACTCGTGGCGCGCATGAAAGCTATTGCGTACCATAGATACTCAATAGAATCTGATAGTGTGACAGCAGTTGGACAACAGTTGGGCGTCGCTCACATTATTATTGCGCTAATGCTGTCATGTAACGCATGTTAAATTAAATCATACTCTCCGCAGGTTTTATTCTCAATAGCAGAACCTTTAGGTCGTATTCCGTGGTGCTGCTACGCTCTTTATACAAATATAGTGGGGTAATTGTCTTGCACATTGTAAGTAAGGCATGCTAGTTACCATTTTGTCTGGGTCCCGCTCATCCTGCATGTATTCTTTTTTTTTTTGCTTTACGGCTGCTATTCGCATGCCGATTAGCTGCTGTAGTCGTCTCCCTTCCTTCCCTCATTCCCGTCCAGTATTTCATGTCCGAGATTTGCAATTACTGTTGTTACCTGCAGTGAGCCAACTTACACACGTTTCGAATGAGACAAACAAAGCGATGCACTGGGGTCGGTGGGGAGAGCAGGTGCTAATGGTCAATTGGGGGGAATAAGGAGTAACAAACCAGGGAAGTGAGGTACGTCGTGGGCTTTTGTAAGGAACAGGAGAAGCACGAGGGGAGAGACGGTGCTGGTGCCCTCCTAAACGAACAGCCCCTAAAAAACCACCCCAGATCCCTACCCTCTTTCCACTGACGTCTCCTGGCGAGGCGGCGTCTTGCATGAGG
>CM068966.1:15641318-15659212 GCA_035128595.1 Eptatretus atami | reverse complement strand
TTCACGCATATGGATTAGGATCGCCTACATACGTGCACCAAAACCACGCCTCCCTAGCTTCATTTGTTTATACACGAAATATTAAGGTTGGATACTTTTTTGAACACACCTCGTATAGTCCGGTGTCGCGGCTTCGATGTCCATAGACATGCAAAATTTCAGCTTTCTACGTCACCCAGAAGGTAGCAATCTTTTAATACAAGTCAGTGAGTCAGTGGTTAGAATGAGCTTTATATATTACATTAGCAGGGGTACCCGGCAATGCCCGGTACTGTTCTCATCGTTTTGGGGCAGGAAAAATAAATCTATTTTCTTCTTTTTTGTGGAGCCGAAAACACTTCCCAACACCCACAAAGAAATGGGGTGAAGGATCATTTAATATTTTCACATAGCTACAAAGGTTTAGGCACGATCGAGTGATTTAAAAATAAAATAACTTTTTTTTTCTTTTCTTTTTTTCAAAATTAGAAGATATTGTTACGGGCCGGGATCGGCGCGCCAACCGACCGGATGTAAAACATCGCCGCAGAAAACAATTGCCAGAACCTGCGAACAACACGATGAGGAATGGCCAGATGTCATCGCGACTGAGCAACCAACCCGGATTTATCCGTACCCAAACACTATTTACAACGTAAACGTGTACCAAACTTGCTGGTCACATGATGAATCATCGACCCAATTGCTGTCTAAGTGGTGCGATTCCTGTTGACTCATCAGTTGTTGGGTATCAGGAAAGTGAGATGCAAATTTGGTTAAGTCACGGGATATGTGGCTAACTCTCCACGATCGAGTGAGTCTTCAACCACACTTCCTGAGGTCGAGTGAGGTCTTCCTTGCTAAGGATGACTCATTCCCGTGTTAAAAATTGAATCATGAATTACGTTATTACCTTTCCATCCATCCCAAGGATATATCCTGAAGCTGTTCTGATATATTATGTGCGGACCCACCAAACATGCACATATGAAACTAGAAGGCCACACATTCAGCACATACCCTCCGCTAGGAGCTGATTAGTTTATGTTTGATCCCACTAATGGCGGATCTGGATTCGACCTGAATGAAAATTCTCGGCTTGTATGTTGCCGAACCAACTCATCCGCCAGGTTTCGTCCGAACCGTCCACAATGTCTTGAGAATCGGTTTTTATCCTTTAGCCCGATCGCTCAATCACGTGAAGAATCACGGGAAAATTCTCGGATCCAGATCGCGATCTTCACCAAATCGAATCATTTTCCGTCCTCTCACATACCCAAGCTCTCCGCCAAATTCGTCGAACCCGTCCAAAATTCTTGAGACATACTATTCCACAAACAGACAACATGGTTGAAAACATAACCTCCATCCCCTTACGTGGCGGACGGAACTAGAAGAGTTGGTAGAACACCTACCCCACATAGTCTTGAGAAACAGATGTGGGCGGTCGACAGCTGCGAATTGATTGGTCGTGATGACGTAAATTCCATAACATGTTGTCGAATTACTGTTAAACGGTTTTTCAAAGTGCCAAAAGTGTTGTAGATCTGTCTGCATGTTTTAAGTGTTAATTCAATTCAATTTAAATTAAGATTTTAACGTTGTAGAAAAAAACAGCTCAAATGAGCTAAGATCCTCGTTCCTCTTAATGATGACGTCATGAAAAACGAAAGACTCATTGTATTATCAGGTTTGCGATAAATTATCGTGCTAATTGGCCGCTTGATTTCCCGCAAACAAAAATTCAAAAAAGCTGCCTGTTCGGAGATAATGGATAGGCGGATTTCCAATTAGCGGCGATATTTGACGTCAACTTTTTTTCGGAAGAATTTTCCAAAATCGGAGATGCGTTTCTTGCCTGGCGTGGGCTTTCGGCTATACATGGCAGTTTCACGAAGATCGATAAAACTCTGGGTGTGAAACAAAAGGTCAAAAAATAGGAATGACGTCATAAATGATACGTATGCGCATAGGATGGTATCAGTATGTGCGTAATTTCATCTGCGTAGAGCCCGTTGGTTCCCCAAACAGAATTTAAAAAGCTTGGCCTAGTTTCGGAATAATTTTTAGGCGATTTCCATTAGCGGAGATATTTTGACGCAATAACTTTTTTTCTAGAGGAATTTCCAAAATCGGAGATGTTACTGTCCCTGCGCAGATTTTTACATATGTATGCCAGTTTCAGCAAGTTTCAATGAAAAACTGTTGGCTGTGAAACAAAAAAGTCCACTAAGAAGAAGATGATGAAGAACACAACGTGAGTAAGACTTAGAGATCCTCCACGAGGATCTAAAATAACAAAATTCTGAAATTCCCGCATTGATGAGCGACTTTACGCCACCTTATTTAGCCATTATATTAGGCTTTTGTTCTTTGTTGTGTCCTTGTGATGTCGGCTCAAAACAGGAAGTTTCCTTATTTTGTAATATTTGCAATTTGTTTGACTTGCCAGACCAGACAGACAGACAGACGAAGTAAAAAAACTCATCCTCTCTGCACATGCGTGATCAGACTAATCAGAGCCAATACTGCGAAACTACAGGTTTGTTTTACGATCATGTTAGATTGTGCTCAGGAAATAAATTAAAAAACAAAACATTTAATTTAATCAAGTTCCTCGATCATAAACTGACATTTGCTGACAGAAAGACAGACACCGCAGGGTGAACCATTTCTTAACCCCGCTATTCACTTCGTGTGTGACATAGTATACACTACAGTTAAGAACAATTGTTTTAAAAACCCCCCCCCCGATTTGGTTTTTTTTTTAATGCATGTTTGAACCCCAATTATTGAGTTTGCAGTGTATTCCCACATAACATGTTTTGAAAAAACCAGTCTAAAGGACAAAATGACAAAGATTATGTCAAAGACAATGAGCCTCCTAAGAAATGTTTGTAAGCTCAGAATTTTAAGTTTCAGTCTTAGACAAGAGATATGAGACAATAAGGACAAGAAGAATAGAGTCACTTCATAACCTCAAGCCGAGGGGCTCTCTTGGAGAACTTCGAATTCATTGCCAAGAACTGGCTAATCTGAGGGAAGAGAAGAAATGAAAATATTACAGGAAGAGGGTGTTTATCTTGTTTACTCAAAAACAAACATTACCGGTTTCAACACGAAACATTCAACCTCCCTTAATTATGCCAAAGTATTCGATGATTTAACTATAAAGGATCTGCAAAGAGAAAATGGGAAGATGTTCAAGCATTAGAGGAAAACTGTGCATGTGCTGAGATTAAATAATGATGTGCATAAATAATGTAAGATGCCAAATGAGTGGGATTTGTAAAGAGGAGCCCAAACATTACATTCTAGGAGGGCAATCGTAATGCTCATCATATACCTTACACGGATGCGCTTCTTCCCTCGTCGTCCGACCTCCAAGCCCCAGGCCTTCCTCGTCTCATTCGCTCAGCAATTCCGACTGACTGTCTTTTGTAATGGAGCATGGGCTGAGACTTTTGAATTTCTCTCCTTCTCAGAAACTCTTCACCTTCGCAGCAACATTATGTGGGGGAGAAGGTGGCCTCCCATCATCTCCGCAGCTCACACGTGACAGGAGCAGTCTGAGCTTGATATTTGCTCATTGTCAGCCATAGCAGGCCAGCTGCGATTCTTGTGATTTATCTTATTCGGTGATTTATCCTGGAAAGAAAAGCACCCTGCCTGCTGATAGAAAAGCTGGATCTATGCTTTTGGTGAGGAGAATCTGGTTGAGGCTGAAGCCTAATGAAAAAATAAACAAGACAAACAATATAACAAACATGCTTCATAATTCTTAAACTACAATTTATCAAAGCATTTTTTTTTATAAAGACCTGATTATATATTTATATACACCACACACAACACACACACACACAACACAAACAAACACAACACACACACACACACACACACACACACGTTTCGTCGGTGCCCTGGTATTCATCAGTCTGTAATAATATATATATTGTTGCGAATTCGGCCCCGCCGGCTGTGCGGTACGGCCACGTACTCGAATGCGCCGCCGTCCCGACCCACGGACGGGAAATTCTGTCATGACCTCCGAAACTATCGCCCGGACCAGTCGACGGCGTGGGCCTTTCGACCTCACCACGACGTGCCAATCGGCCACCCGCGTAGGATAGGGTGTTCGACAAACTCGACCTACCTAATGTACCACGGCGATGTAAACCGGGCGATCGTACCTCGCCACAGGTCGACTCCGGACACGAACCGCTTAACGTACGTTCCTGCTATGGGTAACGAGCGGTGTTATCGTCGGCCTCGACAGTTCCGATTAATTACCGCGGCGTATTAAGCCCACTCGAACCCTTTAGTGGAGCAAGATGGAGATTCAAACAAGAAAGGACGCCAGCAAAACGGGGAACAATCAACATAATGCACATTTATTTACACAACACAGACACAAAGAAGAGCACACATATACAGCCAACAGAATGACACATAAAGCAAATGCAACAAAAGAAACAACGACGCATCTACTACCGACTACGCGCACACACGGCAACACTTATACAGTTCTACTTTGAAGACACGGCGCCACAAGATCCATACAAAAAAAAAACCGAAAAAGAAAATGATGACTGCCTTTGGCCTCGAGTCCCTCTCGAGTCCGTCGACGTGGTCCCGCCTGGCCGCGACTCGCGTTGCGCCTGGCGTGTGGCGAGTCTCTCCTGCGTTTGCCTCGCGCCCTCACGGTTGCCGCTCGACGCCACGGACCGAGTTTTCGGCGCTATCCAGCGCGATAGGTGGGGGACGTGATTGCCCGAGATCGGAGAGGGGGAATGGCGGACGTCCTTCCCGCCACGGGTCTTGAACTGCCCACAAAGACCAGGCCAGCGGCCACCAGACGAGCGAGCCGAAGAACGGGCAGCGAGCCAGGAGAACCACGAAAAGCAAGAGCATCCACCAAACTGCTTCGCCAGTCTCCGACTTTTATACCCCCGGAGCTTCCCTGTTTGCCCCGCCCCGTTCTTTGCCCACCCCCCCTTCGAGGCTGCTTCGAGAAGGTCTCGAAGAGGGCGTTCCTCCTCCCTGGCCGCGTCACACCGCGCATCCACCAATCGGGCGCCAGCTGCCCCACCCCGCTTCTCCTCCCTCCCACAGCGCGAGAAGAATGGCGTGAAAACTAGGCGATCTTTGTTGGTTTTGTTTGAAATAAAAATAGAAAAAGAAGAACGACTGACTCAAAGTCGCACCGAATTGAATCACATTAATTCCTCTAAACAATCGGGTTGGGCCAATACATTACTTAGGTCTTAGAGATACCCTCACCTACGGGACCGAATGGTGTAATTGCGAATTCCACAGCGTAACAATATATAGTTATATACTTGTTTTTTAAAAAAAAAAAATATAATATAATTATATATTATGCATCTTGCTTGGGGTGGTCAGCCCAAGTTAACCCCCCCAACCAATTTATCGAGCCAGGGGGTTAAACACCGACAGCCTCGGACGGACCGAGCGGTTCCTTATTAAAAGAGCGGGACACGGACACAAATACAAAGGGCGTTGACCAAAATAAAAGAACACCCCCCCCCTCTCCTTTTAGTTTACACTGGTACTCAGCTTGGGCCAGAGCTGATCCCTGTCGAATCCGGAATGGAGGCGCTTCCACCAACACGTGCACACGTGTGCAAAAGGGCGCTTCCCTTGTACAGGCACACACAGGCAAAATGCGCTTCCCTTGTAGCAGGCACACCACAGGCCAAAATGCGCCTTCCCTTGTAGCAGGGCACACACAGCAAAATGGCGCTCCTTTCGCAGCAGGCACCACAGGCAAATTGGCGCTTCCCTTGTACAGGGCACACACAGGCAAAATGGCACTTCCCTTGCAGGAGGCACACACAGCAAAATGCACTTTCCCTTGCAGGAGCAACCACACAGCAAATGGCACTTCCCTTGTAAGCAGGGCACACACAGCAGAAATGGTGTTGCTTCCTTGTAGCCAGGCACACACAGGCAAAAGGCACCTTCCCTTGTGAGCAGGGCACACACTGGCAAAATGATGCTTCCCTTTGTAGCAGGCACACACAGCAAATGGCGCTTCCCTTGTACAGGGCACACCACAGGCAAAATGGTGCTTCCCTTGTAGTAGGGCACACACAGGCAAAATGGCGCTCCCTTGTAGCAGTGCACACCACAGCAATGCGCTTCCCTGTGCAGCCAGGGCACACAGCAGGCAAAATGCACTTCCCTTGCAGGGAGGGCCACAACAGGCAAAAATGTGCTTCCCTTGTGCAGGGCACACACAGGCAAAATGGACTTCCCTTCAGGAGGCACACACAGGCAAAAAATGGCACTTCCCTGCCAGCAGGGCACACACAGGCAAAATGTGCTTCCCCCCTTGCAGCAGGCACACACAGCAAAATGCACTTCTTGTAGCAGGGCAACACAGCAAAATGTGCTTCCCTTTGTAGCTGGGGCACCACACAGCAAAATGGACTTTCCCTTGCAGCAGGACACACAGCGCAAAAATGGTTGCTTCCCTTGTAGCTTTCCACACGAAGGCTCCAAACTGTCCAGCCTTCCTCTGCAAGGTGCCACCGCTTCGTTGTCCTCACACGACCTCGTGTGTTTTCCACCAAACTCCCGTCCTTTCCAGACGGAAGCTGTCCACAATCCCTAGTGCAATAGTATATAAATATAATTCTACTAAAGCGTTGTTATTTCCTTAATGGTGTTACAATAAGCATAAAAGCAATTAAGTGGTGATCTAGATATGCATCACTTATGTAATACATGATGTCGTCTACCTGCCCTGGTGTTCGTGTCTAAAACTCCTCTCCCCTGAGCCAAGTTTATGTCTTTTATCGCGTTTCGCTCGGCCAGGCGTGTATCTTGTGGGAAAGTCGACACATATCCCCTGGTCCCATGTGAGTGAAGAGGGGAAGGGAATGGCGTGTCATCGGTGATTGTACGTATTCAACAATATGAGGTGGTGACTCAGGAAAGACAAGAAGTTCGCTCTGACCTTGATGTGGATGGCTGCGCAAGACCGTTCGAGCGCACACTGAGTCACGCCGCACACCATAGCATACCTCTCCTTTCCCCTCGGCTCGGCATGGAACATTTCGTTGGTGCGGGCTGCTTGGACTCTGCGGGACTTACGGACCCATCCAGCAGGCTTTTCCAGTTTGGGCCAAGTCTCCTCCTGTCTATTCATTACCCCCCTTCCCCCCCCCCCACCTTGTCTCTCTAGTGGAATGATTGATTTGGTCCCTGTCATGACATAGTTTATTTAAGCTGCCGTAGTGGTTGGTCTTGGCGGAGGATACCAGTATGTCGGTAGTGGGTAAGGATTCTTATGTTTTATTTGATTGCTTTTATGTAAATCCTCCCCACACCTTATTTGCCGTGATAAATACCACTTTGTTTCGGTGAATGCTGGATTGCCGTGGTAACTTCTTTTTTTTTTTGGGCCCCAATACACGTCAGTCACGTGATGCCAATCGGTTGCACACTGGGATGCTTTCAGATTCCATCTATACGGTAACGTGGATTCAGCTGCACATCCAGCAGGGAGTCTCAAAGCGTCGACTGCTGCTTTCGCTTTGATGTGACTCTCCGGACTCGAATGGGAAACCCGATGACTGGGCGGAAACATGTGCACACCCACACACTAGTTCACTGTGGCTTGCTTTTAGCTTATCTGGAATTTAAATTCCAGATAAAAGTGCTGTCATCACGCACCGTCCCGTCCATCCGCTCCTTATTTTGGACTTCTCCACCAACCGCTGGAGCGATCTACTGAAATTTTGGCAGCATGTTCTTTCCTGACTGTAACAGAATTACAGAAGCTCGTGTCCAGTCACTTGACTTTTAAGTTAAAATGGCCGACTTAGTTAAAATTCCTTTCAAAAAATCTTCTTCCCAGATCCCCATCAGTCGCTCCAATTGGGTTACAACATTAGCCAGGAGTCGGCGTTAAATTTGCGGGTCATGCCGATCACCTGACCGAAGGTGTCAAATGGCGCATGGCAAATTCCTTCAAAAATCTTTTCTCCAGATCCACCAATCAGAACACTCCCAAATTTGGGACAAATTAGGCCAGGGTAGGACGTTAAATTGCGAGTCATGCCGATCACCTGACCGAAGTGTGTCAAAATGGCCGCCACGCAAATCCTTCAAAAAATTCTTCTCCAGATCACCAATCAGACGCTCCAAAATTTGGTTAACAACATTAGGCAAGGTAGGACGTTAATTGCAGAGGTCAGGCCGATCACCTGACCGGAAGTGTGTCAAATGGGCCGCCACGCAAATTCTTCAAAAAAAACTTCTTCTCCAGATCCACTAATCAACGCTCCCAATTTTGGGTAAACATTAGGGCCAGGGTAGACGTTAAATTGCAAGAGGTTCATGCCGATCACCTGACCGAAGTGTTGTCAAATTTGGCCGCACGCAAATTCCTTCAAAAAACTTCTTCTCCAGATCCACAATCAGAACGCTCCAAATTTGGTTACAACCATTAGGCCAGGGTAGGACGTTAAATGCAGAGTCATGCCCATTCACCTGACCGAAGTGTGTCAAATGGCCGCCACGCAAATTCCTTCAAAAAACTTCTTCTCCAGATCCACTAATCAGAACCTCCCAAATTTGGTTGACAACATTAGGCCAGGTAGGACGTTAAATTCAGATTCATTGCCCGATCACCTGACCGGAAGTGTGTCAAAATGGCCGCCACGCAAATTCCTTCAAAAAAACTTCTTTCTCCAGATCCACTAATCAGAACGCTCCCAAATATTGGGTTACAACCATTAGGCCAGGGACGGGATGTTTAATTGCCCGAGGTCGCGATCACCTGACCGGAAGTGGGTCAAAATGCGGGACTTATAAGCTGTTTTGTGAAAATCGCATAAATTCCTTCAAAAACCTTCTCTCCAGACCACAATCAGATGCTATCAAATTTGGGTTTGAACATTCGGCCAGTCCTGATAGCTACAGCCATTGTCCTATGTTTTTTTAAATAATCAAATTCCCTGCATTAACCCCTGAAATTGCAGTGCGATCAGTGAAAGATGGACAAACAGAGACATCGCTCAACATTGGAACAAAATCATTGAAAATCCAATCAGTGCATAGTATTCATTTATCCCAATGTGAACTTAGCAGAAGCAATCCTCAAGCTTAATTTAAGATCAATGTTGATTCAATTTCACCCGCTCCTATTCTATGAATCGATTGCCACATTAAGTACTTTTCCTTGACAACATCGAGGCTCATAGAAGAGTACGATTTTTTTCCATCCATTGCACTCCTTTAAATTTTTTTTTCATATGCATGAGCATTTTTCCGTTAAATACCCACACTCTGTAAATAACCACGAGCCATCAGCACTCACTACTGATATTTATCATCAAACTCTACAATTAACAATCACAAGGGCATACCGCACACAATGGCATGTCTTACCAGAGATACAAGGATCTTTAACATTTAACATGCTATACCAGACGAGTCGGCTTCTCCGCACTGCGAAGTACGCATCTCCACGATGCAGCACACCTGAAGCACTTAGCCGAGACATCCACGAGGGCAACGCACTACCCCGCCATTCCTTGTCTACTTCCACAAAGGTCTCCATCCAGACTAACCAGCCTCGACTCTGCACACATTCCTCTATGAGTTCTTTAGCCAACTGTATCCATTCCTTGTCAGTGATCCGTGGACCCGAACATCATGAAAACAGACAAATATCTTGGATCTCGTTGACAATTCGCAGGATCTTCAGGAAATTTGAAATTGTTCACAGACAATGACTGGACACGCAAGACTCCAGCCACGAATCTATAACAGCCCTTGAAAAAAATATCTCCTTAATCAAAGTATAATCCCATTGCTTCAAAGGGGGAATTGTAATTCGGTTTATTCCTCCTCAAATGCTGTCATGTTATTGTGGAACATAAATGAAAAATCCTTCAATAACCAAAATCTTAAAATCAAAATTGCAATTCAAACATCCCACATTTGTATCGAAATCCTTCCCTTTAAAAACCGTTATGGCAAGAACAATGGCTGTGAAGTCACCCGGTCATCGAAGGGACACATTCCAAATGGCTGTGGGAATGTACGAACATTGAGAAGGGAGCCCAAAATAGACTTGAGCCCATGAAGATGGTTGAGACGTCACGCAGTTACAAAAAATTTTTTTTTTAAGCCCGTCCATCTAGGTTCTATCCATACACGACTGATGAACTTGATTGGTGTTCCAGGAAGGATGTCGCTGCATCACCAAGTGTGACGTTCCCCTCGGATGGATGCAAAGCCACGGTATCGGTCTTGCGTCAGCTGGTGGACCTTAAAGATCCCATTGTGTCCTTCGGGGAGAGTAAGCCAGTTATCACAACATTCCTGAGCAAATTACCAAATCCTGGACTGGCGATCATTCTCACAAACCCACACTTGGCAAGCGAGACGATATCCCAAACCCTCTCCGATGCTCACCATAATAGATGAGGCGTAATCGCATCCTGTGGTGGCCCGAAAAACACCTGGTATGATTAGATGAATGCTTTTTTTAACTTATTTGTTCGATCGCATGAGCTGCTTGCTGATCATTTTCTGGGGATCGGGGTGTATGCCGCTGATGCAAATTGCCCCCGTTATCAGTACGCTGGTACTCATTCACGACTTCAGCAAGATGGACAGCTGAGTCAACCCACCTGGTCGTTAATTCAACAGCAGACAGGGGCTTCAACCAAGATCCTTGAGATCTTAAGCCAGCCACCCTACTTCGTTAAAGCCACCGAAGAAGATGAAGTGAGAATTTACTCCCGGATAAAGATAGACTTAGAGCTGTACAGAATTTCCTTTTTCTCACAAGGTCAGATGGCTGCAGAGTTTTTCAGTCCTTTTTCTGTTTTCTCCGTTAACAAAAAAAAAGAGAATGGGTGAAACGTTAGTAATTAAAATGAAAAGAAGCGCGAAACGTTGAACGAACACTTGAATCCACCGAGGGAAGGAATTGTACAAAAATGTATTTATTTAACTATAGATTCGCTGTAACTCGTACGAATAAAATATTAAACTCACATTCTTAATAATCCGGGTCAGCTCATGTAGATAGCGAGATTCTAGAGGTAGCTCGCTCACCTTGAGCCGTTCTAATATGAATTTGAATTCGACCCAGCCATAAACTTCCACCTGGTGTTTCAGAATCAATGAGTGTGCGTCACTCGGAGTAGACGTCAAAATGAGCGCCTTCTCCTGGAATAGTTGGTGGACGTTAAGCATCCCATGGGTCCCTTCACGAGAGTGGCGATTACCTCCGGCACCGTGAAAATAACATATTCACTGCTTGATTAGCTCATTGAGCATCAGGCCTGCAGCCTGTGTGCTTATTGGTTATGGTTAGGGTGTGTCTTTGGAGCGAGGATCCTGAGTTCAAATCTACTCACGTTAATAATACCAGGGGTTGACTCTGCCTCATTCTTCGAGGTCGGCAAAATGAGTGCCAGCAATGCTGGTATACTGTGTCGAGTGGTGACCGTCCAGGATTGTGCCAATAGCCAAGGAGACTCTAATCAGCAAACAACGTTCTGCACAGATAGGTCAATCTCTCTCTCCTGGCAGCGGTTCTGAAAGACTGGGGGGATATGTATGCCAGAAATAAGCACAGAGCAAGGATAATTTGGCAGAGTATTGTCGAGTAGTCGTTCTGAACAACCTGGTACACATTCACCAGCATGGTCGCAATTCACTTGAATGCCCATTATCATGAAAAATAAATCACAAAAATATGATTTGAAAATACGTGCATTTCGCTTTTATCTCATTTCGAGAGCAAGTATCGGGGGGAAAAAGGATCGTGTCTCTCAATCGGTTAAATCCTCTTTACAAAAAGGATCGTTATAGACGCCTGATCAATCAAATCCTCATTTACGAAGAAATGTATTGTTTGTTTCCAACAGAACCCTGAATTAAAGGCTTTTGTGAAGCTGTGACTTGGAATTAAACTCACAGTTATCAGCGCTTACAGAACACAAACAAAATGCTGGTTTCCCAAGCTTTGCCAGATCAGTGAGCTGATGAGACAAAAAAAGAGAAAGATCAAGAATTATATATACATATATATAAATAATATATAATGTTGTTGTTCTTCTTTCGGTGCTCCCGTTAGCGGTCGCCACAGCGATCACCGTTGATGATCCGCAATACCGAATTGGCACAGGTTTACGCCGGATGCCATTCCTAACGGCAACCCTGGTCGCCTCTTACGACACAGGGATAAGGATGGGTTTAGCCATGATTCCATGGTTTAGCCATAGTTTAGCAAGGATTAGGTTTAAGCCATGGCTGCCTACATCCTCCATAGCGCGTCCAGTGCAGAGCTCCGTCCTCAAGCGATCCTCCAACCCAAGCCTCCGAGTAGCCGGATTACAGGCACACGCCACGACGGCCCGGTATATATTATATAATATAGTGATGTATGTATTAGTATGTATGTAACCAAGCAATAACAAAAACTGTGCTTCATTACCTACAGCACCTACAGAAAGTTCACCCCCCTTTCAAAATTTTCACATTTGTGCCTTATAGCCTGGAATTAAAATTACACTAAATCAACTTTTCCACTTTTATTTACACATCATGCCACAATTCCAGTGAAAAACAAATTTCTACAAGTTTCAGAAAATTAATTTAAAATACAAAACGAAAAATCTTTGTTGGATAAGTTCCACCCTCCTTCTAATAGCCAATTGTAAATAGCTCAGGTGTAACCAATCACCTTCAAAACCACACACCAAGGTTAATTGCTCCACCTGTTGTAATTTAGTGATTCTGATTATTTCAGAATTAAAACAGTTCCGTGAGATTTCTGGCGGGTAGTCATTTCACAGCAAAGTCTAACCATGAACACCAAGATGTTTTCAAAGACCTCTGGGATAAGTTGTTGGAAATGCACAGATCAGAGGATGGTATAAAAATATGTTGAAGGCCTAAATATCCGCTTTGGACAATTCAGTACAATCATAAGAAGTGGAAGCATTATGGTACCGACCAAAGCCCTGCCTTAAAGGCCATCCTCCAAACTGGGATGACCAAGCAAGGAGGAGATGATCAAGAGTCACTTGAGAGGGCCGAATTCAATGAGTAAGAGCTAAGGTGCTCAGTCTTTATAGTAAAGAGCTGGTCACTATATGCAGTGTAAAAACGATATCTCAAGCACTCCACAAGTATGGTCTTACGCAGTGTGGCAAGAAGAAGCCTTACTCAAAAAAGCCGAACCTTGAGTCCCGTTTGAGTATGCAAAAAACCACTCCGGAGATGAACCAGTGCAAAAACTTTTTGTAAACCAACAGACATCACATCCCTACTGTGAAGACCCCATCGCTCCTGTGAAGCATGTGGTGCAGGCATCATGTTATTGGGGATTGTTCTCATCAGCAGGACTGGGCATGGTTTGGATGAAAGGAAAATGGAGGAGCAAAATACAGAAAAATTCAAAGGAAAACTGTGTCCTCTGAAGAAAGCTGAAAGTGTATGAAGTTCACCTGTTTCAGCAATGACAATGACCCAAACCACACAGCCAAAGCTACACTGGAAGTGGCTAAGGAAGAAAAAGATAAATGTCCTTTGAGTGGCCCATCAGAGCCACGATGTTAAATCCATCGGCAATCTGTGGCATGACTTAAGATTGTGTCCTTAAACGCTCCCCATGCAACTTGACTAGCTTGAATAGTTTGAACAGAAGAATGGCAATGATGCCCAGGATCAAGGTGTGCAAATTTGTAGAGACCTATCCCACAGAGCTCAACAGTTGTAATTGCCTGTTAAGTGCTTCCAGCAGAGTGATTAACTCAGGGGGTGGAACTTAGTCAACAAGATATTCTAGTTTGTATATTTATTAATGGTAATTTGTAGAATTTTTTTCACTTGAGTGTGATTTATGAGTGTAAATAAAGGGGAAAAAAAGCTGATTTAATGCAAGTTAATTTCAGTATTAAGTAAACAAATAGGTGAAAATTAAGGGTGTAGACTTTCTTTAGACACTTCTTCTTCTCGGCTGCTGCCGTTTAGGGTCCCACAGCGATCATCACGGTTGAGTCCGCATAGTGATTTGGCAGGTTTACGCCAGAGGCTTCCTGACGCAACCCTGGTCGCCTCTTCGACACAGGGATATGTACACCTATTTTACCCGGGGCTTACACCGGGCCCGAGTAACAGCTGTACTCACTTCGGCCACCTCGGAGGATGACAGCAGTCAACCTCCTGCTGTGTATTATTCAAGCGGCAACGGGGCTTGAACTCAGACTTTTGATCCCAAGCGCGCGACCCTAACCACTACGCCAACACCAGGCTGTGATGTGATACACACACCACAATATGTATGTGTGTAATAAAGTTATATATTATATTAATATATATTATATATATTATATATGATATAGATATATTATATATATATTTATATATACACACACATCAATCAATTCAAACACCTTCTCATTCAAGGTTTTCTTTATATTTACGATTGCTACATTGAAAATAATGCGTGAAACATCAAACTATTAGAAAACTTATGATTATGTAGAACCAAGAATGTGTTAAGACAAATTAAAATATTATAGTTAATGCTTCAAATTCTCCACCGCTTTGCCTTTGATAGCTTGCACACTTCTTGTCACTTCTCTCAACCAGGGCTTCATGGTGTACACTGTTTCTATATACTATATATATATATATATATATATATATATATTAAATATATATATATATATATTGTTACGAATCGACGGCCCGCCGGCGGTGCGAGTGACCACGTTAACTAAAACGGGCGCTCGCCCACCGAACGGACAATTCAGTCTGACTTTCATGAACAACGCCAGAAACCAGTCAGCGTGGTTTTAATCCACCACGGCCAGTCCTTGTCTACCCGCGCGCGACAGGTCAATAGCCGAAATCGAATACCTAAATCCGCGGGTAAACCTACGAGGGACCGTACCTCGGCGAAGGCTGTTGGACACGACCGCTTAAGCAGTTCGTTCCGTTTGATAACCGAGCCGGGGATATCGCCAGACCTCGCCGACCCGTTCTATGATCGGTATTCAACAACCAAACTATTATTCCGAAGGCATAGATAGCAGTTCTAATGGGGAAAAGGACAGCGAACGGTTAACATTCACACAAGCACATTTATTATTTTACACAGATTGCACATATACAGCCTGCAATCAATGGGGGAAGGGGACAAGACCGAGCAAGGTATAAAAACACTACAACCGGACTATGGTTATTATTCACAGGCACTAACATTCTACTTGTCGACTCGGCGCACATCATTCACACAAGAAACAAAGAAAGACACCCTCATAACAAGGGGGTCAGGCTGGCCCGTTAGGCTTCTATGGCGCGGAACTTGGAAGACGACGAGTCCACGAGACTGCAGTGACCTTCCTCGCATGGGCGACCCAAGACACTCCTTCCCCACGGAGCTAGCATAACCGCAGTCCGGCCCGCGGCTCGTTGACGGCCCGGTGAATTCCCCGCCGGCAACGCCTCAGACGGAATGAACGGCCTTATGCTCTTTCCGAGTTTTGATGCTCTCTTTAAGACCCGTCCGTCCCTTGCGTGCTCGGACTGGTAACCTCTCCACGTCCCACTCGAACGTGCCGTCAGCGTCACTGCCCCTGATGTGTTCCCGCTCCGTCTCCTCGGCAACCGACTTCCACTGACTCGAGCTCGTTCCTCACACGCCCAGATCCCACCGCTTCTCCCCGGATCGACTCGACTCTCTTCCAGACCCCTCCAGACTTGGTTAACTGGCGCTTCTGCGCGGCCTTTTATAGGGCTGGTGAGACGAGATCTCGATCTCGCACTTTCACCTTGACCCCGACCTCTGCGCGGAAAGCGGCGTTGGGAAATCATCGCGCTGCACGCGAGAGAAACCCTTGCCCCGACCTCTTGACCTGCCGGGGGAAAGCGACTTGTGATCATCGCGCGACGCGAAGAGAACCCTTGCTCGCCTTGCACGATGCCGTTTGATCGGATCTCGCCGCTGCTGGCGCCAAAGATGGTCGTTCGGAGATGAAGTGAGGCGATGTTGGTGGTGTGGAGATGTTCTGACGGTTTGCTTCGCGAGGGGAGGATGGCGTTGGTTGGTTGAGAGGCAGCGTTGGTGGTTGTGGTGGTGGGCAAAGCGTGTGGTCTGAAGCGGTTGTTGAGACGATGTTGGTGGTCGGGGTGTTGGGCTACGATAAAAATACATAGTAAAGGAATAACCTAATCTCTAAAGATCAACAGCCGCTAGATAATCAGAATAATTCCATTAAACAGACGTGGGGAAATCTACACTGATACTACGCAGTACTTGAATCTTTCAGAAATACATGACTAAGGACCTTGTATAGGTGTGTCTGCGAATTTTCACAGCCTACAATCATATAGGTAAGAAGAGTGATCGGACATTTTTCTCAAGAGATGCCGAAGATCTTCGTTCAAAATTCATTTCATCAGCGAGCGCTGGGATTGTTTTAGGATAATACATATTGTTACGAATTGGAATTCGATTGCACACAAAGCATACAGTTCCTTTAGTCACTATGTCGATAAGTGCTTTTCCCTAATAGCTCACCTTCCATTGTTTAAATGTTCAGAAAAACGATTAGATGCGCTGCGGATCGATTAATGTTAGGAACGAAACACAATGGAGACATTCCTCCGCCTCTTCTCGAAGAGGAGAAGACCTGCCTTACCGTGATTCATGATTCAACCACTCCCTCCACCGTGTTGACGGGGATGGAGCACGAAGCATGAGTCTGAGTCAAGCGGGACGGGCAAGGCGGAAGAATAGGAAGAGATCTTCTTTGTTCGTGTGCTGAGTGGAGAAGGAATGAGGGTAGTCTTCAGCAGACCTTGGGTCTGTTTGGCTTGGTTTAGGGTTAGGCCTTCGGAAGCTTTTTGTTCGCTGGCTCAGTAGCTTCGGTGAGGCCTGGCTCGGGAGAGCTTTTTGCTTTGGGTTCAGTGAGCTTCGCTTCTGCTTTGGCTCGGCAGAGCTTTGCTTCGGGCTCTTTGTTTTTGGAAGGAAGTTGAGCCAGTTGCTCGCTGGATCTGCGAATGGTTTGTGGTTCTCTCTTCCTTGGTTCGTTGAGCTCTTTGTTCCCATTTTGTGTTCCCGTCTTGGTGCGATCATCGCTCTTCTTGAGGTGTCCCGGTTAGCATGACGGGAAGGATGGCGCCCTCGTGAGAAGCGGGAGGATTCGCGGGAGCTCGGTGGAAGGATCGCGGCTCACGGCAATTGGTCCAGCTCGCTCTCGCTGTGAGCCCGAGTCCGAGAAACTTGAGAACACACGAGTGGAGAGTTCGAGATAGGCTCTGGGTTAGCTCACCCTGTCCTCCGAGCGGAAAGCTCGTTATTAGCCTCTGCCACAAATTTCTTGGGTGTGTGTGTTGTGTGCGTAGGTCGTCGCCCGTCTGATAAGTAGGAATTGTTAAGTGCTTTGTGTGCTGTAAAATGTGCATCGCATTTCGTAAGTCGGAAGTTCTGCTCTTACGGCCTCCTATTTCCCATATTATAATTAAATATCCAATTTTAAATGTTTTAGCTCGTCGCGTCGATTCTTTCATTGTGAGGTTTCGTTGTGTTGGGAGTTAGAAAGCCGTTGGTTTTCGTAAAGGGGGACATTTGACGACGGTTCTCTCGGCGATTAAGCCGCTCGGAATCGCGCAGGACAGGCCGCCTCGGCGGTTTTTCGTAGATTCTGTCGAGTTGGAACCCCGTAGTTGGATCACGTTGGGTATTTAGTACAAATGAAGATTGGCAATCGACCCTACCCCACGTGATCTGCAATTGCGTTATTTCGTTCTTGTACAAGAACCGTCGCTCGACTTATCCGGGCGGCGATCTATATTCAGTGCATCAGTCGGGCCGACTCACTTGCGGCTCGTGTTCGGAGAGGGGGTGG
>CM068966.1:15602817-15636840 GCA_035128595.1 Eptatretus atami | reverse complement strand
AGGCCAATTAACTTGGTGTGTGGTTTTGAAGGTGATTGGTTACACCTGAGCTAATTTACAATTGCTATTAGAAGGAGGGCTGGACACTTATCCAACCAAGATATTTTCGTTTTGTATTTTTAATTAATTTTCTGAAACTTGTAGAATTTGTTTTTCACTTGGAAGTTGTGGCTTATGATGTGTAAATAAAGGTGGGAAAAGTCTGATTTAGTGTAATTTAATTCCAGGCTATAAGGCAACAAAATGTGAAAATTTTGAAAGGGGGGTGTAGACTTTCTGTAGGTGCTGTAGGTATGAAGCACAGTTTGTTATTGCTTGGTTACATACATACATACATACATACATACATATATATATATATATATATATATATATATATACCGGGCGTCGTGGCGTGTGCCTGTAATCCGGCTACTCGGAGGCTTGGGTTGGAGGATCGCTTGAGGACGGGAGCTCTGCACTGGGACGCGCTATGAGAGGATGTAGGGCAGCCATGGCTAAACCTAATCCTTGGCTAAACTATGGCTAAACCCATGGAATCATGGCTAAACCCAATCCTTATCCCTGTGTCGTAAGAGGCGACCAGGGTTGCGTTAGGAATGGCATCCGGCGTAAAACCTGTGCCAAATCGGTATGCGGATCATAACGGATGATCCGCTGTGGCGACCCCTAACGGGAGCAGCCGAAAGAAGAACAACAACATGTATATATATATATATATATATGTATATATAATCTTGATCCTTTCTTTTTTTGGTCTCATCAGCTCACTGATCTGGCAAAGCCTTGGGAAACCAGCATTTTGTTTGTGTTCCTGTAAGCGCTGATAACCTGTGAGGTTTAATTCCAAGTCACAAGCTTTCACAAAAGCCTTTAATTTCAGGGTTCTGTTGGAAAACAAAAAATTACATTTCTTTCCGTAATGAGGATTTGATTGATCAGGGTGCTATACGATCCTTTTTGTAAAGAGGATTTAACCGATGAGAGACACGATCCTTTTATCCCCCGGATCACTTTGCTCTCGAATGAGATAAAAGCGAAATGCACGTATTTTCAAATCATTTTGTGATTTATTTTTCATGATAATGGGCATTCAAGTGAATTGCGACCATGCCTGGTGAATGTGTACCAAGGTTGTTCAGAACGACTACTACGACAACTACTCCTGCCCAAATTATCCTTGCCTTCTTGTGCTTATTTCTGCATACATATCCCCCCCCCAGTCTTTCACGAACCGGCTGGCCAGGAGAGAGAGATTGGGACCTACTCTGTGCAGAACGTTGTTGCTGATTAAGCAGTCTCCTTGGCTATTGGGCACAATCCTGGACGGGTCACCACTCCGACACAGTATACCAGCATGCTGGCACTCATTTTGCCGACCTCGGAAGAATGACAGGCAGAGTCAACCCCACCTGGTATTAATTCAACAGCTGAGTAGATTTGAACTCAGGATCCTCGGATCCAAAGCACACCACCCTAACCATTAAGCCAATTAAGCCAACACCAGGCTGGCCAGGCCTGATGCTCAATGAAGCTAATCAGAGCAGGAATATGTTACCTTTTCACGGTGCCGGAGGTAACTCGCCCACTCTTCGTGAAGGACACCATGGGATCCTTAACGTCCACCAACTAATTCCGGCAGACAGGGCGCTCATTTTGACGTCTATCCGAGTGACGACACACACATTGATTGATGAAACACCAGGGTGGAAGTTTATGGCTGGGTCGAAATTCAAATACATATTAGACGGCTCAAGGTGAGCGAGCCTACCTCTAGAATCTCGGCTATCCTACCATGAGCTGAACCCAGGATTATTAAGAATGTGATGTTAAATATTCTTTATTCGTGACGTTACAGCGAATACTATAGTTAAATAAAAGTACATTTTTGTACAATTCCTCCCTCGGTGGATTCAAGTGTTCGTTCAACGTTTCGCGCTTCATTTTCATTTTAATTACTACGTTTCACACATTCCTCTTTTTTTTTGTTAAAACGGAAGAAAAAAGAAAAGGACTGAAAAACTCTGCAGCCATCTGACCTTTGAGAAAAAAAGGAAATTTGTACAGGCTCTAAGTCCTATCTTTAGTCGAGGAGTAAATTCTTCATCTTCATCTTCTTCGTGGCTTAACGAGTAGGGTGGCTGGCTTAAGATCTCAGGATCTTGAGTTGAAGCCCCCTGTCTGCTGTTGAATTAACACCAGGTGGGTTGACTCAGCCTGTCATCCTTCTGAAGTCAGTGAAATGAGTACCAGCGTACTGATAACGGGGGCATTGCATCAGCGGCACACCTGATCCCCCAGAAAAATGATGCAGCCAAGCAGCTACATGCTGCATACGAACAAATAAGTTTAAAAAAGCATTCATCCTAATCATACCAGTGTTTTTCGGGCCCACCACAGGATGCGATAGCCTCCCTCTATTTATGGTGAGCATGGAGGAGGGATTTGGGATACTCGTCTCGCTTGCCAAGTGTGGCTTCGTGAGAATGATCGCCAGTCCAGGATTTGGTAATTTGCTCAGGATGTTGGTGATAACTGGCTTACTCTCCCCGAAGGACACAATGGGATCTTTAAGGTCCACCAGCTGACGCAGACCCGATACCCGTGGCTTTTGCATCCATCCGAGGGGACGTCCACACTTGGTGATGCAGCGACATCCTTCCTGTGAAACACCAATCCAAGTTCATCAGTCGTGTATGGAATCGAACCTAGATGGGACGGCTCAAATGTAACTGCGTGACGTCTCCAACCATCTTCATGGGCTCAAGTCTATTTGGCTCCCCTTCTCAATGTCCGTCCATTCCCAGCAGACATTTTGAATGTGTCCTTCGATGACCGGGTGGACCTTCACAGCCAATGTTCTTGTCCATAACGGTTTTAAAGGAAGGATTTCGTACAAATGTTGGGATGTTCTTGAATTGCATTTTGATTTTAAAGATTTTGGTTTATTGAAGGATTTTAATTTATGTTCCCCAACAATAACAATGAAGCGTTTGAGGAGGAATAAACCCGAATTACAATTCCCCCTTTTGAAGCAATGGGATTATACTTGATTAAGGAGATCATTTTTTTCAAGGTGCTGTTATCAGATTCGTGGCTGAGTCTTGAGTGTCAGGTCATTGTTGTGAACAATTTCAAATTTCCTGAAGATCCTGCGAATTGTCACGAAGGAATCCAAGATATTTGGTCTGTTCATGATGTTCGGGTCCACGGATCAGCTGAACACAGGATGAGATACAAGTTGGCTAAAAGGAAACTCATAGAGGAATGTAGTGCAGAGTCGAGGCTGGTTAGTCCTTGGATGGGAGACCTTTGTGGAAGTAGACCAAGGAATGGCGGGCGTAGTGCGTTGCCCTCCGTGATGTCTCGGCCTAGTGCTTTCAGGGTGTGCTGCATCGTGGAGCATGCCGTACTTCCAGATGCGGAGACAGCCGACTGTCTGGTATGCATGTTAAATGTTAAAGATCCCTTGTATCTCTGGTAAAGAGCATGCCATTGTGTGCCGGTTGCCCTTGCTGAATTGTTAATTGTAGAGGTTGTGAATGATAAATATCAGTAGGAGTGCTGAAATGGCTCGTGGTTATTAACACGAGTGTGGTATTTAACCGGAAAAAATGCTCATGACATCTGATAAAAAAAATTTAAAGGAGTGCAATGGATGGAAAAGAAATCGTACTCTTCTATGAGCCTCGATGTTGTCAAGGAAAAGTACACTTCATGTGGCAATCGATTCAATAGAATAGAGAGCGGGTGAAATTGAATCAACCATTGATCATTAAATTAAGCTTGAGGATGCTTCTGCTAAGTTCCACATTGGGATAAATGCAATACTCGCACTGATTGGATTTTCAATGATTTTGTTCCAATGTTGAGCGATGTCTCTGTTTGTCCATCTTTCACGTGATCGCACCTGCAATTTCAGGGAGTTAATGCATGGGAATTTGATTATTTTAAAAAAAACATAGGACCACTGGACCTGTAGCTTATCAGGACCCTGGCTGAATGTTCAAACCCAAATTTGATAGCATTCTGATTGGTGGGTCTGGAGAGGAAGGTTTTTGAAGGAATTTATGCGATTTTCACAAACATTTTAGAAGTCCGCCATTTTGACACACTTCCGGTCAGTGATCGCGATGACCTCGGCAATTTAACATCCCGACCCTGGCCTAATGTTGTAACCCAAATTTGGGAGCGTTCTGATTAGTGGATCTGGAGAAGAAGTTTTTGAAGGAATTTGCGTGGCGGCATTTTGACACACTTCCGGTCAGGTGATCGGCATGACCTCTGCAATTTAACGTCCCTACCCTGGCCTAATGTTGTAACCAAATTTGGGAGCGTTCTGATTGTGGATCTGGAGAAGAAGTTTTTTGAAGGAATTTGCGTGGCGGCCATTTTGACACACTTCCGGTCAGGTGATCGGCATGACCTCTGCAATTTAACGTCCCTACCCTGGCCTAATGTTGTAACCCAAATTTGGGAGCGTTCTGATTGGTGGATCTGGAGAAGAAGTTTTTTTGAAGGAATTTGCGTGGCGGCCATTTTTGACACACTTCCGGTCAGGTGATCGGCATGACCTCTGCAATTTAACGTCCCTACCCTGGCCTAATGTTGTAACCCAAATTTGGGAGCGTTCTGATTGGTGGATCTGGAGAAGAAGTTTTTTTGAAGGAATTTGCGTGGCGGCCATTTTGACACACTTCCGGTCAGGTGATCGGCATGACCTCTGCAATTTAACGTCCCTACCCTGGCCTAATGTTGTAACCCAAATTTGGGAGTGTTCTGATTGGTGGATCTGGAGAAGAAGATTTTTTGAAGGAATTTGCATGACGCCATTTTGACACACTTCGGTCAGGTGATCGGCCAATGAACCTCGGCAATTTAACGTCCCGACCCTGGCCTAATGTTGTAACCCAAATTTGGGAGCGATCTGATTGGTGGATCTGGAGAAGAAGATTTTTGAAGGAATTTACTAAGTCGGCCATTTTAACTTAAAGTCAAGTGACTGGAACGAGCTTTGTAATTCCTGTTACCAGTCAGGAAAGGAACATTGCTGCCAAATTTCAGTTAGATCGGCTCAGCGGTTTGGTGGGAGAAGTCAAAATAGGAGGCGGATGGACGGACGGTGCGTGATGACAGCACTTTATCTGGAATTTAAATTCCAGATAAGCTAAAAGCAAGCCACAGTGTAAACTACGTGTGTTGGTGTGCACACTGTTTCAGCCCCCAGTCATTCGGGTTTCCCAGTTCGAGTCCGGAGAGTCACATCAAAGCGAACGCAGCAGTCGACCGCTTTGAGACCTCCCTGCTGGATGTGCATCTGAAATCCACGTTACCGTATAGATTGGAAATCTGAAAGCATCCCAGTGCTGCACCGATTGGCATCACGTGACTGACGTGATCTGGGGCCCCAAAAAAAAAAATGAAGTTACCACGGCAATCAGAATTCACACGAGACAAAGTGTATTTAATCACGGCAATAAAGGTGTGGGGAGGGAATTTACATAAAGCAATCAACAATAAAACAATAAGAAATCCCCTTACCCACTACCCGACATACTGTATCCGCCCAAGAACCAACCACTAACGGCAGGTCCTTAAATAAACTATGTCATGAGGGACCAATCAATCATTCCACTAGAGGGAGACAAAGGTGGGGGGGGGAGGGGGGGGTAATGACAAGACAGGAGGAGAGCTTGGCCCAAACCTGGAAAAGCCTGCTGGATGGGTCCGTAAGTCCGCAGAGTCCAAGCAGCCCGCACCAAAGAACATGTTCCATGCCGCAGCCGAGGGGAAAGAGAGGTATGCCTATGGCTGTGCGGCGTGACTCAGCTGTGCGCTCGAACGGTCTTGCGCAGCCATCACCATCAAGGTCAGAGCGAACTTCTTGTCTTCCTGAGTCACCCCCACCCTCTATTGTCTCGAATACGTACATCACCGATGACACGCCATTCCCCTCCCCTCTCACTCACCATGGGACAGGGGAATGTGTCGACCTTTCCCACCAAGATAACGCCTTGGCCGAGCGAAACGCGATAAAGAACATAAAACCTTGGCTCACGGGGATGAGGAGTTTTAGACACGAACACCAGGGCAGGTAGACGACATCTATGTATTACATAAGTGATGCATATCTAAGATCACACTTAATTGCTTTTATGCTTATTGTAAACACTCATTAAGGAAATAACTATGCTTTAGTAAGAATATATATTTATATATACATTGCATAGGGGGATTGTGGAAGGCTTCCGTCTGGAAAGGACGGGAGTTGGGTGGAAAACACACGAGGTCGGTGTGAGGACCACACGAAGCAGGTGGCACCTTTGGAAGAGGAAGGCTGGGACATTTGGAGCCTTCGTGTGGAAAGCTACAAGGGAAGCACCATTTTGCCTGTGTGTGCCCTGCTGCAAGGGAAGTGCCATTTTGCCTGTGTGTGGGCCTGGTTCGTGTTGCCCTGCTACAAGGGAAGCACCATTTTGCCTGTGTGTGCCCTGCTACAAGGGAAGTGCCATTTTGCCTGTGTGTGCCCTGCTGCAAGGGAAGCACCATTTTGCCTGTGTGTGCCCTGCTGCAAGGAAGTGCCATTTTGCCTGTGTGTGCCCTCCTGCAAGGGAAGTGCCATTTTGCCTGTGTGTGCCCTGCTACAAGGGAAGCACCATTTGCCTGTGTGTGCCCTCCTGCAAGGGAAGTGCCATTTTGCCTGTGTGTGCCCTGCTGCAAGGGAAGCGCCATTTTGCCTGTGTGTGCACTGCTACAAGGGAAGCGCCATTTTGCCTGTGTGTGCCCTACTACAAGGGAAGCACCATTTTGCCTGTGTGTGCCCTGCTACAAGGGAAGCGCCATTTTGCCTGTGTGTGCCTGCTACAAGGAAGCACCATTTTGCCTTGTGTGCCCTTGCAAGGGAAGTGCCATTTTGCCTGTGTGTCCTGCTACAAGGAAGCACATTTTGCCTGTGTGTGCCCTGCTACAAGGGAATGCCATTTTGCTGTGTGTGCCCTCCTGCAAGGGAAGTGCCATTTTGCCTGTGTGTGCCCTCCTGCAAGGGAAGTGCCATTTTGCCTGTGTGTGCCCTGCTACAAGGGAAGCGCCATTTTGCCTGTGTGTGCCCTGCTGCAAGGGAAGCGCCATTTTGCCTGTGTGTGCCCTGCTACAAGGGAAGCGCCATTTTGCCTGTGTGTGCCCTGCTACAAGGGAAGCGCCATTTTGCCTGTGTGTGCCCTGCTACAAGGGAAGCGCCATTGCACACGTTGCACGTGTTGGTGGAAGCGCCTCCATTCCGGATTCGACAGGGATCAGCTCTGGCCCAAGCTGAGTACCAGTGTACTTAAAAGGAGGAAGGGGGGGGGGTGTTCTTTATTTTGGTCACCCCTTTGTATTTGTGTCCGTGTCCGCCTCCTTTTATAAGAACCGCTCGGCCGTCCGAGGGCTGTCGGTGTTAACCTCCTGGCTCCGATAAATTTGGCTTGGGGGGGTTAACTTGCGTGACCACCCCCACGACAAGATGCATATATATATATATATATATATAGTTTTTTTTTTTAAAAAACATATATATATATATTGTTACGGCTGTGGAAATTCGCATTACACCATTCAGGTCCCGTAGGTGAGGTATCTCTAAGACCAAGTACATGTGTAGTTGGCCCCAAACCCGTTGTTTAGAGGGAATTAATGTGATTCATTCGGGCTGCGACGCTTTGAGTCAGCTTCTTCTTTTTCTATTTTTTATTTCAAACAAAAACCAACAAAGAGCTCGCCTAGTTTTCACGCCATTCTTCTCCGCGCTTGGTGGGAGGGAGGAGAAGCGGGGTGGGGCAGCTGGCGCCCGATTGGTGGATGCGCGGTGTGACGCGGCCAGGGAGGAGGAACGCCCCTCTTCGAGACCTTCTCGAAGCGCCTCGAAGGGGGGTGGAGCAAAGAACGGGGCGGGGCAACAGGGCGGAGCTCCGGGGTATAAAGTCGGAGACGGGCGAAGCAGTTTGGTGGATGCTCTTGCTTCGTGGTTGCTCTGGCTCGCTGCCCGTCTTCCGGCTCGCTCGTCCTGGTGGCCGCTGGCCTGGTCTTTTGTGGGGCAGTTCCAAGACCCGCTGGCGGGAAGGAGCGTCCGCCTCCCCTCTCCCGACTTCGGGCATCCACGTCCCCCCCCTCTATCCGCGCTGGATAGCGCCGAAAACTCGGTCCGTGGCGTCGAGCGGCCAACACGTGCAGGCGGAGCACGCAGGAGAGGACTCGCCTACCACGCCAGGCACGGAGTCGCGGCCAGGCGGGACCACGTCGACGGACGTCGGAGAGGGACTCGACGGCCCAAAAGGGAAGTCACCTTTTTCTTTTCGGGGTTTTTTTGTATGGATCTTGGCGCCGTGTCTTGCAAAGTAGAACTGTATAAGTGTTGCCGTGTGTGCGCGTAGTCGGTAGTAGATCTGCGTCGTTGTTTCTTTTGTTGCATTTGCTTTATGTGCATTCTGTTTGGCTGCTCTTTGTGTCTGTGTCTGTGTAAATAAATGTGCATTATGTTGAATTGTTCCCCGTTTTGCTGCGTCCTTTCCTTGGTTTGAATCTCCATCTTGCTCCACGTAAAGGGTTCGTAGTGGGCTTAATACGCCCGGTAATTAATCGGAACTGTCGAGGCCGACGATAACACCGCTCGGTTATCCCGATAGCACGGAACGTACCGCTTAAGCGGTTCGTGTCCGGAGTCGACCTGTGGCGAGGTACGATCGCCCGGTTTACCATCCGCGTGGGTACTTAGGTAGGTCGAGTTTGTCGAACAACCCTATCCTACGCGGGTGGCCGATTGGCACGATCGTGGTGAGGTCGAAAGGCCCACCCGTGACTGGCTCCGGGCGATAGTTCCCGGAGGGTCATGACAGAATTGTCCGTCCGGTGGGCGAGGCGGCCGCCATTCGAGTCACGTGGCCGTCCGCACGCCGGCGGGGGCGAATTCGCAACAATATATATATATAATCACACTGGATGATACCAAGGCACCGCACGAAACCGTGTGTGTGTGTGTGTGTGTGTGTGTGTGTGTGTGTGTGTGTGTGTATATATATATATATATATCAAAGGTCTTTATAAAATACAATGCTTGATAAATTGTAGTTAAGAATTATGAGCATGTTGTTAATTTGTTTGTTTGTTTATTTATTTCATTAGGCTTCAGCCTCAACCAGATTTCCTCACCAAGCAAGATCCAGCCTTTTTCTATCAGCAGGCAGGGCTGCTTCTTTCCAAGGATCAATCACCGAATAAGATAAATCCACAAGAATCGCAGCTGGCCTGCTATGGCTGACAATGAGCAAATATCAAGCTCAGCTGCTCACTGTCACGTGGTGAAGGCTGCGGAGAATGAGTGGAGGCCACATTCTCCACCACCATATGTTGCTGTCGAAGGTGAAGGAGTTTCTGGAGAAGGCGAGAGAAATTCAAAAGTCTCAGCCCATGCTCCATTACTCAAAAAGAACAGTCAGTCGGATCTGCTGAGCCGACTGAAGACGAGGAAGGTCCTGGGCGTTGGAGGGTCGGACGACGAGGGAGAAGCGCATCGTTGTAAGGTATATGATGAGCATCTACGATGCCCTCCTAGAAATGTAATGTTGGCTCCTCTTTACAAATCCCACTCAATTTGGCATCTTTACATTATTTATGCACATCATTATTTAATTCTCAGCACATGCACAGTTTCCTCTAATGCTTGAACATCTTCCTCATTTTCTCTTTGCAGATCCTTTATAGTTTACATCATCGAATACTTTGGCATAATTAGGGATGGTTTGAAATGTGTTCGTGTTGAACCGTGTAATTTTTGTTTTTGAGTAAACAAGATAAACATACCTCTTCCTGTAATATTTTCAATTTCTTCTCTTACCCTCAGATTAGCCAAGTTCTTGGCAATGAATCGAAGTTCTCCAGACGAGAGCCCCTCGGCTTGAGGTTATGAATGACTCTATTCTCTTGTCCCTTTATTGTCTCAGTATCTCTGTCTAAGACTGAAACTTAAAATTCTGAGCTTACAAACATTTCTTTAGGAGGCTCATTGTCTTTGACATAATCTTTGTCATTTTGTCCTTTAGACTTGGTCTCTTTCAAAACCATGTTATGTGGGAATACACTGCAAACTCAATATGTGGGGTTCAAAAACCATGCATTTAAACAATCGGGGTTTACATTGTTCTTAACTGTAGTCGTATTACTACGTGCACACACGAAGTGAATAGCGGGGTTAAGAAATTGGTTCACCTTGGCTGTCTGTCTTTCTGTCTGCAAATGTCAGTTTATGATCGAGGAACTTGATTTAAATTAAATGTTTTTTTTAATTTATTCTGAGCACCAATCGTAACATGAATCGTAAAACAAACCTGTAGTTTCGCAGTACTTTGGCTCTGAATTAGTCCTGATCACGCATGTGCAGAGAGGAGTGAGTTTTTTTACTCTGTCTGTCTGTCTGTCTGTCTGTCTGGCAGTCAAACAAAATTGAAAATCATTACAAATAGGAAACTTCCTGTTTTGAGCGACATCACAAAGGACACAAACAACAGGAACAAAGACCTAATATAATGGCTAAATAAGGTGGCGTAAAAGTCGCTGCATCAATGGCGGGAAATTTCCGAATTTTGTTATTTTTAGATCCTCGTGGAGGATCTCTAAGTCTTACTCACGTTGTTGTTCTTCATCTTCTTCTTGTGGACTTTTTTGTTTCACAGCCAACAGTTTTCATTGAAACTTCCTGAAACTTGGCATACATATGTAAAAATACCCTGCGCAGACAGTAACCATCTCCGATTTTGAAAATTCCTCCTAGAAAAAAAAGTTATGACGTCAAAATATCTCCGCTAATGGAAATCGCCTAAAAAATTATCTCCGAAACTAGGCAAGCTTTTTAAATTCTGTTTGCGGGAATCCAACGGGGCATTAGCAGAGATGAATTACCGCACATATGATACATCACTATGACGTCATATCAATATTTATGACGTCATTCCTATTTTTTGACATTTTTGTTTCACAACCCAGAGTTTTCATCGGATCTTCGTGAAACTTGCCATGTATATGCAGAAAGCCCACGCGCAGGCAGTAACCATCTCCGATTTTGGAAATTCTTCCGAGAAAAAAAGTTGACGTCATAATATCGCCGCTAATGGAAATCGCCTATACCATTATCTCCGAAACTAGGCAAGCTGTTTGAATTTTGTTTGCGGGAATCAAGCCGGGCATTAGCACAGATAATTTATCGCAAACCTGATACATCACAATGACGTCATATTCGTTTTTATGACGTCATCATTAAGAGGACGAGGATCTTAGCTCATTTGAGCTTGTTTTTTCTACAACCGTTAAAATCTTAATTTAAATTGAATTGAATTATACACTTAAACACTGCAGACACAAACCACCTTTTCGGCACTTTGAAAAACCCGTTTAACAGTACTTCGACAACATGTTATGGAATTTTACGTCATCACGACCAATCAAATTCGCAGCTCGTCGACCCCGCCCACATCCTCGTTTCTCAAGACTATGTGGGGTAAGGTGTTCTACCAACTCTCTAGTTACCTCCGCCACCGAAGGTGGATGGAGGTTATGTTTTCACCCATGTCTGTCTGTTTTTGAATAGTATGTCTCAAGAAGTTGTGGACGGGTTTCGACGAAATTTGGCGGAGAGCTTGGGTATGTGACGAGGACGAAATGATTCGATTTTGGTGAAGATCCGAATCTGGATCCGAGAATTTTCCACGTGATTCTTCACGTGATTGAGCGATCGGGCTAAAAGGATAAATAACCCGATATCTCAAGACATTGTGGACGGGTTCGGACGAAACTTGGCGGATGAGTTGGTTCGGCAACAATAACAAGCCGATGAAATTTTCATTCAGGTCCGAATCCAGATCCGGCCCATCAGTGGGATTCAAAACATAAACTAATCAGCCTAGCGGAGGGGTATGTGCTCGACTGTGTGGCCTTCTAGTTTCAATATGTGCATGTTGGTGGTCCGCACATAATATATCAGAACAGCTTCCAGGATATATTTCCCTTGAGGATGGATTGGAATAGGTACATAACGTAATTCATGATTCCAATTTTAACACGGGAATGAGTCATCCTTCAGCAAGGAAGACCTCACTCGACCTCAGGAAGTGTGTGTTGAAGACCTCACTCGATCCCGTGGAAGAGTTAGCCACATATCCTGCTGACCTTAAGCCACATTTCGCATCTCACTTTCCTGATACCCAACAACTCGATGAGTCAACAGGAATCGCACCACTTAGACAAGCAAATTTAGGGTCGATGATTCATCATGTGCACCAGCAAGTTGGTACACGTTTACGTTGTAATAGGTGTTTGGGTCACGGATTCAAATCCCGGGCTTGTTGCTCAGTCGCGATGACATTCTGGCCATTCCTCCATCGTGTGTTCGCAGGTTCTGGCAATTTGTTTCTGCGGCGATGTTTACAGTCGTCGCTGCTCTGGTAATTACCTCAACTCATGTATTTTTTAAGTTGATTAAGCAATCTGGGGTCACCGAGTCGTTAATAAATCTCATGGTTATTCAAAGCTTGCGTTGTTGTGCAGGCGCTGTTCTTACCAGATCACCTTCACTTGCTCATGCTTGTGGAGAGGGGAAGAAGAGCACGACAAAGCACAAGGCTTTACGGCGGAGCGATGATGTGTGAGCTACGTCCCGTGTTCATGTTGTACATGTTTACATTGATGTACATGTTCGACACTTTATTTTACAATATATTTTTTGGTTTTGGCTTTACTTTTCCTCCAAGTTTTGTGGAATGTTTTCTTCTTACCGTATTGTCTTGCAACCCTTTCCAAGTTGCATTTTGCCTCTCACTCTCAGGCTCTGAATGTTGGTTTGCTCTTGTTATGTCACACAAAACACTGGCTCATGGGAGAGTGAGGTGAGGAGGATAGAAACGTAACTAGCCAACAATAAGGTAGATTAACAAACAGGTAAAGAGTTATGGTTAGAGTTTATATGGGACTGGATGGAGGGGTGGGAGTGGAGAGGGAGGAGGGGTGGGAGTGGGGGAGAGAGGGGATGGAGGGGTGGGAGTGGAAAGAGGGGATGGAGGGGTGGGAGTGAAGAGAGGGGATGGAGGGTGGGAGTGAGAGAGGGGATGGAGGGGTGGGAGTGGAGAGAGGGGATGGAGGGTGGGAGTGGAGAGAGGGGTGGAGGGGTGGATGGAGATGAGGGATGGAGGGGGGAGGAGAGAGGGGATGGAGGGGTGGGAGTGGAGAGAGGGGATGGAGGGGTGGGAGTGGAAAGAGGGATGGAGGGGTGGGAGTGGAAAGAGGGGGTGGAGGGGTGGGAGTGGAAAGAGGGGGTGGAGGGGTGGGAGTGGAGAGAGGGGGTGGAGGGGTGGGAGTGGAGAGAGGGGGTGGAGGGGGTGGGAGTGGAGAGAGGGGGTGGAGGGGTGGGAGTGGAGAGAGGGGGTGGAGGGTGGGAGTGGAGAGAGGGGGTGAGGGGTGGGAGTGGAGAGAGGGGGTGGAGGGGTGGGAGTGGAGAGAGGGGTGGAGGGGTGGAGTGAGAGAGGGGGGTGGAGGGGTGGGAGTGGAGAGAGGGGGTGGAGGGGTGGGATGGAGAGAGGGGGAGGAGGGTGTGGGAGTGGAGAGAGGGGATGGGAGGGCTGGGAGTGGAGAGAGGGGATGGAGGGTGGGAGAGTGGAGAGAGGGATGGAGGGGTGGGGAAGTGGCAGAGAGGGGATGGAGGGCGTGGGTGGAGAAAAGAAGGGGGTAGTGAAGGGGTGGGAGGAGGGGAGAGAGGAGTGGGCGGGGGATTGGAGGGGGGGGGTCGTGGAGGGTGATGGGGGCAGCCTGGAGAGAGGGGAGGGGGGGGGGAGGGCAGTCCCTGGGTAGAGAGGTGGATGGAGCGGCGCATGTGACGTTGGAGTGTGGAGGGGGAGGGGAAGAGCAGCACATGGGCGTGGAGGGAGGGCCACGCCGGCAACAACATGGGCGTCCAGGAGTAGGTGGCCAGCCGCGTCATGGACGTGGAGGGAGTGGCAGCGCATCCACCTGGGCCGTGGAAGGATAGCACGCATGGGCGTGGAGGGCAGGCCAGTGCATGCGCTCATCGCCCTTTCCACGGAGGGGTGGGCAGGGCAGGGCGTGGAGGGCGAGGGGCAGGGCATGGCGTGGAGGGGTGGGCTCAGCGCATGGGCGTGGAGGGGTGGGCCAGCGCATGGGCGTGGAGGGGAGGGCAGCGCATGGGCGTGGAGGGCGCAGGGAAGCGCATGGCGTGGAGGGGAAGGCGCAGTGCACTAGGCGCCGTGGCGACTGGGCTTGGGCACAGTCGCCCATTCTCAGTGCATGTGCGCGGGTTTTCCAGTACGCGAGGGGTGGTGGCACGCTGGAACAGCAACAGGGTGTCCTGAAAGATTCCGGGCCGTGGAGGCGTGGGCAGCGGCATGCTCTGGTATCTTGCGGTCTACAGGTCCTACTGCCACGGGAGGGGGAGGCACGTCGCATTTGCCGTCGGACATGGGATGCTGCGCATGCATCCTGGCGCCGTTCCTTGAACCGGGAAGCCCAGCTGCAACACACCGCCCTCCGCATTCTCCACTCACCCTCCCCGCGTCGTCTCACCACCTCCACTCTCTCCATCTCCACCCTCCCACCCTTCATCCATCTCCGGGCCCTCCCACCCGTGGAGGGGTGGCAGCTTCCATCTTCTCTGGGCCGTGGAGGGGTGGGCAAGCGCATTCCAGGGCCGTGGAGGGGTGGGCACCGCACTCAGCGGCCGTCGGAAGGGGTGGGCAGCGCATGGCGTGGAAATTGTGGCTTAGCCACGCATGGCATCTCGGAGTCGGGTAGCGGCCACGCGCATGGCCGTGGAAAGGTGGGCCTGGGATGGGCGCATGGAAGGGAGGACAGTGCATGGGCGTGGAAAGGTTGGCAGCGCATGGGTGTGGAAAGGTGGGTGCGCATGGGCGTGGAAAAGGTGGGGCAGCGCTGGGCATGGAAGGGAGGGCAGGGTGCATGGGCGTGGAGGGGGTGGGCAGCAACATGGGTGTGGAGGGGAGGGCAGCCCCCCCTCGCCCAAAAAATGGAAGCCCCCCCCCCGGGTGGGAAGGGGGGGGGGTTTTTTGGGGGGGGGTTTTAGCGAGCATGGGCGGGAAAGGTGGGCAAGCGCATGGGCGTGGAAAGGTGGCAGCGCAATGGGCGTGGAAAGGTGGGCAGGCGCATGGGCCGTGGAAAAGGTGGGCAGCGCATGGGCATGGAGGGGAGCGGCAGTGCGATGGGCGTGAAAGGTGGGAGCGCATGGCTGGAGGGGGGGCACTGCATGGGCCTGGAGGGAGACCCTGCCACCCTTCTCTCCGACTCACCGCCACCCAGCTCACCCTTCTCCACTCCACCCCTCCACCCCTGCGCCTCTTTCCACTCCCACCCACTCCATCCCCTCTCTTCACTCCACCCCTCCATCCCCTCCTCCACTCCCACCCCTCCATCCCTCTCACTCCACCCTCCACCTCTCTCCACCCCCCCTCCATTCCCCTCTCTCCACTCCCACCCCTCATCCCTCTCTCGCAAGAGAATCGTTATTAAAAATTCAGAAGAATGAGTATATAGGGGTGGCGTCAAGACACACCACTTCCGCGACAGCGGGCAGGTAAGCCAAGTCCCTACCGATCCTCGCGGACGGGGCGAGCTGGAAGCCCATGGGCCCGTCGAGCCCACGCGGACCTCCATGCGCCCTCAAGCTTATGGCTCGGAGGGGCAGCGGCAGCCCACCGACATCGTGCCGATCCCCCTCGTGAGGGGCATGGGCAGCGACACTGGTCGGCCTGCAGGCACGACGGCCTAGCCACTGCACCTGCTCGGCTTCCTGCTGCAGCGAGGAGGGCAAGCACATGGGCCTGGAGGGGAGGGCAGCGAATGGGCCTGGAGGGAGCCGCGGCAGGCACATGGGCACTGGAGCGGGTATCGGCGCAGAGCATGGCGCGACCCTGCGAGGCTGGAGGGCAGCCACGCCATCGGCGTGGCAGGGGTGCGCGGCGGACGCCGTGGAGGGGGGTGGCAGCGCATGGGCGGGAGGGGTGGGCAGGGCATGGGCGTGGAGGGGAGGGCAGCGCATGGGCGTGGAGGGAGGGCAGCGCATGGCGTGGAGGGGTGGGCAGCTCATGGGCGTGGAGGGGTGGGCAGCGCATGGGCGTGGAGGGTGGGGCAGCGCATGGGCGTGGAAAGGTGGGTAAGCGCATGGCATGGAGGGGAGGGCAGCGCATGGGCGTGGAAGGTGGGCTGGGCATGGGCGTGGAAAGGTGGCTGGGCATGGCATGGAGGGAGGACATGCATGGGCGTGGAAAGGGTTGGCAGCGCATGGGCGTGGAAGGTGGGTAGCGCATGGGCGTGGAAAGGTGGCAGCCGAGGGCATGGAGGGAGGCAGCGAGGGGAGGGCAGCTGCATGGGCGTGAGGGGTGGGCAGGGCATGAGCGTGCGAGGGGTGGGTAGCGCATGGGCGTGGAAAGGTGGGCAGCGCATGGGCGTGGAAAGGTGGGCAGCGCATGGGCGTGGAAAGGTGGGTAGCGCATGGCCTGGAGGGGAGAAGCGCATGGACCTGGAGGGGAGGAAGCGCATGGGCCTGGAGGGGAGGGCAAGCGAATGGGCCTGGAGGGGAGGGCAGCCGCATGGGCCTGGAGGGAGGGCAGCGAATGGGCGGAGGGGAGGGCAGCGAATGGCCTGGAGGGAGGGCAGCGCATGGGCCTGGAGGGGAGGGCAGCGCATGGCCCTGGAGGGGAGGGCAAGCGCATGGGCCTGGAGGGGAGGGCAGCGCATGGGCCTGGAGGGAGGCAGCGCATGGCCTGGAGGGGAGGGCAGCGCATGGGCGTGGAGTGGAGTTGAGAAGAGAAAAGACACACAATGTGGAGACCAGACAGAGTGATATGCTGGATTTAACATTCCAAGAAATGACAGTTCACTGACGATGCCTCACCAAAATTAACATTGATTATAAGAGAGATCTGGAGAATTCTCGAGACAGAGACAGAGGTGATATTTGACATGATTAATCTGCAAATATGAGGGATGCATGAGGGGATGGATAATGGGGCAATAAAGGAAAACAAGTATGAATCATGACGTATGAGATATCATTGAAGGAGTCTGATTTCGGTCATAATTTCACATCAGAAATTGTACTGTATATCCTTTTTTCTTATTCTTATTATTATTTTACATGATCTTGGCTTGTGGAAGAGCTAGGACGCAGAACAGAACAGGACACAACATAACAAAAGGAATACTACAAGAAAGGGGAAACGCCAACAGTGGGGTGCAGGGAGAAAGTAGATGGAGACAGACAAACAAGGAATGCAGGTAATGATGAGGGTTAGGGGAGAACGCAAGGGGTGGACAAGATGGATACCTAAGCAAAATTTTGAGAGGGATGGGAGTGGTTTAAAGGACATCAAAAAGATTGTGGCTTTAGATCGGGCATGGTGGTGAACAGCTGTCTTGAAGACTTGGAGGAAGAATTAGATTGAATAGAGTGTGGAAAGTGGTTCCACAGCTGTGAAAAGAGAGGAATAAATATGTGTAGGTGAGCAGTGGTTCTGGATTTAGAGGATTTAGACAGTTTCACCAAGAGGGATTTGCTGGCGGACCGCGTGCATCTGACAGATACTTGGTGGGGGGACAGACCACTGAGAGGGTAGAGGGTGCAAGACAAGAAATGAGGTGGAAGAAGACAGAGAGACCACCGAACTGTCCGCAATGGTGTGGTGATAGGCCCATAGACTCAGCTTCATCGCGAGAGATTCCAATGATCTTGAAAGCCTTTGTTTTCATGGCATCAACATGAGCAAGATGTGATGCAAGGGGAGCCAGCTCAGAGAGGAGAGCAGTGCTTCCTCAAGCTGTGGATGAAAGCCTTGTCGATGGATAGGAGCTCTGGTGTGCCAAGGAAGGAGTTTGCACGACGGAGGATGCCTTGTCGACATCTGGCTTTGGAGGCCAACCCTGAAATGTGGCTTGCCCAAGAGAGATCATGGCTAAGAGTGAGACCCAAGAGTTTGAGTGACTGAACCTCGTTGAGACGATTGTTGAGAAAGTAGATGGGAGGGTTTGTGGAACTGTCCTTAGAGAGAGAGAGAGAGAGAGAGAGAGAGAGAGAGAGAGAGAGAGAGAGAGAGAGAGAGATATCTCAGGATTGACAGACATATTCCAAGTGTTTGACCAGTTTGTGATTTTGTCAAGGTCTGAGGAGAGGGAAGAGGCTGCTGTCTGTCTGTCAGAAGGATGAGAGATGTCACGGCAGAGAGTGGAGTCGTCAGCAAAGAGATAAAGAGGATTTTCCAGAGAGTCAGTGAGATCAGTGATGAAGATTAAGAATACGATGGGGCCGAGAACACTGCCCTGGGGTACTCCAGTCTTGACATGGAGAGAAGAAGAAAGGGTTCCATTGAGAGTCACACATTGGCTACGAGAGTGGATGACGTCAGCAATGCAAGAGTGGAGTTGGTCTTGGATTTCATAGGCAGACAGTTTGGAGATCAAGGCAGGATGGCAGACTGTATCAAAAGCTTGAGATACTGTATGTCCACAGAGGCGGCCCTCATCTCGTATCTGATATCAAGGGCCTCCACCCATTGTTGAGAGAGCAGAAGCAGCATGTCCAAGGTCGAGTAATCAGGTCTGAATCCGAATTGATGATCTGAGATGAAGCTTTGGGGAAAAGGAATGATTTTATGTCAGTTGTTGATTCCATGACCTTGCTGGTGATTTGAAGTAAGCTAATAGGTCTGTCATTCAGGGGATCCATTTTGCACCTTTTTAATGTAATACTGTGATGCTGGCTGATTTCCAAGCAGATGGAAGATGACCGAGGATAAATTTCAGGGTGAAAAGGGCAGAGAGAGGAAGTGCAAGAGCATCAGAGCAGATTTTTAGGACGTGTGAGCTGATGCCATCTTGTCCAGTTGCAGAGTCAGAGTCGAGGGCTGCCAGAAACTTTTCAAACTTCTCAGGTGCAAAAGACGCAGAATTCAGGAGCCGTTAGGTATGACTGGGAAACGTCGGTTGCAGAGAGAGGGGGGTTTCGGGATACAAGATTTTGAAGCAAACATAGAATTGAGGCATTCGGCCTTCTCACGAGCAGAGTCGGCTGTGGTGCCATTTGAAGTGGGGGAAGGGATGGTGGAAGTTGAGCGTACACAGAGAGAGAGAGAGAGAGAGAGAGACTTGATAATGAACCACTAGGTTTTAGAGGAGGCACGTTTGAAAGATCATTCTTGAGATTGGACAAATTCTTTTTTTTCTGGCCCTCCTTTAGGGTAGACACACACATGTCGTGGGCTTCATGGAATGATCTGAGGTTGCTTTCAGTTGGATTTGCCTTCCAGGAGGAGAATGCAAGCTGTTTCAGAGCAACTGCCTCACCACAGGATTCAGAGTACCATGGGTGGGAAGAAGGGTAGGGTAACTGAAGACGAGATGGGAAGAATCTGTGCGAGACAGAGAGAGAGAGATTCTGTGGAAGAATTCCCAGGCTGAGTTAACATCAGGGGCAATAGATATGGGAGACCGGTCCTGAAGATAGATGGCTGCTTGCAGTCCCCACCAATCTTCCTGAGTGAACTGCCAGACTCGCTGGCACTTGAGACTCTTCTCTGAGAATGGCCAAATAGATGTTAACCTTCACAAGCACACGATCAGATGAGCCAATTGGGGGCAGAGGACAAGCAATATAACAGCACATCAGTACAATGGACCATTCAAAGTGCCTTTTTGAATCCATAAGAGCGAAGAGTTGAATTGTACTATTTCCTTGAACTCTTCACTGCCTGCCCACATTGTTTGTCGCATGCGTCCTCTGTTTTTTCAATGCTTCACTTTTCTTCGTTGCTTTTTATTATTACTCACATCTTTCCTACTCTTTGAATTTGCTCTTCCTTTATACCCGTTACCTGGCATCTTGGCCAAATTCCAAATTCCTCCGCGTAATGCTTGCCCTGCAGGAAAGGCTATGCCGACGATGTGTAAAGAGCATGGTACATTAACGATGATTATTTAATTCGATGCAATCAGATCACATTGTTGGTATTGAATTCACCTCCACACTCTGTGAACTCCAGAACATTGCCTCCATCTTTTTATAAATCATTCCTTGGCCTTTGTGCATTAATCTCCTCTACTTGAGAGTTTTGGTGTAGTGCGTAGAGACAGATTGCAGTGTTCATGGGTGTGGTGCTGCAGAAATGTTCACGGCTATGATTGGATATTTTGCGAGTGTGCAGGTATCTCCATGTCCTTGTGGAAGTCGTTGCACTCGAAAGACAAGGCAATGATCCGCTATACATTCCTGCTTGAGGCCTCCTACTTCCTGACACAGATACTAGGTAAACAAGATGACAACAATGATAATTATTATTATTTTGATCATTAATTTGGGGCTGGAAGTATAGCCTAGAGATATACACACTCACCCTGAGCTGTCTAGCCTCGGTTTGAATCTCAGCCCAGCTATAAACTGTCATCCCAGTGTTTCACAGGAAGGGTGACTCCTCGATTTGTGCCGTCCCCCTCGGATGGATGTTAACCTGGGCATCCTGTCTGCCGGCATTAGTTGGTAGACTTTAAATATCCTACGGTATCCTTCACAAAGATGAGGCGAGTTATCGCCAGCACCCTGAACAAATTACAAATTATCGCTTTAACCTACACACGCATCATCAGCTGTACCTCCAGCAAATCAGCTGTACCTCCACCTGCAGCTATGTGCTTACATTTGTTTTTTTTTACCTCCACCACCGAAGGTGAAGGAGGTTATGTTGACACCCCTTGTTGAGTGGTCGCTAGACTACCGTTATTCTCAGGTTTTCCGTCTGTCTGTATGTATGTAATGGACAGCTCTGGAGGCCAGAGGAGTCAACCGATTTTGATGAAACTTGACTGGTAGGTTCATACCAGGATCTAGTTGTATGCTTTTGAGCACCGTTGCTATGGACGCCACCGTTGCCTAGCAACGGGACTTTGAAATTTTTGAAAAAATCCGAAAAATATATTTATTAATTTTTTCGAAAATCAAAAATCGGCTTCCACGCTTTTATGCGAACTATAATCAACCTCTTTGTCAAAAATTTCAGCCCGATCCGTCAAAAACTGTATGACTAGTATGCAATTATATAGCGACCACCATGTCGCCTACCGGCTTGTCTGTCTGTTTGTTACTTACGAAATCTAAAGATTTTGTAAGTATATTGATGACTTCCGTTTCTGTTTGTTTGTGTTTGTATGTTTGTTTGTTTGTTTTTTGTAGGCACGATAACTCGAGAACGGAAGAAGCTACCAATGTCAAATTACACCACGTGATTCAGGAGGTGATGGCTAGTGCTGATTAGATTTTGGTCAAAATCGGTCAAAGGTCAAGGTCACAGTGAGGTCAAATATTCGATTTTTGATGGTTTGGTACAGATAACTCGAGAACGGAAGAAGCTACCAATGTCAAATTACACCACGTGATTCAGGAGGGTGATGGCTGATGCTGATTAGATTTTGGTCAAAATCGGTCAACGGTCAAGGTCACGGTGAGGTCAAACATTCGATTTTTTGATGGTTTGGCACAGAATCATCGTAGAAACTTCTGGTTTGCGTCGCTACCTTCTCTAGAGACAGCTTTTATTAGACAAGGTCAGAGGTCAAGTTGACGATTTCGTAAGTACCAGTCTATGACTGCTTGTTTGTTTGTTGGGTAGTCGATCCAGTCGAAAAAAAAAAAATTGAAATCTGTTCTACCCTCATTATCAGTTTTTCCGTCGATATGTTTGTCTGTCTGTCTGTTGGGTAGTCGATCCAGTCGAAAATAAAAAATAAAAATTTTTTGAAATTTGTTCTACCCTTATTATCAGTTTTTCCGTCTATGTTTGTCTGTCTGTCTGTCTGTTCAGTCCAGTGCTCCGTTAATACAATGGCGATTTCGATGAAACTTGGTGCGTAGGTTCATACCATGACCGAGTTGTGTGCAAATGAGAACCGTTGCTATGGACACCACCTTGCCCAGCAACGGGACTTTGAAATTTTTGAGAAATCATAAAAAAAATTATTTTTTCGAAAATAAAAAATCGGGCACCGAGCGACTGTGGGCAGTACATTAGCCATATTGTCAAAAATTTCCAGCCGGATCCTATGAAAACTGTCGGAGAAGATAGACTTTGAATGAACCCTGGTCGAAAACAATAAAAAAACGAAGTTTGTTATATCTCAGAGACTATGAGTCAGATATACATGAAACTGGTATGGTAGGTTCATGGTATGTCCTAACTAAGTTATGTGTGAGAAAGAACCGTTGCTATGGACCCCTCCGTTGCCTAACAACGCCGAAAAACCTCTAAATGTGGGGGTATTTTAACGAAAAAACAATCTGCAGCATTAACCCTTGAAGCTAGAATCATGAATTTTCTTGTGCTTAATCCTCAGGTCATTCCCCATCGAACGGGCCATCCGTCAGGTTCTATTGGGTAGGCGACTACCCATTTCCGCCTACCGGTTTGTCGTGTCTGTCTGTTCGGTCCAGTGCTCCGTTAATACAATGCGATTTCGATGAAACTTGGTTGGTAGGTTCATACCATACCTAGTTGTGTGCAAATGAGAACCGTTGCTATGGACACCACCGTTGCCTAGCAACGGACTTTGAAATTTTTGAAAAATATTAAAAAAAATATTTTTCAAAAATCTGGCCACAAGCGACTGTGGGCAGTACATTCAGCCATATTGTCAAAAATTTCCAGCCGGATCCTATGAAAACTGTCGGAGGAGATAGACTTTGAATGAACCCTGGTCGAAAACAATAAAAAAACGAAGTTCGTTATATCTCAGAGACTATGAGTCAGATATACATGAAACTGGTATGGTAGGTTCATGGTATGTCCTAGTTATGTGTAAGAAAGAACCGTGCTATGGACCCTCCGTTGCCTAGCAACGGCCGAAAAACCTCTAAATGTGGGGGTATTTTAACAAAAAACAATCTGCAGCATTAACCCTTGAAGCGAGAATCATGAATTTTCTTGTGCTTAATCCTCAGGTCATTCCCATCGAACGGGCCCATCGCGTCAGGTTATATTGGGTAGGCGACTACCCATGTCCGCCTACCGGCTTGTTTATCTGTTTGTTTGTGTACAGGATGTCTCAAAAGGTTGAGGACGGATCTGGATGAAATGTTGTGGACAGGTTGGGTGTGTGACAAGGACGAACTGATTAGATTTTGGGGGAAGATCCAGATCCGGATCCGATTACTAGAATTTTAAAAGTGATTCTTCACCATTGAGAGATGGGGGCCAAAAACGATATATAGCACGATATCTCAAAAAGTTGTGGACGTATTCAGACGAAACTTGGTGGACAGGTTGGGTGTGTGGCAAGGACGAATTGATTCGATTTTGGTGAAGATCCGAATCCGGATCGAGATACGAGAGTTATTTAATTTATTTTAAATGAGTCTTCACCGTTGATAGATTCCTCACCGGGTCAAAAACTATATGTAGCATGATATTTGAAAAATGTATTGGGCCCGATATGTTCTCGTGGATCAGGCATTACGTGGCGGAAATACGCGCTCTACCAAGTGCCCTTCTAGTTTTGCATATAATGTCGAGGCTCATATAAAAGCTAACATGCAGAACATATAACAAAGGGAGGAGATGACAAGAGAGGTGGGAGCAGGGACACACAAAAGAGCAGGGACACAGAGACATTAGGAGATCTGTGGAAGGGCGAGGGATGGAGTGGGGTACACGGGGTAAACAAAATGGCGCCACAGGGACTTTAAGGAAGGAAATCAGGGAATTTGAAGGAGGTGAGTTTGGGGTGGATTAACGGGCGTAGAAAAGATCATGGTTTTGGATGGGGGAAGATAAGAGATGGTGGTGAACAGCTGTTTTGAAGACCTGGAGGGAAGAATGGAGTTGGAGAGAGTGTGGGAGTTTTATCCAGAGGTGGGAAAAAAGAGAAATGAAAGAGTGAGGGTGAACAGTGATTCTTGATTTTGGCAGTTTCACCAGAAGGGGGTTGCTGGCGGACCTGGAGCACCCTGTGGAAATATTGGGGGGGGGCATAGCACATCCAGAGAAGGTGGGGGAGTGGGCAAGGCCGGAGAGGAGTCAGTATAAGAAAGAAAGTCCACCAACCTGCCTGCGGTGAGAGAGTGAGAGACCCCAAAACAAGACGAAAAAGAACAAGATAATTAATTTGTTTTAATAATGATTGGTAAGCTTCAACATTAGAGAGAGAAAGAAATACATCAGAGATCTACCGTATAAAGCAGAAGTTGTTCTGGCTTTGTGCAGACCAGCAAAGTACTAGATCTTGCTCCTTAGTACTACCCCCGGCATGAGAAGCCATACTTTCGCTGTCAGGTCAGAGGTACAAGAAGATTACATTCTCAACATTTTGGAATAGCTCGCCTGTGGGAAGTTGGGGGGGGGGGGGTGGATTTAATATGTGAATACAAGTTTCAGACTGGTTGACCATCATCAGCACTGAGCTAATTCACCATTACCCTGAGGAGAGTGGCCTGCTTTATCAGGCTACATGAAGCCGAAAGATATTGTCCTTGTCTTGATGTGTAATTGTCACAACCGACATGTGTTGACCACAGACAGGATGGTGTGTGGCTGACATCCTTTTGGTTGGTGCAATAGCCACCGGCATGGTGTGTGGTTTCTCGTCCCACAACAGTGAAGGGGTTTCTATTTGATATATTACCTCAGCAATTGCACATGATTTTAACAGCATATTAGAAGGCCAAAAATGGACCTTTCAAAGTGGCAGCTTAAGCTACTTGTTAACATCCGTTTCTAAGTTTTATTTTTGGTTGCGTTAAATGTTTTAAGACATGCGGCACAATTTATTGATTCTCAAAGCAGACCATGAGCTGTCTCTGTTTATAGTCTGCTTTGAAAATTAGCTTAAGCTGTCGGTGCTACACAGAGGTTATCTATTTCTTCGTAGAGCTGGAAAATTGTGCTTATCTCTTTGCTGATGATTCCATCATCTGCCGTATCATTTCTCCTCATTCAGACAGGCAGCGGTCTCTTCCCTCTCTGCATACCTTGATAGAATCAGGAGCTGGTCAAACACTTGGAATATATGTCTTTCAACCTCGACAAATCTGATACACTCACCCTGTCTCTCCAAAAGGACTGTTTGGCAATCCATCCCATCGACTTCGTAAACAAACCACTTGAAGAGGTTAAGTCACTCGCACATTTGGGCCTTCACCATCAGCCATGATGTTTCCAAGATAGCCTCCAAAGCCAGCCATTGACTGAGCATCCTTTGTCGTGCAAGGTCTTTCCTTGGCCAGTCTGAATCTTTGACAACCTATAAGGCTTTATTTCACAGATTCATGGAGTACTGCTCCCCCCCTTCGGGCTGGTGCCCCTGCTTTACACCATGTCCTTGTTGATGCTGTGGAAAGCAAGGCCCTCAAAATAATTGGGATTTCCCACACCGAAGCTGAGTCTCTAGGCCTGTTACTTTCACATCACAGGCTGGTTGGTGGCCTCTTGGTATTCTACCACCTCGTTTTTGGTCTTCCACCTATCTGCCCTCTCTTGACTGTTCTTCCCAAGTCTTTGCAGGGTCTGCCAGTCACCATTCTTGATAAACTCTCAAAATCTAGGCTCACCGCTCACCTCCACTAATTTGTTCCTCTTTTCTCTCAGCTGTGGAACCAACTTCCCCAGTCTGTTCAGGCCCATTCTTTCCTCCAGAGCTTCACGACAGCTGTTCACCACTACCTCAGGTCACCCCCCATCCATATCCATGATCTCTTCTACCCCAAATTACCCCATTCCCAAGGACTCCCTTTTTCCATGTTATTGTACTTTTCCCTCCTCTCCCTCACTATTAGTTTGTTAGTTGTCAGTTGGTTTGTTCCCTCTGCCACCAAAGGTGGATGGAGGTTATGCTTTCACCCCTGTCTGTCTGTCTGTCTGTGTTTGTTTGTCTCTCTGTCTATCATCCTGCTCACAGACACACAATCTCAAAATGTTAAGGATGGTTTTGCTCAGTTTGGGTGTGTAACAAGGCCGACCTGATTAGATGTTGATGATATTCGAATTTTTAAAGTGATTCTTCACAATTGAGAGATGCGGCCAAAAATGATACATAGCACGATATCTTTAAAAAGTTGTGGACGAATTCAGACAACACTTGGTGGATGAGTTGGGTAGGTGACGAAAACAAGCTGATTAGATTTGGTTCAGGTCTGGATGCAGATCCGGCCTGTCAGTGGGATACAAAACGTAAACTAATCAACCTGGCAGAGGTATGCTCTCCACCGAGTGTCCTTCCAGTTCCTTTTATGTTTCATTCCCACTTTCCCCTTCCTCTTATTGCTGTTTCATTCAGCTTGTGTGCAGTTTGTTCACCCCAATGTGTCCTTCTCCCCCTACCTTTGATCTCATTCTCTTTCACTTCTACTCTGCTGTTGGTGTTTCCTCCTTTGCATTTTGTTCCATTTTTTTCTGCTGTAGCCCTTCCATGAACCATTTATACAAACCAAAAAAAAGAGAAGGAAATGTGATCGGAGGGAGAGAAGAATGGGAAGAGAAGAGGAAATATGTTTGGATGAGATAAGGCTCAAGGCAAAGGAAAAGGTTGTGTAATGAGGTGAGGGACCAGAGATGGGGGAGGGGGGTGGGTTCCGCTAAACTTGTATGTAAGTCAATGTTCCAAAAGCAGAAACCTTCACGTGATGGCTGCTTTCATCACTGATCGATTAGGATGGCACACTTAAAAAGACAAGCAAAGCCATCCAAGGGTACCACAGTGGGCCTCAGGTAAAGTTGAAGAATTGAAGAATTGAAGATGTCACAATGGGGGGCATGATACTCACATGTGTTGAATGTAAAATGTCATAAATATATGTGGAAAAATTACGTGCCCAGACCAGGAATCGAACCCAGGTCCTCTGGCAAACTGTACCAGTGCTCTGCCATCTGAGCCATCTGAACTATCCAGCTGACCCACTGTCTCAGCAACGCAATTCTTCAACATATATAAGTGCTACTCTCTTCCCCCCACTGCAGGCTATCACCAAGCCTGTATCTCTGGAGGCAGGATCAGGCCATGCCCAGGATCCGTCCAAATTTCAAAATGGAATCCTCTGGCTCGCACTTGCCACAGAACAGTCTTTATATTATGACGTTGACTGTCTTATAGGCCTGCTTTCATTTGTGGTGGGGCACTGGATGTGGACAGAGCTCACAGAACACAAAGATGTCTAACCGTTCATCACCAAGCAAGGCACATAAAGCTTGAGGAGGCTGGCTGCAAACGACCAGTCACTCCTGGCGACAGGGCAGTGCCAAAGGATGTACCAGACAGTTTCACCCTCTGTGCACCGAGGTCGAGGACACTGGACAGAAACGTCCAGGTTTCTATGGAACTGGAGGACACTGGTGGGCAGCCTGCCACACGATGTCTTTATGGGCATTCATAAGAGAGGGAGCCAAAACGTTCTGCCAAACCTTTTATGGGAGAGGGCGCCCATAAAGGATGTGCACTTCCCGCAGCACCTACCTGCGATGCAAGGTGATCTAGGACCGGCGACAACAGTCAACCGTGAGGTCAACCAACTGGAAAGGAACTCAACTTCACGTCATACTGTGGGACTCTGCTCTGAACTCCCTCGGGGTGTGCTCAGTGGGACTGAACTCAGAGCTGGCACTCTCAACCACACTCTGTGCTACGTACCCTCTGGCTCCCACTCTCCTCATCGCTTCTGTGCCAGCTTTTTATAGATGTGGCCCTGACGTCATCTGCCACCGGGCCCACCCTTTGCTGGATATCGCACATGTGTGCTCGCCATGTCCCCGCAGCATACCGCAGATTGTACACATGGCCGTCCCATTTCGAGCTTTCAGAGAATGATTAAGAATCACTAAATACAGAGGGATAAAGCAGAAAGAGACAGACACTGGGTCTAGAGTAACAGGAAGCTCTCTAGACACACGATCCTGGCATTTGGTAAGCAGAGTGCTACAAAACACCTTATGCTAACATTAATTATGAAATAACTACCGCTTCTTAAACTCTTAAGTCATTTTCCGAAAAAGAATATACATACCAGTATCTATTCTTTCAAATTCTACTCTATGTTCTTCCTTTGCTGGTGACGGTCTTGCACAGTTCAGCACCCTTGTGTTTGTGGTGTTCTTTGGCTTTAAGTCGAGGGTTATTTAAAGAAACCATTTTCTTTTACACATTTACACATTGACTATTTTATCCTCCCAATGAAGCCATGAAGGTAGAAATGATGAATGCAGATGGTAATGCCACGCATTTTGCCGGTAGGGCAAAGTTTTATGCAGAGTTAGAACAATGAATGAAATCAACACGACATTGATTGAGGGATGCTAACCGCTAACCACCATGAGAAGCAAGTGGAAGCTGCTCTTTTGTTCTGGACCAAGGGTTAATGCCCAAAACGTCAGCTTCTCCTTGCTTCCCAAGGGGGTTAACATACCTCCGTCCAACCTCCTGTTGATTTCATCCGATGTTACCCGGCGTATGTGAAGCGAACAGCAGGGATAAGCAATTGGTTCACTTTGTCTGTCTGTGAGTGTCCAAAAACGTCAGTTTATGATCGAGGAACAGCTTCATTTCAATTGAGTGTTATATTTTGAAAATTAATCGGAAAACAAACCTGTAGTTTAGCAGTACTTTGTCTCTGAATTCATCCTGATCGCGCATGAGTTTTAGTCCGTTTGCCTGTCTGACGGTCAAACAAAATTGAAAATTATTCCAAACAGGAAACTTATTGTTTATAGTGACGTCATAAAGGACACAAACAAAAGGCACAAAGAATTGATGCAACACATTAAATAAGGTCGTGCATCAACGGCGATAAACTTCCCAAAAATTTTTTTCGACATTTAAAAAAAAGAAAGTTTTATTTAAATTAAATTATATACAGTACCTTCTGAAAGTATTCACACCTATTGACTTTTGTCACATTTTGTTGTGTTACAGCCTGAATTTAAAATGGACTTGTTTTAAAAAAAAATTGTCACCGATCTACACAAAATACCCCGTAATGACAAAGTGAAAACATGTTTTGAGAAATTTTTATAAACTGATTAAAAATGAAAAGCTGAAATGTCTTGCATCAATTGGTATTCAACCTCTTTGCTATGACACTCCAAATTGAGCTCAGGTACATCGAATTTCCTTTGAACATCCTTGAGATGTCTCCACAACTTAATTTGAAGTTCACCTGTGGCCAATTCAATTGATTGTACATGATTTAGAAAGAAACACACCTTTCTAAAAAATGTCCCACAGTTGACAGTGCATGGCAGAGCAGAAAAATTCAAGGAAGAGTCTGTAGAACTCCGAGATAGAATTGTGAGGAGGGGAAGGGTATGAAACATTTTCTCATGATGAAAGTTCCAAAGAGCACAGTGAGCTCCATCATTAGGGTATGGAAAGAATATGGAACTACCCAGACTCTTCCTAGAGCTGGCTGTGCAACTAAACTGAGCAACCGAGCAAGAAGCACCTTGGTCAGGGAGGTGACCAAGAACCCCATGACCACTCTGACAGAACTACAGAGTTCCTTGGCTGAGATGAGAGAACCTGATGGAAGGACAACGGTCCCCTGCAGCACTTCACAAATGTGTACAATGTCTGGTCTGATGAGACGAAAATTGAACTCTTTGGCCTGAATGTAAAGCGCTACATCTGGCAGAAACCATGCACAGCTCATCACCCATCTAACACCATCCCTACCATGAAGCATGGTGGTGGCAGCATCATGCTGTGGGGATGCTTTTCGGCGGCACAGTCTGGGAGACTTGTAAGAATAGAGGGAACAAAGAATGGAGCTGAATACAGGCAAATCCTTGAGGAGAACCTACTTCAGAGTGCAAAAGACCTTAGACTGTGGCGAAGATTTACGTTCCAACAGGACAATGACCCCAAGCATACAGTCAAAGCAACACTGGAATGGCTTCAGAACAAGAACGTGAAAGTCCTTGAGTGGCCCAGCCAAAGCCCAGATTTGAATCCCATTGGGAATCTGTGGAAAGACTTGAAGATTGCTGTTCACTGACACTCCCCATCCAACTTGACAGAGCTTGAGCAAATCTGTAAGGAAGACTGGGAGAAAATCCCCAAATCCAGATGTGCAAACCTGATACAGACATACCAAAGAAAACTCGAAGTTGTAATCACTGCCAAAGGTGCTTCTACAAAGTATTGACTCAGGGGGTTGAATGCTTATTGAAGCAAAACATTTCAGATTTCCAATTTAAGGAGATTTGTAAAAATTTCGAAAAACATGTTTTCACTTTGTCATTATGGGGTATTTTGTGTCGATCGGTGACAAAAAATTTAATACATTTTAAATTCAGGCTGTAACACAACAAAATGTAACAAATGTCGATAGGTGTGAATACTTTCTGAAGGCACTGAACTTGAACACTAGAACACAAATTGCCTTTTTGACACTTTAAAAAACCTTCCTTTGAGCAGTACTCGGACAAAATGTAACAGCATTTTACGTCATCACGACCAATAATTATTTTCCGCTTGTCGCCCATGCCCTTGTTTCTCAAGTCTGCACGGGGTAAGGTGTTCTATAAACCCTCTAGTTCTCCCTGTCCAGTGCAGATATACCCCAGGCTTCACCTGCAACACTCGCCTTCACCTGCAAGACTCCATTGTACAAGTGTGGTTTGATTTGATAAGCTTTGTTCAGTATTACGAAGTAATTAAGTCTTTGGATGGAAGTACATCTGTTCAGCTTTGTGAAGGACTTATTCACCTTTTTAGTATTAAATCAAAAAGATTTTTCTCAATTGAATAACCACTATCGTATCCAGGACTTGAATTACCGTGAAGTTGTGAAAACACAGGTAACTGCTGCAAACTGCCCCTTTTGGGTGGTGGTCCATATGGATGCCGTGTGGATATCTCTCCCTGCATCGGTGGTTCATTTTGCTGGAGATCTGCCTCCTGTCTAAAATCGCTCATGATGCTATAGTTTGGCCTTTGCACCTAAATATCTCAGATTCATCCACTCATAATGCTAATGTTGTGGTGAGGCCTGTAAACCACTCATCTATTCAAGGAAAGGGTTTTTTTGTCTACACACACACAGACACACACATATATACAGTATATGTGAATTGAGTTCTTTGTAAAAGAACCCAGTGTTCATCAATTCATGATTGATTGTACTGTATTGCAATTTTGGAAAGGAAAAGTAAATTTGATTTCCCACCACAAATGCATCTTATATGTAAGGCTGGTGTTTGCTTGGTGGTTAGGGTGGCTAGCTTGGGATCTTAGGGTCCTGAGTTCAAGCCCTGTTGGCCACTGAATTAACACCAGGTGGGGTTGACTCAGCCTGTTCATCCTTCTGAGGTCAGCGAAATGAGTACCAGTGTACTGGTACAGGGGCAAGGCATCAGCGGCATAGTCGTGCCCCAACAAAATGATAGCTACCCACCAGCTAAGCTGCCTTTTTCAAGAAGAAGAAGAATGTTATATGTTTGGTTTGGGAGGTAAGGACAGTTTTTTAACATAATATATAGCTGGACCCTAAGCTCTAATTTATCTCACCTTTTCTGGGTGTGATTCAGGACATCAGCTTGTTTATTGTGAGTGAGCCACTTTTGTGCTGTCCCTTTGTTGGACAACCTCGCATGCAATACAGCGTTTCCAAAAGCTATTCAGGCTAAAAACCTTGAACATCATTTGACACCAAGGCACAAAGGCTGTTTGCTTCCCAATCCAGCCAGACCAGCTATCGGTGTGTGCTCTGTTAGCCATTTTTCAATTTCCATTTGTGCAGTGCCTGCATGCATCAAATTGCTAAGCCGTTCAGTGACAGGTTCTGCTTTTATGTATTTTCTTTTATTCATTTATTCCTTTTTGCAGACCTTGAAATGGTTCGTTGCCATCTCGCATCAAATCTCATGTCGTTTTTGTATTCCTTATTATACATTCTGATGTTTTCTGTTCATGTCATATCTCTTCTGATGTTAAAAATAAAACTCGTCTCACGTGTCCTCTCTCTCACCGTCTCCTCTTCTCTCTCTCTCTTCTCTCTCCTCTCTCTCTCTCTCCTCTCTCTCTCTCTCTCACACACACACACTGTCCCCTCATATATATATATATATATATGAATATATAATCTGTCACTTTCTTTGTCTGTCTCTGTCTTTCTCGCTCTGAAGATGAAGATGTTTACTAATCCTAAAACCCTCCCATTTTCCCTTTCTTTTACCCCATCCCATCCATAGTGATGCCTTTTGCGATATGTGAGGAAGATTTAAATCTGTCTCATTTCCTTTCCCTCTTGCTTTCTCGTGGTCTTTCTGCCACACTCTCTCTGCACTACTACCGCATGGTCGGCTTGAAGGTCAAAAAGCTTCACTGATCAGGTAAGTTCAGGTAGAACATGGATGCCGAAGCAGCATTCTTGTTTTGGAAACACGACCTGCCTTGCAATACCTATCAAGGTTTGACTGTTTATGAAACATTTTGATACAAAGCTTCAGCAAAAATTGGATACAGCCAAAGAAAAAGATCCAAACGAAACAGTGAAGGTCACGGGGCATGTACTGTGGTGATTGTGGATTAGATGAAGTGAATTGTATGTGGTGTGTTGAGAAATGTAAAGGCAATGAAATTACAGTTTCAGGATTAAAAATAAGTACACTTGTGTACTATTTGTACTTGTGGACAAAACAAGGACACTGATTTTATGTCTAACATGGTTTAATTGCGGTTTTGGACAACTTTCATTTTTACAGCGCGTGCGCTGTATACAATTGCACCGAGTTTGAAATGTCCCCGGCGTCGTCTACCACGTCTCCGGTGGGTCTGGTGTCCCCCCGTCCCCCCCCCCCCACGTGCCTCAAGACAGCCAATGACGGCCGTCCGGTAGATGCAGTGCGTAACCTCGACGGAAATGGCGACAATTGACGGAAATACCCGAGTATTTCAATGGAAATTTGTGAAACTAATGTGTTATATATGTGAAAACCATTTAATTTATTGCTTGACGGAAAAAAACGAAGAAATGCTCCCCTCATGTACGAACGACGAACGAAAGACGTCATTTCCGTCCACCATGGCATTTCGCGCCGAACGCAGAAAGCTAAGTTCTTCTTATGCATCATTCTCTTTAATATTAGCCATAAACAAGTGTTTCGTCATGCATTAGTAGTTGAAATTTACTTACAACAAGAACGAAAAAATAATCTCTCAGATTCAACAAGAACGAAAAAAAAAAACCGAAACATCACGTGCAGGACAAGACCAATCGAGCTGAAGGAAACGATACTGTAACTGCACTGCTCCTGATTGGTCAAAGGACACCACGTGTGTTGTGTGGCGGTGTTATGCACGAGGATTCCAGGCTAAGTTCTTCTTATGCCATCATTCTCTTTAATATTAGCCATAAACAAGTGTTTCGTCATGCATTAGTAGTTGAAATTACTTACAATCATTCTTTTGCGGCCTCCTGCCACGCTGTATCGAACGATTTCATTCCTTCTGTTATATATAAAGGTGCTTATCACAATAATAACAAGATTTTTACATTTCAAATATTAAGTACGCTTTTTAATTGTTTTTCAACTGAAAAAACATAAATTGCATATTTTAACATTAGTGTACTCATTTGTTTCACCACACGCGCTGTATTGAAGGATTTCACTTGTTATTTTTATTTGTATACAATATCAAGGCTCGTATAAGAGCTAACACACAGAACGCACAGCAAAGGGAGCAGGAGGAAAGAGGGGCGGGAGAGGGAAGGAAAAAGAAAACAATGTGGGGAACAGACATGAGATCTGCGGAAAGGAGAGGGATGGGGTGGGGTACACTGGGTTAACAAGATGGACACCACAGGGACTTTCAGGAAGGAAAGGTACTCAATGCCTTTTTTTTTCAGGGAGGTCCTCAATGCCAGACATGAAATCCGAGCCATATCTCTGGACGTATCACGTGCTTTTGACACGGTCTGGCACCCTGCCCTGCTCACCAAACTCTCTTCCTATGGTA
>CM068966.1:15580366-15600479 GCA_035128595.1 Eptatretus atami | reverse complement strand
CCAGGGGGTTGACTCAGCCTGTCATCCTTCCGAGGTGAGCAAAATGAGTACCAGTGTAGCAGCTAAAAGGCTGCACATGAAGGGAAGGGGTATTGATGGATTATTAAATCTAGTATTGGTGTGGCGCAGGCAGATGGTCCCGCTATATGACCTCTCACTCACTGGCAAAATTTCCTTGTAAAAAAAAGAGTGAAGGTGAGCAGTAATTCTTGATTTTGGTAGTTTTACAGAAGGGGTTGTGTGAACTTGAGCGCCCTGCGCAAAATATGAGGGGGGGGAGGGTCATATGCAGACAGAGCATGGGGGGGGGGTTAGCCGAAGAGGAGATGGTGAGAGAAGAAAAAAGACCCGACCTGCCTGTGTGAGGAGAATGAGAGACCAAAGACTCAGCCTCATTGCGGGAGAGATGCCAAGATGGAAGAGCGTTGGTTCCACAGCGTGAAGCAGAGAAGGTGAGAGGCGGGAGCCAGCCCGAGGGGAGAGCAGTACTCCATCAGGCGTGTGCGAAAGCTTTGTATGTGGTCAGGAGCTCAGGTGGGCCGAGGAACGACTGTTTGACGAGGATGCCAGTGGCTTTGGACCAGCTTGGAAATGTGGCTTTCCCAGGAAAGATCATGGCAAATAGTGAGACTGGGACAGAATTGGAAAGGACTTCTTAAGAGAGAATGTTGAGAAAGGAGTGGGGGGGGGTTCCAGATGGTCCTTTCGGACAGACATAGTGAGAGTGTGAGATTTGTCGGATTGAAAGACATGTTCATGTGTTGACAAGCTTGTGATTTTATCCAGATCTGCAGAGAGTGAAGAGAATGCTGTTTGCCAATCTGAGGAGATACCGATGGTACGGAAGAGTGGTATCATCAGATAAGAGTAGAAGATTTTCCAGAGTATGAGAGTCATTGATGAAAACCAGAAAAAAACAAGACCCAGAACATTGCTGTGAGAACTCAGCTGGACAGGAAGAGGGGATGAGAGAACCATTAAGGGCCAACGTTGGCTGCACAGGAGAGGAAGTCTGCGAGCATGGTGGAGATTTCCATGGATGCCATAGGAAGAGAGTTGTATGAGAGGGGCAGGGTGCAGACTGTATCGAAGGCATGCAGTATGTCTTGGGAGATGGCTCTGATTTCACGTCTGGCATTGAGGATCTCCCTCCATTGTTGGGAGAGCAGAAAGTAAAAATTTGGGTATAGTGACTGAATTGATGATCGGAAATCAAGCCATTGGCGAAGGAAGGGATTTATTGTCTGAAGCGATGATGGTTTCCATAACTTGCTGAGGATTGGAAGAAGGCTATTGGTCTGGAGTTGCAGGATCTGTTTTTGCACCTTTTTTATGCAGGGCAGTAATATGTTGCGAATTTGGAATTACGCACACAACAGCCAGGTCCTATAGATCAGCTTATCGGTAAGTATGTGTTCTAGTTAGGGTCCCGCCTATGTTTAATGGGTGATTAATTGTACGTGCGCTGTGAGTTATTTTGATAGTTAGGATTTAAATTACCAACAACAACAACGACACCTGCCCTCGCTTCCTTCCACCATCACACCGCACCATTGCACGCGTGCGTTCAGCACATACGTGGGCGGAGTCCAGTGTGCAAAGCGGGGTTTCTTGGAGTTGGTGTGCTGGCTTCGCCCAAATATGGGCACAGAGGCGTTTACGCTCTGGCTTCGCCCAATATGGGCAAAGCATATGCTCTGGCTTCTGACTCATATGGCACTAACTTCTCGGCTTGCTCAAATATGGGCATAGAGCGTTCTTCTGCCCAATGAGGGAGTCCGAGCGTGGGATAAGAGAAGCGCGCGTGGGCCAAACGAGAGAGTTGAGAGTTGTTTCTGGTCTTCGGAGGAGAGTTGTCTTTCTGGTCTTCGGAGGAGAGTTGTCTTCTGGTCTTTGGAGGGGAGTTGTCTTCTGGTCTTCGGATGTCTGGTTCTTCTGAAGCCATGCGTTCGCCTTCCTGGGGTCCCGCCAACAGAGTGTCTTCTTCTGGCCTGTGTGTGCTGTGAGCCTGTCCCGCGAGGATCGCCTGCGGGCTTGGAGCGGCATTGTGTGGCAGGTTCAGTCCTGCCACACGCCGATCGTCGAGACCGCACAGGCGGAAAGGTCCAAGAATAGCTCTGACCTCCAGCTCGCTTTCCCGAACTGAGCCTCCAATAAAGACCTGACGGGTCCGTTTCTTTTTGGGTGTACTGTGTGTGTGTGTGTGTTTTGTGGCGCCAGTCTATTAAGTAAAACTGCATAAGTGCTTGTATAAGGATTGTTATTCCTTCATTATTCAGTTAACTCTGCCTTCTTGCGTTCTCCGCCTGCCCCATTATAAAAAATATCCTTTTGTTAAATGTTCCAGCTGTTCTGTGTTTCTTTCATTGCTTGGCACGGTGTGTATTGAGAAATAGCGAGGCCGTTCGGGCCGGTAAATTGTAGATTTGGTCCGACGGGCCTTGGTAATCTCCGCTCGGGTTACACACGGTTCGGCTACGGTAACGGCTCGTTCCGCTTTGAAGGTGTTGAGGGTGTGAATTCCCCGGTATCTTTGTCCGCTGGTGGTATGTAGGTAATAATTTGAAGTTTGGCATTTGACCGCTACACGCGTCGAATTATTTGGCGATTCATGGTCAATAAGCGACCCTCGATTCCTTTCGACTCTATCACAAAAGGCATGAACCTCAAATTCGGTGTTGTATTCGGTGGATGCAACATCTGCGTAGCGCTCCCTTCGAGGGTCGCGTGCATCGCACGCGGATACCTGGGCCCCAGTTAAAAATATTTGCTGATTTCAAAGCAGATTTGGCAGAATGACCTTAAGAGCAAGATGAAGAGGGGAGTTGGAATGATGAGAAAAGGAGAGAGGGTGAGCGAGAGCAGAGGAGCAGGTTTTTAGGACACATGGGCTGATAGCGTCTGGGCCAGTTGCAGAATCTGTGTCGAGGTTTGACAGCAAGCTCTCCACCTTGTCAGATGAAAAAGACACAGAGTCCATGGACAGCTGGGTGCAACTGGGTAAGGTAGGTACAGAAAGCGATAGGTTTGGGACACAAGATTTAGAAACAAACACAGAGTTTAGGCATTCAGTTTTTTCACGTGCAGTGTTAGCTGTGCTGCCATTTGAGGTAAGGGAGGGGATGGAGGGGGAACATACACCAGAAACAGACTTAACGAGATGCCACCAGGATTTGGAGTAGGGAGAGAGGTTTGAGAGTTCAGACTTGAGATTAGAAAGATGTTGTTTTCTGGCTCTCCTGAGGGTAGATACACACTTGTTCCGAGCTTTGTGGAAGGAACTGAAATTGCCTTCAGTTGGATTAGCCTTCCATGAGGCGAGGGCAAGTTGTTTCAGGACAACTGCCTCACCACAAGCTTCAGTGTACCATTGGCGGGAGGAAGGGTCGGACAACTGAAGACGAGAGGGGATAAATCTGTGTATGAGAGAGAGAGAGAGAGCAAGTTCCTTTGAAAGAATTCCCAGGACGAGTGGATGTCGGAAGAAGTAGAGATGGGAGATCAGTTGAGAAATTTGATGACTGCTTGAAGTCCCTGCCAGTAGGCCTGAGTGAAATGCAAGACTCGACGGCACTGTGGTTGAGGTGGTTCTCTAATAACAGCCAGAGAGATGTCTACTTTGACAAGCATGTAGTCAGATGAATTGATTGGAGCACAGGAAGAACAGCAGATATTTTCAGGGAAATTGGTCAAAATCAGATCCAGAAAAGATGGAGTACCGTTCGTTGGTTGAGATCTGGGTAGGAAAGTTGACAGATTGTGTCAGTCCCAATGAGTCGCAGACATCCTTTGCTGAAGTGCCATGGCAGGTGAGAGCGGAACCCACACCCAGCCAACTGGTGTGATGACAGTTGAAATCACCACATATGAGGAAGAGAGAGTTGGGGTGAATAGATAGAAGTTGGTCCATGTTTTGGGATAATGAGGTGTAAATGGAGTCATCACTGTTTGGTGGATGGTACAACACCTTTAGGTGAGAGTGGAGGGGAAGCCACAGCCAGAGGTATTCCTGTGGGTGTGGGGGAGAGAGGACAGTGCATGGTGAGTGAGGAATGGAGTCTGTGAAGAGAGCAACTCCACTACCAGGACTACAGGATGAGGCTCAGGTCTGTCATACGGAGGAAGGAGTAACCAGGGAGAGAATCTCGGGAGTTTGAGATGTCTTGAAGGAGGAAAGTTTCTGTTCAGCAGATTATGTCTGGTTTGTCAGTGGCAACCTGTATGGAAAGATTTGTGAGGTTTGAGCGAGAGGCCCCAGATGTTTGAGGTCACACTGTTTAAGGAAAAGGAAGAGGAGGAGATTTTGGGTGCAGTGGAGGGGAGGGTAGGACGAGGGAGGAGGGGGGAGGAGGTAAGGAGAGTTATTGAGAGAGTGTGGGAGATTGTAGAAGAGCTTAGGGAGAGGCCGGATGAGGAGGAGAAAAGGCTCGGTGGTGAGGGGTTGAGGTACAGTGGGGAGTAATAAGAGAGGGGCACGAGGGCAGTTGAAGATTGGAGGAGGTGGTGTGATAAGATGGAAGAGAGAATTGGGGAAGGAGGCACCATTGTGGTTGTGTGGGGAGGCAACTTTGGGAAGGGGAATGAGGAGAAGATTGGAGGGAGAAGGGTGAAGAGGGAAAGGGTGAGGGGGGAGTTTTTGAGAGGAAAGCTTGGAGGAGGAAAGTGTGAAGGTTGCTTTGGGAAGGAGGAGGTTGAGAGGGAAGCTTTGAGAAGGAGGGGGACAAGAGAGCAGGCATGGCTAAGGTGCAGGAGGGCGATGGGAGAAGGTGGGAGAGGATAAGGATGAGACTTCGAAGAGGTATGGGTGAAGAGAGGGAGCAGGAGGGGAGTACAAGATTTGAGAGGTTGGGAAGAGGGGGAGGTGTGCTGAGGAGGAAAGGAAGGAGCAATGTTTGTGGTGATGAGTGTACTGATTGAGAGTGTGAATATCTGTTTAGGTTAGAATGGAGCCCACAGATTGTGAGAACACCACACAGTTTTGGGTCAACAGTGGAAGGGCTGATACTGAAGCAGAAGACAGGAAAGAGGTCCAATAGCAGAGGTAGGATGAGGGGCAATATGGGGGGTAAAGAGAGGGGATAACAGGTGAGGGGTTAGGAGGACATAGATTTAAGTGAGGTGGGTTAATTGGCACTGAAGTTGTAAAAAAAAAAAGGACGATTGATGGAAAACAAACACATGCTTGCCAAGTGGGATTTAAAAATTTTTTTAAGTCAGAGATGCGATTAAAGACATTGCGTGAGGGATGCAAAAAATGAGAATTAAGAGAATGGAGAAAAAGAAATGTTGTAAGAGTGGGACGGTTTAGACACGGGATGAAGGAAAAGTCGAATTGAAACAGCCTTTTGAAGAATAAAAAGAAAGTCGTAAATTATGATACACATACCGAGAACCACACGTGTGAAAGGGGAAATTGTAACATTTTAAGGACCGTTTTTTATTTTATATTATTTTTTTTGAGAAAGATGACGTAAGATGAGGAAAAGGAAAGGTTGAAGAAAAATAAATGCATTGCGTGTTTTACGTCCTGTTTTTGTCTGTTAACGTCCTGATCCGTTCAGTGTGGCAGATCTTCCACATGCCTCAACTCTATACTGCAAAAAGAAATTGCAAATGTCGATAAGGATAAAGCATGTATATATATATATATAATATTGTTATGGCTGTGGAAATTCGCAGAGCACCATATAGGTCCTTAGATCAGTTATTGCGATAAGTCTTGTGTTCAGATAGATTTCCCCCACCGTTGTCTAATGGGAATTATTCGTGTGGTCAGGGCTGTGATCTTTTGAGTTAGCCGTTTTTCTTTTGCTATCGTTTATTTTTGGACCAACCGCTCCACAACAACCACGATCACCACCACCTTCTCGTCAACCGCCAACATCCCACAGACAACGAACAGCCACCGTTCCAACAACCACCTTAACCACCAACCGCCCAACCACACCACCCTCACGACCACCACAAACGCCACATCAACATCCCCCACAACAACAACCACAGCCACCTTCCCCACAGCCGCATTTCAGGACCACACCACTACACACCACAAACCTCTCCACATCGAATAACGTCTTGCCAATGGATACTCATCAAGAAAGAAACAAAGGCAACGGTAGGAAAACCCGTTGCCCCCGCGGGAGTGCGGGCAGAACACAGCTCCGAAGAGAAGTTCAGATAACGCCTGGGATTTCCCCTCCCCTTTCCTTGCTTTCCCCGGCGCCGGGACGGGGAGGGCGGATCGAGCCAGGGTTAAAGTTGATGTAAAGGAGGCCGCCTCATTTTGGGCGGACAGATGCCCCCGGCGACACCTCCCCTTGGGGGCAACAGCAACAAAACTTCTAGAATTCTTCCCCCGCATGCCGTCGTGAGGGAAGGCGACAGCGCCGTAGAGATAAAGGGCACGCGGAACGAAAGGTTTTAGGGGGGTCTGTCGAAGTCTGGAGGTCGTGCTCGCTGAGTCGTCCGCTGCGGGAGGTTGTGGAGTGTGTGGAAAGGAGGAGAGAGCGCAGCGGAGCCAAGCGCGCGCTGGCCTGCCGAGCCGTTGCCTTACCGTTGGATGTGTGAGTCGGGACGCCGCGGGCCCCCAGCGAGTGAAGGTAGCGCCCGTCCGCGGAGCCCTCTGCGTTGTCTTACACGGCCGTCAGCCCTGTCTATCCAATGGTGGTTGACCCCAAGGGTCCAGTCTGGCCCCTCGTCTTCCTGGGTTTTTCTTGCTTCTGAATGAATTTGTTGTGCGCCATGTCCGCAAGTAGAACTGTATAAGTGACTGTACATCTAAAAAATACTAACAGTAAAGACAGTTGTAGCTCTTTGTCTTGCTCGCGTCTTGTCACTACCCCATTCTTCGTCTTGCTTGTATTACATGCATTGCTTTGACAAATTGCTTGATTGATACATGACTGCATATGTTGTTTGTTTGTAAATAAATGTGCTTGTTTAAAATGTACCCTGTTCGTCTGCGTCTTTTCCTTAATTGAGCTTGCCATCTTGCACTCGGAATATAGTTGGTGTTTAAATAGCCGGTAAAGCGATCGGGTCCAATGGGGGTCGCGATAACACCCCGCTCGGGTTATCCAAACGGAGCGAGCTTCCTTAAGCGGCTCGTGTCCCAGCGGCCCCGTGAGGTACAACTCTCTCGTAATCTACCCGCGCGATTAATTAGGTATATCGACAATTCGGCGATTGACCCTTGTAGCGCGGTGTGGATGGTACGGTAACAAGGTTGTGGTGTGGTTAAAAACACACCAGTGGCTGCGTTTCCGCGCTTGTATATCCGGCCAAAACCGCGATTGGATCTGTCGTTCGCGTTGGGTGAGACTCGGCCGCCATTTGGCGAAACACCGCGGTCGCTCGCACGCCGGCGGGCGGAAATCTGTAACAATATAATACATACACGTATACGTACGTGTAACATACAAATGCCTGGGGATACAATGGCCTCAATATACTACAATGGCCTCAATATACATACAATGGCTTGGGATCACTGTATGTTGGATGCCATTGCCTTCGAGGAATGTGGTTTCTCGAATTGCATATATACAGTATATATATATATATTGTACGAATTCTGGAAGCTTACTGCACACAACAGCCAGGTCCTATAGATCAAGTATATCGGTAAGTACGTGTTCTAGTTAGGGTCCCGTCCCTAATCTAATGGGAATTAATTGTACGTGCGCTGCGGCAAGTTATTTTCTAGTTAGGATTTTTATATCACTTACAACAACGACAACAACGCCCATCTTCGCTTTCACACAACAACAACACTCTGCTCGCGGACATTCTTCGCGTGCTCGCCGGCGAGCGAGCGCGTGCGTGGCGGAGTTCTAACATGGGCATGGCATCCCTCTTGGCCAATCGGCAAGGAGCGGCGTCTCACCCACCCCCGTCTCCCACCAATCACCACCATCGCCATTACGCACGTGGTCGGAGGTGAGAGAGGTAGGCGGAGCTACAAAAACGCCTCCGATTGGAGACTCCACCCAGAAGGGTGGGAGTTGTCCGCCTACCGTGGGCCTGTCCAATGGGAGACGGCCAGGGAATCGCGCGTGGGTCCGACCAATTAGGAGGCGAGTGGCCAGGAGAAGAAGCCCCTCCCTCCTAAAAGAGGAAGAGAGTGGTTGTCGGATGAGCATGAGAGACAGAGATCGTGGCGTTTTGCCGAGCAGCCTGTCATCGTGTGTGTGAAGACATTTCTTGTGCGAAAGGACATTTAAATTCAGACATTTCCAACCTGGCCATCCAAAGCCAAGCTGAGTGGTTGTCGACAAAAGTGTGTTCCAGAGGATCGTTTTCGTGGCGACAGCGGTCTGCAGTCTTTGGTGCTGGCAACGCCAAGGTCGTGGGTTCGAGTCCCACCGTGGAGGTTCGGGTCGGTGTGACCACACAGATGCGGGACAGTTACCCCGGCCCAGCCTCTACTGATTGAAGTCCCACTGGAGGTCACATTTTCTGGGTATTTGTGTGTGCGTGTGTGTGGTCCCTGGGACCCTGTCTTCAAGTAGAATCGTGTAAGTTGCTTTAATCTTTGTTGTTGTACATTATTTACATTTCTTATCGGCATTAACTCTCTTGGCTCTTTTTGGTGTGGTTCCCTTCCCCCCATTGTAAATAAATATTCCCCTTGTTGAATATCCCAGCTCGTCCTTGTCCCTTTCTATCATTGGTTTTCCCGCTGCCGACGGGAATTAGGAGGCCTCTGATTGCTGAATCGTGCAAATTGGCCGGCAGGATTCTGGTACTCTTCGCTGGGTAACGACTTCGATCCGTCTCGGTAACGGGCCGGATCGCACAGAATGCCTGCCGAGGGTTGAATTCCCCGTAGTTTGGGACGACGTGGGTAATCTATCTATAATTCCAGCAAATCTCTTGTGTGTTCGTTGTGTCTGTGTGTGTGTGTGTGTGTGTCCTGTGACGCGCTGTTTCTCGACAATCCACTGGTCGATCTAATTGCAACTTGGCCAGGTATATTGCCTAGGGACCTGAGGATGTGCCTTTTTTAAGGTTTGATATATATCGGACAAGTGCTATCCCAAGTTTATGGCCATTTATTTACCAAACAATGACAAAGCACGATTGTTGCGTGGGCGTGGCCGATGGGAAAAAGGGAAGCTCAGCCGCGTATCCCCCATTTACGGGTTAACAAGTACGGGCTTCGGAGAGTGATGACTTATCGTGTATTCTAATAATTTCCTATTTCTTATGATGGATTTATAGATAAACACCAATGGCCAAGGTGTTGATCGTTTTTCATATTAGATGGGTTAAATAAATTTGGACACATTCAGAGTGCTGGTTGCTCCCGAACCAGGAAGTAAATTTTTTCTCTCTCTTCTCTTCTCTTTTTGTTTTTACCTTGCACGACCTATTGCGAAAATGTAAAACCTTGGCAGCTAATATGATAAGGATTGGATTAAAAAATATGCCGGAATATCGTAACTGCGAATAATATCGAACTTCCGGGTCACGCAGTTACGGGCACGTGAGAGCGAAGAAACGGCCCTGTGTGGTTTATTTATTTTATTTATTTGATAATATTATTTTTTATTTTTTTTTTTTTACGGGCACGACTAGTTTAAGATAAATTGAAATTGGCAATTGACCCTATTCCCACGTGGTCGACCTACCTATTGGCGACTTCGGTCGATAAGAAACACCCGTGGACCTTTCGGATTCTATCTGAAAGGTACGACCTAACATTCGCGGTTTCGGTGGAGCCAGCTCTAACTGCTCCCTTCTCGTGGGGTCGTGCTCACACCAGGACCCGGCCCCACTAGCTAATATATAATTATATATAAATCTATAATATATATATTATATTACATATATATATATATATAATTATATATACTATATATATACAACAATAATGCCTGGTGTTGGCGCAGTGGTAGCAGTGGCTTGGGACCCAAAAGGTCTGAGTTATCAGCCAACGTTGCGGACACTGAATTGATATAGTATGTATATATGTGTATTAATGTTGTGTGTGTATAGTATTGTATGTGCTGATATATATGTATATATATACTATATATATATATAATATATGTATATATACTATATATATAACCAAGTGAAAAGCACCAGGGGGTTTTGACTCCAGCCTGCCATCCTTCCGAGGTCGGCGAAATGAGTACCAGTTTGTACTTTGGCGTGTTACTTCCCGGTTTAGAATAAGTGTACATATCCCTGTGGTGTCGTAGGGCGACCAGGGTTTGCTGTCAGGGAAGGGCATCCGGCGTGAAAAACCTATGCCAAATCATATGCGGACAACAAAAACGAATTTCCAGCAACCGGATCGCGTCGAGGCCGTTGGGTTACCAACGACCCGCACCGGTGACCGTGGTCAGAGGGCTACAGTGGAAATTGTGCTACTGCTGGGCGAAGGAAGAGAAGGAGACGGGCGAAAGGCGGTCGGCGAGCAGTGGGAAGGGGCAAGGGTAGAGTGTTGCAGGTGAGAGTTGGACTCGAATGTTGGGACGAGACTGGCAAAGGGCGAGAGTGTGGCTGATATGATGGAGAGAAGAAAGGTGGAACATACTTGTGTGTAACAAGAGAGCCAAAAGTGAGATGGGGAAGCAATGCTAGGAGCATTGGAGGCGGTTTCAAACTGTCTCACATGGTGTGGATGGACAGGAGAAATGGTGTCGGGGTAATCCTGAAGAAGATTATGTCATAGGGTATTGGGAGCGTGAGGAGAGTGTTGACCGAGTTGATGAGTGTGAAGTTGGCAATTGCGGTGGTGATATGAATGTCCATCAGTGCATATGCCCCACATGAGGGTGGTGAAGTGGAGTATAAAGAAGATTCTGGAGTGAGTTGATGAAGTGGTGGAGAGTGTATCCAAGGATAAAGAGTGGTGAATTGGAAGCAGATTTATCAATGGGCATGTGGGGAAGGGAATAAGAGGATGAGGAGGTGATGGGATTGGGTAAGGTCTCAACAAGAGAAATGTGGAAGGGAAATGGTGGTAGAGTTTTTGCAAAAAGGAATGGAAATTGGCAGTGGTAAATTACGTATTTCAAAGAAGAAGGAGGAACACAGGGTGACATACCAAGAGAGGAGGAAAGTGCACACAGTGGATTACATCTAAGCAGAGTGCAACCTGAAACGAGATTAGTGACTGTGGTGGTGGCAGGGGAAGAGTGTAGCTCGAGCAGCATCGATTGGTGGTCTGTAGGATGACCTTTAGAGGTGAGGTTGACGGAAGAGAGTGGGGCTGGAACAAAGGACAGATGGTGGAAGAACTGAAGGAGGAAGACTGTTGCGTGAAATTTAGGGAGGAGGTGAACGACAGGCGTTGGATGGTTGGGTTAAAGATGAGTTGGGATGATTGGGGAACTCAGCAGAGAGGGGTGAGGGAGATAGCTAGGAGGTACTTGGTGTTGACATCTGGACAGAGGAAGGAAAGAATAAGGGAGACTTGGTGTGAACGAGGAAGTACACGGAAAGTATAAGAGAAGGGGTTTGGCGAAAAGACAGTGGGATAGTCCAGCAGATGAAGAAAGTAGGCAGGAGTACAAGTGAGTGGCGGCGAAAGGCAAAAAGAGAGGTGGCAAAGGCCCAAGGAAAAGGCATAGACAGCGTAATGAGAGTTAGATGACAAAGAAGGGGAAAAGGATTTATCGTATTGGCAAGGACAGAGGACCGAGTGGGAAGGATGTGCTGCAGGTTCGGGTGATAAAAGGACGCAAATGGGAATGTGCTGACGAGCGCAGGAGAGGTGTTGAGAAGGTGGATGGAGTACTTTGAGAGCTGATGAATGAAAGAAAATTGAGAGAGAGAGAGGTTGGAAGAGGTGGAGTAGTGAATCTGGAAGTTTGGGTTGGCAATCATTAAGAGATGAAGTGAGACTGCTATGAAGAAGTGAAAAGTTTGAAAGGCGGTACGGCCCAGATGGTATACACAGTGGACGGATGGATAGTGCTTAGGAGATGGCAGGGGGTTGTTAACAAGATTGTTATAAAGTCTTGGAAAGTGAGAGGATGCCCGGAGGAGTGGAGATTAAGTTGTACTGGTTCCAGATTTTCAAGAATAAGGGTGATGTGCAGAGCTGGGTGGAAATTAGAGAGGATAAAGTTGTTAAGCACACCATGAAGGTGTGGGAACAGAGGTATGGAAGCCTAGGTTGAGAGAGACGGTGGACGATTGTGAGCAGCAATCATGGGTTTATGCCAGGAAATGAGCAGACCACTGATCGCAATGCTTTGCTTTGAGAATGTTGTGGAGAATAAATGGGAAGGCAGAAGGAGTTTACATTGTGCTGCTATGTGGATTTGGAGAAAGCTTTATGATAGGGTGCAAGAGAGGAGTTGTGGCATTGTAAGGAGTCAGGGAGTGGTGGAGAAGTATGTGAGATCGTGCCAGGATATGTATTGAGAAGGTGACAGCGGTGAAGGTGTGCAGTAGGAATAGACGGACCGGTTTAAGTAAAAGTGGGATTGCACCAAGGACGACTCTGACCATTTCCTGTTTGCAATGGTGGATGGACAGGTTGACGGAACGAGATCAGATGGAGTCCTCCATGGATATGATGTTCTGCGGATGACATCATGATACTGTAGGAGAGTAGGGAGCAGCTGAGGCGGCCTCGAGAGGTGGAGGTACGCACTGGAAGAGAAGGGGAATGATGAGTCAGTCGGAGTAAACGGAGTACTATGTGCGTAAAATGACGAGGGAGTGGTGGTGGTATGGTGCGGTTGCAAGGAGTTTGAGGTGGGGAAGGTGGAGGATTTAAATACTTGGGATCAACTGTCCAATAGTAACGGATGAGTGTGGGGAGAGAAGTGGAAAAAAGAGCGTGCGGCAGGATGAGTGGTTCGGAGAAGAGTTGCAGAGTGATCGATGACAGAAAGGGATAAGCTGCAAGGTGAAGGGGAAAGTATACTAAGGATCGGTTAGTGAGCCAGCTACCTGTCGATTGGTTTGGAGGTGGTTGGCACTAACTAAAAAGACAGGAAGCGGAGTGGATGGGGGTTTGGCAGAGTTTACAAGATGCTTGCGATTTCTCGTGGCAGTGACGAGGATGGGACAGGTGATAAGAAAATGGTATAGTTAAAGAGGCGACAGCGCAGGTAGGCGACGGTGTTGTGAGACAAAGTGAGAGAGGGCGAGATTGAGATTGGTTGGTGGACATGTGCACAGGAGGGAAGCGGAGTATAGGAGGTCGGCGAGAAGAGTTAGATGAGATGGAGCTCGCCAGGGGCCAGGAGGAGCGAAGAGGAGGCCAAAGAAGAGTGTTCAGGATACGGTGCGAGTGGCGGACATTTCGGTGTCTGGAAGATGTCAAGTCGGAAGATGTGGAGGATTGAGAGCGAGATTGCAAAGACGGTTGATCTCGGCTCGTGGGCGACCCATAACGGAGAGCTAGCCGAAAGAAGAAGTAAGATATAACAGTTCACTATTATAATACGCATTAGGTCGGGATTATTGCTTTAACGGTTCACTAGGGAACCCCCGCTATGCATTCAAACATACAGCTGACCCAAAGTTAGTTTATGCCGGGTTAAGTTATATGTGTAGACAGATTCTCGCACCTCATGTTTTAGTGGAAAATCGAAGGCGTGCGTTGCGAGATGTATATTTTTTAAGTTTGTGGGTAATAATCCTTTATGTCCCATCTCCCCATCAAGACAGTCCAGCTGTCCACAGCTGCTTGTACTCCGAAGGCCGCAGGTTGAGCAGTGGCAAATTCTTTGTGTCCGTGGCTTCTTCTTTGCAGTGAAATCCAGACACACGTTGTAAGGAGTGGGGGGCGATTCTCTTGCATGGCCGTAAATCCCGCCGCAAGAAATGGCGGACACCCCAGGATGGCCATAGCTCGAATCAAGGGTGGACAAGTGGGGCGTCGCTTTGCCAAGGACCCCCTCCCCGATAGGGTAGAGGAAAGAATGCTGTGATGGGTCGGTGGCGGACTGCCGTGTTAGCTGCGAGTCTGAGGTTGGAGAGAAACGTGATTGGAGCGAGACAGTGGTTGGAGTTGAGACGGTTGGAGTCGCGGGTTGCCCAAAGAAAGAAGGAGGGTCGTGAGCGGCAGGATCGCCCGCGTCTCTCCTCGGCGGCCCGTCGTTGCGCTGGTTCGAGGCGCCCCGGATTCGTTTTGACCGGATCTCTCCGTGGGTCCTCGGGCGGCCCTGATCCCCCGTCTCCGGACTCCGCTCTGCTCCACCCGGAGCTCCTTCGCGTGACACGTCTTCCCGGTGTGGCCTGTGCCCGAGCTGCCACGCAGCTACACTGACAGATGCCGCACCATGGAGCATTCCCTCTCTCGCTGCAACATGGCGGTACCCCAAAAGAATGCGACCTTAATACTACAAGCTCACCTCATCTCTAAGGCTGCGGGGGTCCTTGCAATACATCTGGGTTTATTTCTTCGTTGATGTGCGCGTCTGAAGTTGTGTTGGTGCCGTCTTAAGATAGCAACTGTTTCAGGTCGTTGATCATGTCGAAATCTTGCCTGTATATTCCGCGATAAGTCTGCTTCTGAGTGCTTTGTGAAGTTGATTGTAAATAAATCCATTAGCTATATAAATGTTCCCAGTTCGTTTTTCGTCTTTTCTTCTTCATTGAGTCCAGCATGGTTCGGAATTGAGTTTGAGCGCGGTCTTATCCCGATAATCTGTTCATCTTAGCCGGTACGTTCTTGGGGTCCGCTCGTCTGCATCCAAACCCGGAACAAGTTGACGTTGGTATTGGTTGGAGTAATCCGGTTCGGTTGCAAGACGTACTGAGCGTGGTTCCCCGGTAGCGACACCGGCGTGGTTATAGTAAATTGGTTACCAGAAAAATACCCGACGCTACGCAGGGTGGAGGTAATTGGCAATCCACGGTCAGTTTAAGCGACACGCCCCACGCTTTCACGAACTTTCCGTGATGCGCACGGGCCCTTACAATTGCCGAGAGTCTGTGGGGAGACCGGACCGTAACTTCTCCCACTCTTTCGTGGCATGTCTCTCGGCATGATGAAGGCTCCCGGCCCCAACATATATATATATAGATTATGTAGACTATATATATAGTATATATATATATATAATATATATTGTTAGCGGTGGTGGAATTCACAGAATACCATTCAGGTTCCCCAGAGAGTCAGTTATTTCAATAAGTACGTGTTTTCGGTTAGATTCCCCCACCGAGTATAACGGGTCTTGTTCGTGTGCCGGGCTGTGAATCTTTTGAGGTAGCCGTGTTATTCTTTTCTGTCTATTTATTTTCACAACAGTCTCAACAACGTATCAACTCCACAACACGGCCACTTTCTCGACAGCGCCATCCAACATCGCGAACCCAATCACCGCCCCTCCTCAGCACTATGGGCCCAAAATATGCGTTGTAGCAGACACGCCGCGCCGGCAATATGGAGCCACATATCACCCTAGTTACCGATTCGCCTAGTGCAAACAGACCGTGAAACGGCGTGATCTGCATAATCGGATCAAGAACTGGGCTCTTGCCTCAGGAACAGACTGGCCAATTAGAAACGTCCGTGTGAACACAGACGCAAACGGCTGATTGCAAACAATCGAGATCAAAATGACGCTCGTGCATCGGAAAAAAAGCCAGCCAATCAGAAATGGGGTTTTCCACCAGGGGTGAAAGCGAGTGGTGAAAGTAGGCGGAGCCCAGCAGCGGGTGGTAAGATTCGAAGGGCGGGCCCTGCCACCCGATAAAAAGGGCCGGAGTCGCAGCAGTCTCAGTGGCCAGTTGAGTTGTCTGGTTGTGGAGCGTCAAGTGCGAGTTGGCGGGTCGAGGCGCAACGGCAGCAAGACGGATTAATGGAGTCGCCGTGAAGAGAAGGTGCATTGAAGCTACGCGTCGCGGTCCGGGCAGACGGCCGCTGAAGTACTTCGAGTGGCGCTGAGGAGTGAACTGGGCCCTAAAAGAGCATTAACTCCAAGAGAGCAAGGCCCGTTCGGCTCCTCTGAAGCGTCCGTCGGCCAAGCCCTGATCCGACCAAGGCCCGGGGAATGCAATGCGACCAAAGCGAGAGCCGCCTGCCAGACTCTTGCTTAAGCCGCTCAAGCAGATCTGGCGCGATGTTTTGCCGCACTGCCCCAGGTTGGAAACAGAGACACGCATACGGGCGTCCGCCGATCCGTGAAGACCGTAGGAAGTCTGCCCCACCAAGGGGCGGCCAGCGTAACAGCCCGTCTCTTGGAGTCCTTCGGTCATCCCCGGCTGAGTACCATTAAAGGCTCACGAGCCTCAATTTTCTTTTTCCTTTTGGGTTTTGTTATGGAAGTTGGTGGCGCTCTTTGTCTACATTAATAAGGAATTGTGGATTAAGATGCTATTGCGTGTAGTTACAGATCGCATAGACCCTCGCTGTAGATTTTTGTCGTGTCTCTGTTCCCCACCTTCCATTGATTACGTGCTTACTCTCAATAAACCTGCTCGCATTCGTTTGTAATGTCAACCTGCTCGTTGCGTCATGTTCTGCCAATTGACTGCCACGGCGCGCTCGGGATGTTAACTGGCTATATAAAGCTCGATCAAAGTGATAATCGGTCCGACGGCACTTGGCGATTTAAAAGCCGCTAATCGGCCCTTTCGCACCACGGGAAGAGCACGCCTAAGCGGCATTAGTTTCCGTACGATCCGTCGAGTATAAACTCTCGGTATTTCTGTCCGCGGCGAGATAGTTGGTAGTTACGATAATCGGCGATAACCTTGTAGCGCGTGGGACAGATAATCGACAAGTTTATTGGTGCGTTAAATATGGCGACGCCGTGCTGGTTTGTCCCGGGAGTTTGTCCCGGAAAGCTACGATGATTCGCCTTCGATGGGCCGCGCGACTATCGGCGATTGAGACTGAAGCGGTCATGACTGCCGAACGCCGACGGCCGGCGAAAATCTTAACAATATATTATAATATATATAATATATATAGCTACGTCAATCTATATATATTATATATTACATCATATATAATGTATATCATATACGTAATAATGTACCGGGCGTTATGGCGTGCGCCTGTAATCCGGCTACTCGGAGACTTGGGTTGGAGAGATCGCTTGAGGTACGGGAGCTCTGCGCTGGGCGCGCGCCATGAAGAGGGGTTAGGGCAAGCCAGGAAATCATGGCGAAACCCAATCCTGTATCCCTGTGGTCGTAAGGCGAACCAGGGTTGCGTCAGGAAAGGGCATCGGCGTAAAATCCTTATTTGCCAACAGAATGCGGATCATTACGGGATGATCTGCTTGTGGCGACCACTAAACGGGAGCAGCACAAAGAAGAAGAAGATATACGTATATTACTTGTTACGGCTGTGAAATTTCGGCATTACCCACCATTGAAGGGGCCCGTAGGGTGAGTATGAATTCTATAGTTACACTGGTATGGTAGTTAGCCCAAAACCCATAGTATAGAGGGAATTATTGTGATCGCATTCGCGTAGCCGACACTTTGGGTAGCCATCTTTTTCTGTCTATCTTTATTTTGAACCAACGACGTCTCAACCCACCATCCAACAACCAACCACCGACGCAGCCATCGTCCACTGCACTGCAACCACGCTCCACGCTTCGGAACAACCAACAACTTCTGGCCAACACAGCCAACGACCGTATACCTTCACAAACTCGCTCCACATCATTCTAGCATCCACCGTCCATCATTCCCCAAATGGCACCATATGACCATCAGAACCACCACGGAGAAAACCTCCCACCACCATTCACCCTCTCTCCTTATACGGCCATTTCCGACAGACCACTATAGAAACATGAGTCGTCGGGTTGTCTGGGCCCATTCGGACGATTGGTGCCTGAACCCACGCGAGCCGCGAGCGCAAAATAGCGGCCTTTCCGAGGGAAAAATCGGATAGAAACGGCTACAACGCCCAACTTTTTGCTCCGTCCAATTTTAAGCAAGCGACGGGGCGGCTTGGCCACGCCTCAGGCCGCGTCTGTGTGGAAATCGATATACTGGCAATTACTAGGATCAAGGGGAGGTTCACGCCACTTTTCCTACCGTCCCAAGATTGGCGAGCGTGCTCCGCCCCCGGGTCATCCTTATGCCCGAATATTTGCAATATTGAGCTGCTTCTCCTGCCAGCTATAAGAATGGCCGAGCGCAAGGCGGAATGAAGGGAAGTGGAGTCGGGTGGCCGAAGTCATTGGATGTTGTTGCGAAAGTTGGGTTCTGGAGTTCCGGTCTGAGAAGAAGTTTGCGGGAAGAGGCAAAGGAGCTCGGGTCCGCAGGCTGAGAAGGATGGCGGTGCGGACGACGAGGTCGCGGTGTGAGATCGCTCGTCGCCGGATCCCAAGCCAGGCCAGCCATTCTCACTCCCCAGGGCATCAACAATTCCCCCTTCTTCCCGGCTGAGAAATAGTGCAAAAGGAGGCCCGTTCCCACCCCACTCCAAACGTCGTGCCAACGAAACCCGCCAAGGCAGCACCGGAGTCGGGGCACAGCCGCGCGGCCTACATTTGCGGTTTCGTCCGCCAACAGCGTCACAGAGGAGCGGGAAGACCCCCGGTACTCGTGGGCCTGGGCGCTCCTCCAGGTCACGCGCACTTTGGCTACAGGCCTGTCTGCCCCCTGTCTATGGGGTGGCTTCTTTTCTTTGCTTTTGTGTAAATGTGTGTTGGGCGCCGTCTTGTAAGTAGAACTGGTATAAGTGTTGCCGCGTGTGTGCCCGGTAGTCGTATAACTCTGGCGTCGTTGTGCTTTTACTTTGTTATGCATTTGCTCTTATAGTGCACTTTGGACTGTATGGCTGTATATAACGTGCTTTTCGTGTGTCGCGAAATAGATGTGCTGTGTGGTAACTGTTTTCTTCCCCCGTTTCGCTTCGTGCTTTACTCTTGTATTGACCGCTCCATCCTGCTTCACGTAATAGGGTTCCCGTATGGGTGCAAAAACGCCCATTAAATAAATCTGAACGTCGAGATGTCAACGATAACACGTCCGCTTATCCCCGATAGTAGTGAACGGGCCGCCCAACGGCTGCGTGTCGGAGATCGACCTGCAGGCGAGGTACGATCGCACCGGTTTAACTATCCGCGTGGGTATATGGGTACGGTCGAGTTTGGCCGAACAACCCTATCCTACGCGGGGTGGCGTTGGCCACGATTGTGGCTGAGGTCGAAAGGCCACAACCGTGACTGGCTTCCGGGCGATGAGTTCACCGGAGGGTCACGACTGAATTGTCGCTCCGGTGAGCGCACCATGCCCCCCAACGATCCCGAGTTACTGGCTGTCCCGCAACGCCGGCCGGGCGCCAGAATTCGCACAATACGTATTATTAGTCAAATAAGACGCACGGCTCCCGACTGTATTCCAGGACGAGCCGTCGCCACAGAGTTGTTCACACTGGTAAACACCAGCCAACATAATATTTCCGGCCCTTTCCGCAAAGAACACCATTGCGTTTGCCACTAGACAATTGTTCCCTGCTAATCGCACGACAAACCAATCCTCAACCAGCAAGGCACGTGATGTGATCGCGGGAAAACTCGAAACATATTGCGAGTGTGACGAACACTCCACCGATCACGTACAATTGGACACTAGTGCTCCAATGCGGGATCATGATTGTGGTCAATCATTAATAAAACGAACCTCGTCTCCACTAACGACGATTGTGGATGCATCAATTGATTAGATATTTATCAAGGTAATACAACCTCAGATGCTAATGAGGGCAAATACCCGAATCCGGATCGTTGTCCAGTTTAATGTTTAAACTGATGGTGACCACATAATCTTTGTCTCTTTGACAGAGTCACTGGGCCGAAGCCTCTGTGTTGGAGGCGACACCTTTGGTGTTGGTCTGTTTGTCCAAATGGGGATCGATGAGTGCTCGTCACACTCCATAATATTTCGATATAAAATATATTTATATACATATATATATATCATTATACATATATATATATATATATATTGTTCTTGAGTTGTAGAAAACTACATGCTCTAAGGCAATGGGCATCGAACATACAGTGATCCCCAGCAGTTCATTTTGTCAGTCTTCGGGCAGTTCGACGCTTTCCTCATGTTTAGTGGGTTAACGGGATGTAAGTGCATTGTGTGAGTCTATAGCTGGTCTATTAAATAATATTCTCTCTCTCCTATTCTAATTTCTCATCCAACCCTTTCC
>CM068966.1:15565451-15579366 GCA_035128595.1 Eptatretus atami | reverse complement strand
CAGGAAGGGATCCGGTCGTGAAAACCTGCCAAATCATTTATTGCGGACAACAAAACGAATTTCCATTACCGGATCGGTCGGAGGCCCAGGGTTACCAACGACCGCCACCGGTACCGGTGGTCAGCAGTGTACCAGTGGAATCTGTGCTACTGCTGGAGCGGAAGGAGGAGAGGGAGACGGGGAGGCGAGTCCGGAGGCAGTTGGAGGGGGGAAGGGTTTTAAAGTTGCAGTGTGAGAGTTGGAACTCTGAATGTTGGGACGTATGACTTGGCAAAGGGCGAGAGTTGGTGATATGATGGAGAGAAGAAAGGTGGACATACTGTGTGTACAATGAGACAAGTGGCATGGAGCAGGCTATAGGAGGCATTGAGGGCGGTTTCAAAACTGTTCTACCATGGTGTGGAGTGAAGGAGAAATGGTGTCGGGGTAATCCTGAAGGAAGATTATGTCACGAGGGTATGGAGGTGAGCGAGAGGATCTAGACCGAGTGATGTAGTGTGAAGTGGAAATTGACGGGGTGATTGGATGAATGTCATCAGCTGCAATGCCCACCATATGGGCGTGTGAGATGGAGTATAAGAAATTCTGAGTGAGTTAGATGAAGTGTGTGGAAAGGTTCCAAGGGCTTGAAGAGGGTGAATTGGAGCAAGATTTCAATGGGCATGGTTGGGAGGGATAACAGAGGATGAGGAGCGGTGATGGGTGGGTACGGTTCTCACAAGAAGAAATGTGGAAGCGGCAAATGGTGGTAGAGTTTGCAAAAAAGAATGGAAATGGGCCATGGGTTAAATACGTATCTTCAAGAAGAAGGAGGAACACAGGTGCACATACAAGAGTGGAGGAAAGTGCACACAGGTGGATTACATCTTAAGCAGAGATGCAACCTGAAAGAGATTAGTGACTGTAAGGTGGTGGCACGGGAGAGTGTAGCTCGACAGCATCGATTGGTGGTCTGTAGGATGACTTTAGAGGTGAGGTTGAGGAAGAGAGTGAGGCTGAACAAGGACCAGATGGTGGAAGCTGAAGGAGAGCTTGTTCGTGAATTTAGGGAGGAGGTGAGACAGGCGTTGGATGGTGGTAAAGATGGGTGGGATGATTGGGCAACTACAGCAGAAGTGTGAGGGAGATAGCTAGGAAGGTACTTGGTGTGACATCTGGACAGAGGAAGGAAGATAAGGAGACTTGGTGGTGGAACGAGGAGTACAGGAAAGTATAAGAAGAAGGGGTGGCGAAAAGGAAGTGGGATGTCAGAGATGAAGAAATACGCAGGAGTACAAGGAGTGCGGCGAAAGGCAAAAAGAGATGTGGCAAAGCCAAGAGAAAGGCATATGACGACTGTTATGAGAAGTTAGATACAAAAGAGGGGAAAAGATTTATACGATTGGCAAGAAGAGGAACGAGCTGGAAGATGTGCTGCAGGTTCGGGTGATAAAGGACGCAAATGGGAATGTGCTGACGAGCGAGGAGAGTGTGTTGAGAAGGTGGTGGATGGAGTACTTTGAGGAGCTGATGATGAAGAAAATGAAGAGAGAGAGAGGTTGGAAGGAGTGGAGATAGTGAATCTGGAAGTGGGGTGGTCAGTAAGGATAAGTGAGGACTGCTATGGAAGAAGATGAAAAGTGGAAAGGCGGATTGGCCCAAGTGGTTATACCAGTGGAGGCATGGAAGTGCTTAGGAGAGATGGCAGTGGGGTTGTTAACAAGATTGTTTAATAAAGTCTTGAAAGTGAGAGGATGCCGGAGGAGTGGAGATTTAAGTGTACTGGTTCGATTTTCAAGAATAAGGGTGATGTGCAGAGCTGTGGAAATTGAGAGGGATAAAGTTGTTAAGCCACACACATGAAGGTGTGGGAAAGAGTAGTGGAAGCTAGGTTGAGGGAGAGGTGACGATCTGTGAGCAGCAATATGGGTTTATGCCAGGAAAGAGCACCACTGATGCAATGTTTGCTTTGAGAATGTTGATGGAGAAGTATAGGGAGGCCAGAAGGAGTTACATTGTGTGCTTGTGGATTGGAGAAGCTTATGATAGGGTGCCAAGAGAGGAGTTGTGGCTTTGTATGAGGAAGTCGGGAGTGGTGGAGAAGTATGTGAGGATCGTGCAGGATATGTATGGAGACAGTGTGACAGCGGTGAGGTGTGCAGTAGAATGACGGACCGGTTTAAAGGTAAAAGTGGGATTGCACCAAGGATCGACTCTGAGCCCTTTCCTGTTTGCAATGGTGATGGACAGGTTGACGGACGAGATTCAGACTGGAGTCTCCATGGACTATGATGTTCGCGGATGACATCATGATCTGTAGGGAGAGTAGGAGCAGGCTGAGGCGAGCCTCGAGAGGTGGAGGTACGCACTGGAGAGAAGGGGAATGTATGTCAGTCGGAGTAAGACGGAGTACATGTGCGTAAATGAGAGGGAGTGGTGTGGTATGGTGCGGTTGCAAGGAGTTGAGGTGGGAAGGTGGATGGATTTAAATACTTGGATCAACTGTCCAAAGTAACGGAGAGTGTGGGAGAGAAGTGAAAAAGAGAGCGTGCAGGCAGGATGGAGTGGTTGGAGAAGAGTTGCAGGAGTGATCTGTGACAGAAGGTAGCTGCAAGAGTGAAGGGAAAGTATATAAGATGTAGTGAGACCAGCTATGTCGTAGGTTTGGAGGTGGTGGCACTAACAAAAAGACAGGAAGCGGAGCTGGAGGTGCAGAGTTAAAGATGCTGCGATTCTCGTGGGGTGCGAGGATGGACAGGATAAGAAATGAGTATATTAGAGGGACAGCGCAGGTAGGACGGTTTGGAGACAAAGTGAGAGAGGCGAGATTGAGATGGTTTGGACATGTGCACAGGAGGGAAGCGGAGTATAGGAGAAGGATGTTGAAGATGAGCGCCAGGCAGGAGGAGAAGGAGGAGGCCAAAGAAGGTTCATGGATACGGTGAGGGCGGACATGCGGTGGTTGGAGTGTCAATGGAAGATGTGGAGGATAGAGCGAATTGGAGACGGTTTGATCCGCTGTGGCGACCCCTAACGGGAGCTAGCCGAAAGAAGAAGAAGATATAAAGTATATATATATTAGATATTGTTACGGTTTAGAACCGTATGCATTCAAACATACAGCTGACCCAAAGTTAGTTATTGCCGTTAAGTATATGTGTAGACAGATTCCCTCCTCATGTTTAGTGGGAATCGAAGGGGTGCGTTGCGATGTTTTTTTTAGTTCGGGTAATAAATCCTTTATCCCATCCCCATCACAGTCCACTGTCCACCTGCTGTATCGAAGGCCCGTTGACCAGGGCAAAATCTTTGTGTCGTGGCTTCTTCTTGATGAGTCCAGACACGTGTGGAGGAGGGGGGGTTCTCTTGGCATGCCGAAATCCCGCCCAGAAAGGGCGGACCCATGGAGGCCCTGTCAATCAGGGTGGACAGTGGCGTCGGCTTTGCCAAGCCCCTCCCGCTGAGGTAGAGAAAGAATTCTGTGTGGGTCGGCCGTGTTAGCTGGAGTCTGAGGTTGAGAGAAACAGTGTTGGAGCGAGACAGTGGTTGGAGTGAGACGGTTGAGTCGCGGGTTGCCAAAGAAAGAAGGAGGGTCGTGACGCGAGGATCTGCCCGCGTCTCTCCTCGGCGGCCCGTCTGTTGCGCTGGTTCGAGGGCGCCCCGATCTTGACCGGATCTCTCGTGGGTCCTGTCGGCGGCCCTGATCCCCGTCTCGGACTCCGCTCTGCTCCACCCGAGCTCCTTCGCGCACGGTCTCCGCGCGTGTGGCTGTGGCCCGAGCTGCACGACCACTGACAGATGGCACCATGGAGCACCTTCCCTCCACCATGCAGGTACCCCAAAAGAACTGCGACCTCAGCTCACCTCCCCTCTGGCTGCGGGGTCCTTTGCAATACATCTGGGTTATTTTTGTCTGATGTGCGCGTCTGAGTGTGTGGTGCCGTCTTTAAGTAGAACTGTTTCAGTGTTTGATCATTGTAAATCTTGCCTGTATATCCCGCGATAAGTCTGCTCTGAGTGCTTTTGTAAGTTGATTGTAAATAACCATTATTATAAATGTTCCCAGTTCGTTTTCGTCTTTTCCTTCATTGGTCCAGCATGGTTCGGATCTGAGTTTAGCCGGGTCTTATCCCCGATAATCTGTTCATTCTTAGCCGGTACGTTCTTGGCGGGTCCGCTCGCTGCATCCAAACCGGAAACGTAGTGGTAGTTGGTGGAGTGATCCGGTTCGGGCAAGACGTACTGAGGGCGTGTTCCCCGGTAGGACGACACCGCGTGGTTAATTAGGTAAATTGGTTCCAGACAAAAATACCCGACGCTACGCGGTGGAGGTATTGGCATCCACGGTCAGTTAAGCGACACGCCACGTCACGGAATTATCCGTGAGCGACGGCCTACAATTCCGAGAGTCTGGTGGGAGACGACGTAACTTTCCCACCTCGTGGTCATTCTCGCCACCGGTCCCCGGCCCCCAACAATATATATATTATATATTATATATATTATATATATATATTATATATATATATATTGTTACGGTGGTGGAAATTCACAGAATACCATTCAGGTTCCCAGAGATCAGTTATTTCAATAAGTACGTGTTTTCGGTTAGATTCCCCCACCGATGTATAACGGGTCTTGTTCGTGTGCCGGGCTGTGAATCTTTGAGGTAGCCGTTATTCTTTTCTGTCTTTTATTTTCAACAACTCTCAACAACGCTATCAACTCCACAACACCGCCATCTTCTCGACAGCGCCATCAACATCGCGACACCATCACGCCCTCCTCAGCAACAGCGGCAAAATGCCGTTGTAGCAGACACGCCGCGCCGCATTGGAGGCCACATTCCACCGTCCGTGTGCAAACAGCCGTGAAACGGCTGATTAGCATAATCGGATCAAGATGGGCTCTGCTCGGAAAAGACTGGCCAATTAGAACGTCCGTGTGCAAACAGCCGTCAAACGGCTGATTTGCAAAATCGGATCAAAATGAGCTCTGCCTCGGAAAAAGCCAGCCAATCAGAAATGGGGTTCCACCAGGGGTGAAAGGGCAGAGGTGAAAGTAGGCGGAGCCAGCAGCGGGTGAAGATTCGAAGGGCGGGCACCCCCACCCGATAAAAGGGCGGGTCGCCAGAGCCAGTGGCCAGTTGGAGTTGAGTTGGTGTGGAGCGTCAAGAGCGAGTTGGGCGGGTCGAGGCGCAACGGCAGAAGACGGAGTTTGGAGTCGCTGAAGAGAAGGTGCATTGAAGCTGCGTCGCGGTCCGGGCAGACGGCCCTGAGAGCTTCGAGTGGCGCTGAGGAGTGAACGGGCCCTAAAAGAGCATTAACTCCAAGAGAGCAAGGCCCGTTCGCTCTCTCTGAAGCGTCGTCGGCCAAGCCCGATCGACCAGGCCGCGCGGGGAATGCCAAGCGACCAAGGAGAGCCGCCTGCCAAGCTGCTTAAGCCGCTCAGCCGACTGGGCGCGTTTTGCGACGCCCGGGTGGAACAGAGACACAGGGTCGCCGACCCGAAGACCGTGGAGTCGCCACCAAGGGGCGGCCAGGTAACCAGCCCGGTCTCTTGGAGTCCTTCGGTCATCCCGGCTGTGAGTACCATTAAAGGCTCACGAGCCTATTTTTTCCTGGTTTTGTATGGAAGTCTGTGGCGCCTTGTCTCATTAAGTAGGAATTGTGATTAAGTGCATGATTGCGTGTTACAGTATCGCATAGACCTCGGCTGTAGGCTTTTTGCTCGTGTCTTGTCCCCATCCTCCATTGATTACGTGCTTACTCTCAATAAATGCTCCATTGTTTGAATGTCAACCTGCTCGTTGCGTCATTTTCTGCCATTGACTGCCACGGCGCGCTCGGGATGTTAACTGGCTATTAAGCCGATAAAAGTGATAATCTGGTCCGACGGCACTTGGCGATTTAAAACCGCTCGGCTTCGCACACGGAACGAGCACGCCTAAGCGGCTCGTTTCCGTACGAGTCCCGTCGAGGTATAAACTCTCGGTATTTCTGTCCGCGCGAATAGTTAGGTATATCGATAATTCGGCGATTAACCTTGTAGCGCGTGGACAGAATAATTGACAAGTTTATGGTGCGTTAAAAGGCACCCGTAGCTGGTTTTCGGGTTGTCCGGGAAGCTACGACTGGATTCCGGCCTTCGGTGGGCGCGCGACTGCGATTGGACTGAAGCGGTCATGCGAACGCCGACGCCGGCGAAAATCTGTAACAATATATATTATATAATAATATATATATACGTATATTATTATATATATATACACATATTATTATGTATATACATATACGTATAACATGTACCGGGCGTAGTGGCGTGCGCCTGTAATCCGGCTACTCGAGGGCTTGGGTTGGAGGATCGCTTGAGGACGGGAGCTCTGCGCTGGGCCGCGCTATGAGAGGGTGTAGGGCAGCCCGGAATCATGGCGAAACCCAATCCTTATCCTGTGTCGTAAGAGGCGACCAGGGTTGCGTCAGGAAGGGCATCCGGCGTAAAATCTATGCCAAATCAGAATGCGGATCATAACGGATGATCTGCTGTGGCGACCCTAACGGGAGCAGCCAAAAAGAAGAGAAGATATACGTATATACTGTTACGGCTGTGGAAATTCGCATTACACCATGAAGGGGCCCGTAGGTGAGATATCTTCTAAGTACATGTGTAGTTAGCCCAAACCCATTGTATAGAGGGAATTTATGTGATCCATTCGGGCTGCGACACTTTGAGTTAGCCATTTTTTTCTGTTCTATCTTATTTTTGAACCAACCACGTCTCAACCGCCATCACACAACAACCACCACGCCAGCCATCGTCACCCACTGCAACCACGCTCCAACCCTCGGACAACAACAACGCCAACAGCCACGACCTTTACCTTTCACAACTCGCTCCCACATCATCGCATCACCGCCATTCCAAATGGCACCATAACCATCAAACCACCACCGAAAACCCTCACCACCTTCACCCTCTCCTTATACGGCCATTCCCGCACCACCTGTGAACACTGAGCGTCGGGCTGTCTTGGGCCCATTCGGCGATTGGTGCCGAACGCACCGAGCCGCGAGCGCAAATAGCGGCCTTTCGAGGGAAAAATCGGATCAAGAACGCTACACGCCCACTTTTGCTCCGTCCAATTAGCAAGCGCGGGGCGGCTTGGCCCCGCCTCCAGGCGCGTCTGTGTGAAATCGATATATGCAAATTCTAGGATCAGGGGAGGTTCACGCCCACTTTTCCTCCGTCCAATTGGCGAGCGTGGCTCCGCCCCCGAGGTCATCCTGATCCGAATATTTGCATATTAGCTGCTCCTGCCAGCCTATAAGAAGGCGAGCGCAAGGCGAATGAAGGAAGTGGAGTCGGGTGGCGAAGTCATCGGTGTGGCGAAGAGTTGGGTTCTGGAGTCGGCTGAGAAGAGTTGCGGGAAGAGGCAAAGGAGCTCGGGTCCGAGGCGAGAAGGATGGCGGTCGGCGACGAGGTCGCGGTGTGGGATCGCTCGTCGCGGGACCCAAGCCAGCCAGCCATTCTCCTCCCCCAGGGATCAACAATTCCCCCTTTCCCCCGCGCTGAGATAGTGCAAAAGGGGGCCCCGTTCCCACCCCACTCCAAACGTCGTGCCAACGAAACCCGCAAGGAGCACGGAGTCGGGGCACAGCCGCGCGGCCACATTTGCGGTCGTCCGCCAACGCGTCACGAGGACGCGGGGAGGACCCCCCGGTTCGTGGGCCTGGCCGCTCCTCCAGGTCACGCGCACATTTGGCCTACAGGCCTGTCTGCCCCCTTGTCTATGAGGGTGGCTTCTTTTCTTTGCTTTTGTGTAAATGTGTGTTGGCGCCGTCTGTAAAGTAGAACTGTATTAGTGTTGCGCTCGTGTGTGCGCGTAGTCGGTATTAACTCTGCGTCGTTGTTGCTTTTATTGTTTTGCATTTGCTTTATGTGCATTTTGACTGTATGGCTGTATATACGTGCTTTCCGTGTGTCGCGAAATAAATGTGCATTGTGTGAACTGTTTTCCCGTTTCGCTTCGTCTTTTCTTTATTGACCCTCCATCCTGCTTACGTAAAGGGTTCGTAGTGGGTGCAAAACGCCCATTAAATAATCTGAACCGTCGAGGTCAACGATAACACCGCTCGGTTATCCCGATAGTACGGAACGGGCCGCCCAAGCGGCTCGTGTCCGGAGTCGACCTGCGGCGAGGTACGATCGCCCGGTTTACTATCCGCGTGGGTACTTGGGTAGGTCGAGTTTGGCGAACAACCCTATCCTACGCGGGTGGCCGATTGCACGATTGTGGTGAGGTCGAAAGGCCCACCCGTGACTGGCTCCGGGCGATAGTTCCGGAGGGTCACGACTGAATTGTCCGTCCGGTGGCGACATGCCACGATCCGAGTTACGTGGCCGTCCGCACGCCGGCGGGCGCGAATTCGCAACAATACGTATATACGTACATCAGACGCACCTCCTGACTGTTCCGGAAAGCCTCGCCACAGATTGTCTCACACGGTAAAACCGCATATCCGCAAAGAACAACCATTCGTTTGCCACCTAGACAATTGTTCCTGCTAATGCAAACCATTCAACCAGAAGGCACGTGATGTGATCGGCGGGAAAATCGAAACATATGGAGTGTGACGAACACTCCACCGATCGTCATTGGACACTGTGTCCAATGGGGATCAGATTGTGGTCATCATTATACACGACGATTGTGGTCATCATTGGTTAGATATTTATCGGTATATCATGCTAATGAGGGCAAATAAGCCCGAAATCCGGATCGGTTGTCCAGTTTAATGTTTAACTGATGGTGACCACATAATCTTTGTCTCTTTGACAGAGTCACTGGGCCGAAGCCTCTGTGTTGGAGGCGACACTTTGGTGTTGGTCTGTGTCCAATGGGGATCGGCTGAGTGCTCGTCACACTCCATATATTTCGATATAAATATATATTATATATACATATATATATATACATTATACATATATATATATATATATATTGTTGCAGTTGTAGAAAACTACATGCCTCTAAGGCAATGGCATCGAACATACAGTGATCCCCAGCAGTTATTTTGTCAGTCTTCGGGCAGTTCGACCTTCCCCTCATGTTTAGTGGGTTAACGGGATGTAGTGCATTGTGTGGGTCTAATAGCTAGGTCTATTAAATATATCTCTCTCTCTCTCCTATTCTAATTTCTCATCCAACCTTTCCTTTTAGCCATGGTACAAATCAAACAAGCAAGCATACACACCATGCAAAATGTGATGAGTAATAAGTACACTGCATACAATACCACACCGGGCATTGCGCGCCATTATTTCATTCAAATCTGCGTGCCAATTTCCAACCGGCATCTCACCTTGCTTCACCCATCGCTCACCAAACCTCACCACTTCGACCACGAACACCTCCCGCACATGGGAAAAATATTGCTGCACCCCCTCATACCTCTGCATCGCTACAATTTTCCACTATACAGAGGAGTGCTGCACGACTCGGTCTGTCCTCGTACCGCACGATACGGGGCCGAGCAACAGATGTTAATAGCTCAACTGCATCTCACCGGGGATGTCCCAGGTGAGCAAGCGGGATTGATACGAGCCTTGCCCAGTCGCCAGAACACGGCAAGACAGGGGCGGCGAGGAGGGATCGCAGGAAGGGTGATCCGGGAGTTTGGTACGGGGCCTGAGTGTGCATTTTGGCTCATGGGAGGGGGCCCGTGGGTGGCGGGTGTGCATTGTTATTCGGCATTCAGACTGCATTTGGAGCACGTTCAGGGCCAGAGTGCCGGCTCATACCCTATGTTGAGTCAGGGCCATGTCAAGCCGGATGGGCAAATGAGACCGTTTCTGGCCCTGGGAGCCTGGCAGGGCGTGGCTAGGGCTGCTGTGGCCCAATAGAGAAGCAGGATTCAGGTCACAGTGCGTTGCTTTCGGGTCCTCACCCCACCCTTCGCCCGGGGTTTATAAAAGGCAGAGTGCAGAGCCGCTCACGCTCTTCTTCGCCCCCTTCTTCTCTGCTACTCTCGACTCTCCGTCGGCTGCTCTTCATTGTCTCTGCCCTTCGCTGGCTCTTCTCTTGCCATTGGTATGCGACTGTGGGACGTGCTTCTTGAGGACCAGTGCGGAGTGCACGTTGCCATGAGCCCTGACAAAGTGACTAAGCCGGAGATAATGCATCAACTCTTGAGGTGCGAATGCTCAGGCAGAGCGTCACCCGGAAGTACACGCTACACTAACAGACCTATACACGACTAGGTTAAGGATCTTTCACCTCACACATCTTCTCTCCACTCTCTCTTTCCACCCCTCTATCCCTCCTCCTTTGGATGCATAAAAGAGCATCATTACTGACTCGCAATCCCATTTTCCTCTGGCATGATACCGCACCTCCCATATTGCACTACACCACACCTCTCACTCCCACACCTTAGATACCAGTATTCCTCCCTCCTACATCTCCCAAGGCATACTGGGTCGCGTTGGTCTGCCGACCGCACCAGGTATTGCGAGGCTGTTTATCATCATCTTCTCTTTCTCTCTCTGGGCTATATCTCATCTTCTTCGGGTTTGTGTGTGTGTGTGTGTGTGTGTGTGTGTGTGTGTGTGTGTGTGTGTGTGTGTGTACGTGATGGCGCCTGTCGTAGCATAAGTTAAGATTGTATAAAAGTTCTAGCGGAATAAGTCTGCTCTGTGTCTGCTTTTGTAAATTGCTTGCCTTTTGCCGCACCCCACAAATTACTTGCTTTCCCTGCTGTACATATCAATAAACCCAATTCACTGCGCCACATACCTTTCCTCGCCATTGTAAATAAATGCTTGTATGGAAATGTTCCCAGCTCGTTTTCGTCTTTTCCTCCATTTGGTCCAACATGGTTCGTACTCTAGCTTAGCCGGGATGTTTTCCCCCAATGATCTGTTTCCTAGCCGGTACGTTCTTGGCACTTACGCTCGGCTGCATCTGATCTGTTAAGGTGATCCGGTTTGAGCAAGGCGTAATGGTTTAGTTATGCTAAACCAGAAGAGGATTGTGGTGTCATATTGAGGTATCATTCTTCATTGTTCTTCTTCATTATTCTTCTTCATCCATCACAATCCCACAACAAAAGTAAAATGTCAAAAGATGTCGTGATGCTAAACAAGAAGAGGATTGCGGTGTTGTAAGGTGGCATCGTAATATGGTGTCATTCCTATCTTGTTTGGTTGTATTTTGAGATTTCATCCCTTTATGCTTTTACATTTTTTTTAATGTTTTTTTTTTCTTATTATTTCTGCAATTTTTTTATAGTAATAAAATGCTGAATGTTTGATATATTTTGTTATTTTGCCATGGATTAAATCCATCTACGTTATTAAATTGTTTTAATACTTATTTCCGTTGATTTGGGGGATGTTTTGGAGATGTATCGCTTTCGGAATGGTACTGTCTATCTTCCCCCCTTCCACAATCCTGGCCTGGTTTGGTTGAGTCCACATTTTCATTCGATTTCTTTTCGCAATAAAACTATTAGTGTTTTATTTATTTTTAAATTTTGGGTTGCGTGCACTAGCCCAGAGACAAAGTAACTTCCTCGCATTGGAATCGCCATCATGGCTTCAGCGGTTATTGAGGTAGATTGGGCTACAGCTTAACATTGTTTTGTTGAGGGGAAGAAGAAGAAAATGAAGAAATCCTCTCATTGTCATACTTTTGCGATGTATTCTGGCATCTTTTAAAGTCTTGGTAGTTCAGAAAACGGTCGAGAATAAAAGGTATGGCTTTTAAATGTTTATGACTTCACTCTACAGTATAATAGTTTATAAGCCTGTCATTGTGTACACATTTGAATTGGCGGACATTTTCTCCCCATATCATTCCTCGATATGGAGTACTGCCATACTCCATGATACACTGTTAATTTTGTTTTAAATTTTAATGAAGGTGAAATTAGAAGTGATCAAATGAGAGAAGTTTTGAACATTTGCCGTCTGAGCGCTCTGGGACTTCCAATGTCCCAACGTTACCAAGGATTCATTTTTATTCTCGAAGTTATAGTTTTAGCTTGAAAAATTGGCAGTTTTCAGGTAAAATCAGATTTTAGGATCCCGGATTTGTGGTTGGTAACCTGTATTACACAATGCAATCCTCATCTTGAAATATTTTTTTATTATCTCCGATTTGTATGCTTCGTTGCTTACTTGCGCTCTCAGTTGGCAGTAACTCCCATATTCGGCAGCCCCAAAGATCCTTCCTCACCAGCCCATATGTTTTTTGGACCAGCCCAAATGGGCCAAATCCCGCTTTTTCGTCACATCCTAAGTTCATCGCACAACAAATTTCAAAATTTTTCTTCAATGAGTCAAGGATAACCCTGTTCAATAATTCAACATTTTTATTTTGGAATTGCGTTGCGTATAACTCATGATATGAAGAACATAACTTATTTTAGCTCAGACATGTACGTTGAATTGGCCTTGAAAAACTACTTGGAAAAATAATTAAATAATTGCCGATATCCCGAATTTGGCCCAGTGTGCTGTACAAATGCCTCGGCCGATTTTTAGTCCCAGTCTGTCATTGCTTCTAAGAACATCTGCACGATGTTTTTATTCCACTTTCACATTGCTCATGCCTAGTTATCCTAATTTATTTATTTTTAAACTAAGGTACCAATCAACCCTCCGGCCATTACACCTTCTCTCTGTTTGTATAAACATGTAGCATTTCACACTTCACATTGAACCTGTGGAATGGCGGGTACATTGCTCCTGAGATACCATGCCTTTCTCTTACCTTTCTCACAGTCCTGCGCAACACATAATGGGTAAATAGTTATCATCGTTTGTTTGAAATTTTGACAGCAATCAGTTTATTTACAGATACCGTCTTACTTTAATCTGACTTAATGCTGCCTTTACCTCTCTTCCATCCCTCACAAACAGGAAATGCAACAGTTTGTAGTTGCGAGCCCGTGCGAAGCAAAACGGAGGTGCCATAATGCAAGTTTTGGCTTGAATGTTACCTCCTCAGTAACCTGGGAAAATGTTCAGGTATTGGTAGTGTAAATTATTTTTATCCGTCCTAATTCCACCCGACTTGGTGTTTCCTTCCGGGCAACAAGATTAGTCTTCCTGCCCCCCACCCTTTTTCGCCCTCAGGAACTGTATACCTGTATTTCAAATGACTTGTCGACAATCTCACTTGGATGAGATTCTCTTGCATTTTGTGTACACCTTTATTTTTGTGACGTCAATGACATAACTGGTTTATTACTTGTTTGTAAATGAGCTTTTGTGACTGTGGTATCAATAAAGAACAGCTGAGTGTTGTCTCTTTGTATATTTTTGTCCCAGGTAGGAGTTGAAAACACCTCCAAAACAATAGTTTAGGACTCGAGACCAGGATTCTGACTCGAGACTGTTAGCATTGGACTCAGATATGAGACATTGTGACTGGACTTTTGGAGAACATGATTGTATTCCCACTCATCAAGGGATGTACATATCTGTCATGCTATGATCTCCACATGATGGTTCATTGATTTCAATTTGATGGCTAACTTTGTCTGACATATGTAACTCAGGCCATCCATGCACCGCTTTCTCTTGTCATCCCCCACCCTCATCCACAATATTTATTTTCCCCCTTTAACCATTCCTATCTCAACCCTGTTACCTTCAGGTTACGTTGATCATTGTGTCCAAGAGTTGCTCTTCAGTTCATCTCTCAGTGCATACCTGCAGTCGCCTTGCTCTCCCATGAGCCTCAATCTTGTTGAGTAAAAAAACTGAAACAAAAACCAAATTTCCAAAAATTAATAATTATAGCTGATGATCTTTTGTGATTTTATTTCATTTCATAACATTGCATTTACTGTTTCAGTGTTTGTTTATTCTTGTAAGTTTACCAGTTATCTTTGCCATTAAGTATATTGTCGCGGGGGTGGCCGGCTCA
>CM068966.1:15545624-15556245 GCA_035128595.1 Eptatretus atami | reverse complement strand
ACCTCTGCCGTCTCTTTCCGCCAACCTGCAGCACCTTTTGCCCCGTTCTCTTTCCCCAACCTGCAGCACCTTCGCCCCGTCTCTTTCCCCAACCTGCGGCACCTTTCGCCCGTCTCTTTCCCCACCTGCAGCACCTTCGCCCCGTCTCTTTCCCCAACCTGCAGCACCTTGCCCCGTCTCTTTCCCCAACCTGCAGCACCTTCGCCCCGTCTCTTTCCCAACCTGCAGCACCTTCGCCCCGTCTCTTTCCCCAACCTGCAGCACCTTCGCCCGTCTCTTTCCCCAACCTGCAGCACCTTCGCCCCGTCTCTTTCCCCAACCTGCAGCAGCCTTCGCCCGTCTCTTTCCCAACCTGCAGCACTTCGCCCCGTCTCTTTCCCCAACCTGCAGCACCTTCGCCCCGTCTCTTTCCCCAACCTGGCAGCACCTTCGCCCCGTCTCTTTCCCCAACCTGCAGCACCTTCGCCCCGTCTCTTTCCCCAACCTGCAGCACCTTCGCCCCGTCTCTTTCCCAACCTGCAGCACCTTCGCCCCGTCTCTTTCCCCAACCTGCAGCACCTTCGCCCTCTCTTTCCCCAACCTGCAGCACCTTCGCCCCGTCTCTCTCCCCAACCTGCAGCACCTTCGCCCGTCTCTTCTCCCAACCTGCAGCACCTTCGCCCCGTCTCTCTCCCCAACCTGCAGCACCTTTCGCCCCGGTCTCTCTCCCCAAACCTGCAGCACCTTCGCCCCGTCTCTCTCCCCAACCTGCAGCACCTTCGCCCCGTCTCTCTCCCCAACCTGCAGCACCTTCGCCCCGTCTCTCTCCCCAACCTGCAGCACCTTCGCCCCGTCTCTTTCCCCAACCTGCAGCACCTTTCGCCCCGTCTCTTTCCCCAACCTGCAGCACCTTCGCCCCGTCTCTCCCAACCTGCAGCACCTTCGCCCCGTCTCTTTTCCCAACCTGCAGCACCTTCGCCCCGTCTCTTTCCCCAACCTGCAGCACCTTCGCCCCGTCTCTTTCCCCAACCTGCAGCACGTCGCCCCGTCTCTTTCCCCAAATGCAGCACCTTCGCCCCGTCTCTTTCCCCAACCTGCGCACCTTCGCCCCGTCTCTTTCCCCAACCTGCAGCACCTTCGCCCCGTCTCTTTCCCCAACCTGCAGCACCTTCGCCCCGTCTCTCTCCCCCACAACCTGCAGCACCTTCGCCCCGTCTCTCTTCCCCAACCTGCAGCACCTTCGCCCCGTCTCTTTCCCCAACCTGCAGCACTTTCGCCCCGTCTCTTTCCCCAACCTGCAGCACCTTCGCCCGTCTCTTTCCCCAACCTGCAGCACCTTCGCCCCGTCTCTTTCCCCAACCTCCAGCACCTTCCCCCGTCTCTTTCCCCAACCTGCAGCACCTTCGCCCCCGTCTCTTTCCCCAACCTGCAGCACCTTCGCCCCGTCTCTTTCCCAACCTGCAGCACCTTCGCCCCGTCTCTTTTCCCCAACCTGCCAGCACCTTCGCCCCGTCTCTTTCCCCAACTGCAGCACCTTCGCCCCGTCTCTTTCCCCAACCTGCAGCACCTTCGCCCCGTCTCTTTCCCCAACCTGCAGCACCTTCGCCCCGTCTCTTTCCAACCTGCAGCACCTTCGCCCCGTTCTTTCCCCAACCTGGCAGCCTTCGCCCCGTCTCTTTCCCCAACCTGCAGCACCTTCGCCCCCTCTCTTTCCCCAACCTGCAGCACCTTCGCCCCCTCTCTCTCCCAACCTGCAGCACCTTCGCCCCCTCTCTTTCCCCAACCTGCAGCACCTTCGCCCCCTCTCTTTCCCCAACCTGCAGCACTTCGCCTCCTCTCTTTCCCAACCTGCAGCACCTTCGCCCCCTCTCTTTCCCAAACCAGCAGCACCTCGCCCTTCTCTTTCCCAACCAGCAGCACCTTCGCCCCGTCTCTCTCCCAACCTGCAGCACCCTCACCCCGTCTCTCTCCACCCACCCCCCACTCCAATCTGTTGCTCCCCCGAATTGTGCTTTTCTCCAAATATATGTTCTTGTGCTTTTGTGTGGTCCTCCAGTGGGTTCGTGGCTTGTGAAACAAACATATAGTCCAGGAGCAAGGACCTGAAAAAAATGAAATCGTTCAACACTCCCTACCGAAAAGGTTTGACTTGACAGATGGTAGAATAGACCCTATAGAACACCTCCAGGTAGTATGTGTTTTCAAATTGTGGTATCATTAAAATTCTAAAGGCCATTATACATACCAAGTGTACTTACCAAGAGGGTCACTGTGGGCAAAATTTAGGGGAGGGGTAACGTAACGATGGCAGCTTGAGGAAGACCAACAAGAGCGTACTCATTGCTGAGTTAGACAAGAAGGTAGATGTCCATCCAAAACTGCCACAAGTCACAACCAGCCAGATGTCTTCGGCCCACATCGTCGATGCAATGGCGCTGGTACAGATGACAAAGTTCCCTGGTGCTGCAAACTTCGGTGAAATGGCATTCAAGTATTACAGCTGGTTACTGCCCCTCTACGTCGGAATGGTTGTCAGCGGGTTGATGTTGTCTTTGACCGGTACTCCAGCCTCTCAATCAAAGCTGGGGGAGCGAGAGAAACGAGGAACATCTGCAGCTTTAGAGGTGACAATCCAAGGGCCAGCCACTCCTATTCCAAAGCAGTGGATCAAATACATTGGAAATGTAGAAAACAAAGTCAACTTGTGTGCCTTCTTGGCAGACACATGGGGGTAGACACTCTGCTTGATGGTAACACCTTGTCATCGGTGGTGGTTTCAAGAACCCGCAGAAGTCTGTGCTAGTCATCAGAGGGCACTGCGAAGAAATGGTTCCCCTCAAGTCAGATCATGAAGAGGCAGACACACGAATATTGCTACATGCAAAACATGCCTCACATTATCACAACAGGATTGTGATTCAATCACCTGACACAGATGTGGCTGTCCTCTGCACCACACACTACAGAAAACTCGTGTCGGGAGCTGTGGTTTCGGACTGGAATCAGGATAAAGCTAGGTATATTCCTATCCACAGCTTGGCACACAAACTAGGACCTGAGCTGTGTAATGCTTTACTCGGCTTCACGCACTCACTGGGTGCGATTCAAACAGTGCACTCTCAGGACTCGGCAAGAAAAAGGGTTCAATGTCTTACTTGACAGTAAAGAGCATCAGACCAGTCTGGGACAGCTTGGAGAAGAACCTGAGCTCAGCAACAGCACTTCAGAAGCATGTGAAGCCTTCATATGTGCAATGTACTCAACAACCAAGGGGCTGGGAGGAAAGTGAACAATGTGAGATACTGGCAGTTCTGTCAAAGGGACAAAGAAATGAAAATCTCCCCCCTACATTTGACAGCTTACAGAACATATGAAGCGAGGAAATTACCAGGCCTATGTATGGAAGAGAGCATTGGAGCCTACACAGAGCCTTCCACCAGCAGCTGGACATGGCTGGAAATTCAGGATAGTGCCCTGCAGCCTGTGCTCATGACCAAGATCCAGCACCACGGGGTCTTCCGAGCTGACTGTCTGTCACTGCAAGAAGTCTCTATGTTGCCGAGCCGACTGCACATGCAGAACCAACCACATGCCATGCACAGAAGCATGTGCATGTGCATGTATGGCCGAAGAAACTTGTGAAAATCCAAGAACAATCTTTGAATCCAGTGGTGAAGAATACGCTGACTAAAAGTTACAACAGATGACATCTTCATGCTTCCATGGCGAATGTGATTCCTTGTTGCCAGACACAAATATTACAAACCTCCTCTGACGAATGTGCTTTTCGTGCAACCATGCACGACTATTATGATTTGCTCTCACTAATGTGCTTCTGTGTTGTCATGCCACAGCTCCCAGTGTCGACCATGATGACTATTATCATCCACTATGATGAATGAGTAGCTTCCGTGCTGCCAGAAGACACTACAGTCAACCCCGCTTCATCGCGGTTCACTATCGCGCCCCGGTTCATCGCGGGTTTTCCCTTGGAACGTAACTAATTTTTTCTGCGGATTTCCTCCGGTACATCGTGGTAATAATGTATAAAATATAAATTATTTAAGCAATAAATTATAACGCGTGGTGCTCGACCAGTCACACAACGCATGAGACAAAGTTTCGCTTGTGAACTTCGAATATTTTCTACGTTTTTTCTCCAGCCCCACGATGCCGCCCAAACGCCCTGCACCTTCTAAGGCTTCTGGCAAGGAACCGAAGCGCCAGAGGAAGGTCCTGGGACGCTCCAGGAGAAGGTTAAGTAAAGGTGCTCGATATATGCTTCGGAAGAAAAAGGTTTGCCGCCGTTGGACGAGCACTGCTCATACCCAGCACCTCAAACCGACCAGACCAGACTAGTCGATCTCCGGCACCTCAAACCCAATCACTGCCAAACGACCGACCAGACAGTCAATCTCCGGCACCTCAAACCCAATCACTGTCAAACCGACCAGACCAGACGAGTCGATCTCCGGCACCTCAAACCAATCACTGTCAAACCGACCAGACCAGACAAGTCGATCTCCGGCACCTCAAACCCAATCACTGTCAAACCGACCAGACCAGAACCAGTTGATCTCCGGCACCTCAAACCAATCACTGTCAAACCGACCAGACCAGTCGATCTCTGGCACCTCAAAACGACCAGACCAGACCAGTCATCTCCGGCACCTCAAACGATCAGACCAGACGAGTCGATCTCCGGCACCTCAAACCCAATCACTGCCAAACGACCAGTCGATCTCCAGCACCTCAAACCCAATCACTGTCAAACCGACCAGAGCAGTCGATCTCCGGCACCTCAAACCCAATCACTGTCAAACCGACCAGAACCAGACCAGTCGATCTCCGGCACCTCAAACCCAATCACTGTCAAACCGACCAGACCAGACCAGTCTATCTCCGGCACCTCAAACCCAATCACTGTCAAACCGACCAGACCAGACGAGTCGATCTCCGGCACCTCAAACCCAATCACTGCCAAACCGACCAGTCGATCTCGCACCTCAAACCCAATCACTGCCAAACCGACCAGACCAGACGAATCGATTTTTTTGGGAGGCGTCCATTCATGGCGGATTTTGACTTAGCGCGGGAGGTTTGAACGTAACCCCGCGAAAAACGGGGATTACTGTATTATACTCGCTTTCACTGATGTTACTTCCGTGTTGCCAAAGACAACTATTATTCTCGGCTCTGATGTATGTGCTTCCGTGTTGCTATACACTAGTAAAAAGACTAACGCAAAATAAAAACAGTTACAGTTTTCTTTCTGCGTGCCTCTGTATGTATATGAATTTCTGCAGAACAATACTTTCTTAAGCGTTTGATTTCCAAAATGTATACATACCAGTAGTAATGAGAAACACCGTTCACCTTCATATGAAGAACACAATTAAAAATGTCAAAGTTTTTGAATTAGTGTGATATTTAGCTTGGTGATGCCATGGGCCAAAGGCCATTTTTCAAATTTAACTGACATACTTCTGATAGACAATTATAAGAGGAAGCCAATGATACCTCAATATTGAAAATTGGTTGAGTCTAGACAAAGATATTCACATTTACGTTACCTCTCCCCCTAAATTTTGCTAGCCCACAGTGTGACCCTCTTGGTAAGTACCCTTGGTATGTAGAATTTTAATGATACCACAATTTGAAACCACATACTACCTGGAGGTGTTCTATAGGGTCTATTCTACCACCCTGTCAAGTCAAACCTTTTCTGTAGGGGGTTGAACGAATTTCCTTATTTGGCCTCATATGAGAAATGGCTGCTGGACTAATAAAGGCTTTCTTGTGTCTGTGTAAAATGCATTATAATGACAGAATAGTGCATGACATGACTTTATTGTGTAAACTATTTGAATGATGAATGAATTACAAGACCTATGTTGAAATTTGATTGTTACGTTACGAAATCTTAAAGATTTCGTAAGTATATTGATGACTTCCGTCCTCTGTTTGTGTGTTTGTTTGTGTGTGTGTTTGTTTGTAGGCACGATAACTCGAGAACGGAAGAAGCTACCAATGTTCAAATTACACCACGTGATTCAGGAGCGGTGATGCTAGCGCTGATTAGATTTTGGTCAAAATCGTCAAAGGTCAAGGTCACAGTGAGGTCAAAACAAAATTCCGTAAATTCATTGGAGAAAATGGAGTATTTTTGCTTTGGTCGACGTTACGAGTTCGTTTTACTTCGATTTTTAATTTTGTCTTCGGTTTTTGTGATCGCTTAGGACGCTTAACACTCGGTTGTCGAAATTCTGGTAAAAATCAGATGTTTTGGAGACGTTTTAAGATTGTACAAAAAATATTTCACTCGTCACGTGGGCAGCGCGCTCGAGCAGACGCGTCGTTGAATCACGTTAAAGGTTTTGCGTGTGGCGCGCTGACGGTGTTTTCGATAAGATGGTGTTAAAAGTCATTTTTTAATCCCAATAAAGGTTATCGTCGCATGCCTGACTCGCTAAGCGTCGATTATGTAAAGATTGTTGCGTGGATGGCGATATTACGGTTGTTTACTTTGATAAAATAATATAAATAATGCGTGGAAGAGAATGGAGATTTTTGCTTCGCGTCGACGTACGATTTTGATGGTTTGGTACAGAATCATCGTAGAAACTTCTGGTTTGCGTCGGTACCTTCTCTAGAGACAGCTTTTATTAGACAAGGTCAGAGGTTCAAGTTGACTATTTCGTAAGTACCAGCTATGACTGCTTTTTTTCTCTTTTTTTGTGTTTTTTTAACCCTCCAAGGAGCAATGTGATTGAATCTGTACAAATGTGAAGGAAACTTGTATTTGGTGGAAGTTTCTTTACTCTGACGTGTAAACATGTTTTTGGTTATCAGGTTTCATCCTGTTTACTTCTTTTCTGTTGTGATGTGCTTGCTCTCACCTCAATACATTCATGTTTTTACCTGTCAAACCTCATTCTTGCCTCCCACCAGGTTGCCCCACTCCCTCGACATGAATGGCTCTGCCGACCACGTGCATCTTCAGATATGCGGGCATTGGGGAGACCCTGATGGCAGTTTGGAGGGATTAATGATAAGCAATTTGAGGCCTAGCTATCCAGACCTCTGATTGCTAAAGATGTTGGTCGGCCAAATTCCCAAATCTAGTGTAGAGGATGATCTCATGAATTTGTTTTGACACAATTCGGACCAGTTGTTTGAGATAGGATCCCGAGACCGACACACACCCAGCACAAAGCAAAGGTGAGTTAAAACTTATTGGTTGTTTGAGGTTTTGGGTGTTGAGCGGTGAGGGGTTGCACTTACGATTTATTAGGAGAATCCATGGATATGGCCACTTGTATGTACGAGGGAAGTGTTGAAAGGTTAATTCCTTCCCGTTCTTTTTCTCTATAAAACGGGAAAAGATATCGAATATAGCACAGGTATCAGCATCTATCTTTATTCACCGATGGTGCATAACATTAATCACCACGCGATCCACACATTTTCTCCCAACGTTGGTGTTTGGAATACCGTCACAAAAGAACTCTGCGACCTGCTGACTTTATCATGTGCTTCACAATTCCTTCACATCTTATCCCAGGGTGGGGGGGGCGGGGGTTTGGGGTGGGGGTTTCAGGTAATTTCAGGTCAGGTATGGGAGCATGTGCCTGGAGCAGCGTTTGCCTGCGTCCACTTTCTGCCACTACTCAAAGGCCTCTATCGCCATCCCATCTTTGCGATGCTGATTCAATCTGTTGCGACCACGAGGCACATGGTCGGCCCCATTGGCGCTTCCTTCCACTCACAAGGCTCCTCGCTGAGAATCTGCTGGGCAGGATCGCATAGGAAAATGAAGCACAATGTCCATGCAGCTGTCAGCTGACGCTGCACGGATATGAGTAGCAAATTCATTTGAGTCCTCAGCAACCACTCCGTTGGAACACAAAGCGACAGCGCGATAGCCAAGGATTCTCCGAAGAGACCTGTACCAAAGGAATAAGTTTCTGCCGTGTCAGAGTCCAAGGTCCTCACGTCCGTAGAGCAGGCTGGAAGCACCAATGACCTGAAAGACTCGCTTCATCATCTCGTACACAGGTACGGCAGCGCCAATACCCCATGACCAAGTGAATCCTGACTCTTCCGGCCCGCCCAAGACGTCGTTGACCTCTGGCTCACAGCCAGCAGAGACGTGAGTATCGACTGCCAGGTAAGTGAATCTCTCCCTGACCTCAACATCCTCACCAGCATACATAGATGGCAGCATCCAAGATGTTCATTGAAAGACTGGATCTTAGTTTTGACCCAGGAAACTCTGTAATCCCAGTGCTTCTGACTCCACATTCAGCCACTTTTGATGGTCCCCAAAAGGATATCCAGATTCTCCACAAAGATGACTGCATTTTTTTTTTTTTTCATTCTTGCGAAAATTTTTTCTAAGGTCAGATAACATGAAACATTTGGACCCATCCCAAAATCCAATACAGCTTTATCTTTCCGACATTCAAGCGCTGAAAAGTGTGGGGGCCAGTACACAACCCCCTGACGAACTCCGTAACAACTGGAAAAAGTTAGAGACTGTACACCACATCTCACAGCACTCTTCAGTACCAGAGTATAGTTCAGACGTGAGACTTGATCAGTTTTGGTGGTACCCCACAGAGACAAAGAATTCTTCACGAGGGCATCCCGATTCACTGAATCAGGTTGCTGATTGCTCTTGCTCTTCCAACGCTCTTGGCTCTTGAGAGGCAAGTTGTTCTTCCCAGACGAAGAACGCCACACGACTTAGCGATGGCAAAAGTCAATCCTCGTGCTGGACGGTGCGCCTCAAGTGTCGATCAGCGCCGGTCGACTGCCCAGTTGTCTGCTCCGCCGGCCGTATGTCATGTAATGTCCGTCCGTGGCTAACCGCTATATATAAATGCTGTCCGAGGCAGGGTCAATGCGTTCAAATATCGATGGGTCGATGCCTGGCTTTGCACAATGGTAGTCCTGCCGCGCCGCACTCCGCGGTACAATCGGCCCTAATGATCGAAGGTTGGTCCTCCGCGCCGCGCACTCTCGCTATACGTCGTTCGGTGACCGGTCTAAACGGCCATTTGTTGACACTGTTCTCTCCAGTTATCCCCATCTTACAGGCGTAAAACGTTTGACTTCTTCGTTCCGCTACATTGCCTGGTGAATAATACACTGGGGAGCGTCCATCACTGGCCATATTCAATCAAAATTACCCGATAAATCTGCCGCTAGCTGCCGTGATTTTCCATACCTGCAGGAAGCTGACCATCTTGACAACTTTAGCTGGTCACATGACAGTCTGACGTATATTACGATGTAGCGATCTATTGGCTGTACGAGGCGTCACATGGCCCAAACGTGATCCAGTGGAGAAAATTCAATTGAGAGAGCGCAGGGAATGCCATCGATTTTCAAGGTATGAAAAATACACAATAACTGCAGCTTATTGCAGTGGAGAACTTTATAGTTGTTTTGGATAATACCTATCATATATCAAGGTTTTGGTCTACCCCCCCCCCCCCGCCGATGAGTTGGAACAAAAACGTGCATGATACACCTTACGACTATTGCTAGTTGACTCTTCGTTCGACTACATTGTCCTGGTGAATAATAACACTGGGAGTCGTGCGTCCTCACTGGCCATGATTCATCAAAAATAACGATAAATCGCCAATCAGCGCTGTGATTTCCTACCTGCAGGAAGCTGCCAATCTTGGACAGACAACTTAGCTGGGTCACTGACAAGTGACAATATTTGCATGACGATGTCAGCCGATCTATTGGCTGTCGAGGCGTCACATGCCTACCATGATCCGAGTGGACGAAAATTTCAATGAGAGAGGTGGGGAATGCATCGATTTTCAAGATGAAAATACACATAACTGCAGCTATTTGAGTGGAGAACTTTTCATAACGGTATGTTTTGATATATACATCATATTATTGCAAGTTTTGTCTATACCCCCCACCCCCCCTCCCCCCCGTATGAGTGGAAACAAACTTGATTTTCAGTGCACTTCCTGAGCCATGGCTGTGGTCTAAGCAGCACAGGAAGGTACTCCCACGAGTGACTTTTCAGATTTCCTTCGCATTTGTGGGTTTTGCGGAGATGAAGGCTTTACGTAGCCAGTGCAAAGTCCTGCCACCAACCTCATAAAAGATGCTACAAAACAAAAAGGTAACCGCAACTGCAAGAGGATGTCCGCCGACACAGTTTGGGCACTAAAAATGGATACCGTTGGCTCACAAGGACCTCCCCCCCTCATTTCTCTCAAAAAGATGTTTCCTTTAAAGTTGTGGGATAGAAATAAAAGAAAATCTTGACAAAGCTAAGTCCGGGAACTGTGATGCTTGTCAATGCTATTCCATTGACCGTCTTTACTCTCGGATCGTAATGGCGCATGTCAACTCTCATTTCCAGTCAAGCTCATCCAATCTCTTCATCTCCAGCGTTCACACTTCACACACGCATCCCCTTGCGTAACCATGACATATGGATGTTCAAGACTCTGATAGACAATTATAAGAGGAAGCCAATGATACCTCAATATTGAAAATTGGTTGAGTCTAGACAAAGATATTCACATTTACGTTACCTCTCCCCCTAAATTTTGCTAGCCCACAGTGTGACCCTCTTGGTAAGTACCCTTGGTATGTAGAA
>CM068966.1:15508906-15523714 GCA_035128595.1 Eptatretus atami | reverse complement strand
ATGAGTGGAACAAAACTTGATTTTCAGGCACTTCCTGAGCCATGGCTGATGGTCTAAGCAGCACAGGAGGTACTCCCACGGAGTGGACTTTCAGATTTCCTTCCATTTGTGGGTTTTGCGGAATGAAGTGCTTTACGGTAGCCAGTGCAAGTCCTGCCACCAACCTCATAAAAAATGCTACAAAAACAAAAAGTAACCCAACTGCAAGAGGATGTCCGCCGACACAGTTGGGCACTAAAAATGGATGACCGTTGGCTCACAAGGACCTCCCCCCTCATTTTCTCCACAAAGATGTTCCTTAAGTTTGGGGAAGAAATAAAAATCTGACAAAGCTAAGTCGGGAACTGTGATGCTTTGTAATGCTATTCCATTGACCGTCTTACTCTCGGGATCGTAATGGCGCATTCAACTCTCATTTCCAGTCAGTCATCCAATCTCTCATCTCCAGCGTTTCACACTTCACAGCACTGACAATGTCATGCTGCCTTCTGCCATTTTGACTAACATGGTGCTGAGACGTCATGTCGGAATCGCAAAACTAAACACCCAGTGTTGGGAAGAGCTAATGTGCGGACTGCTTTTTGTTTCATTAGAATAAGCTCTCCTGTTTTGGAGAAAAATAATAGGAGGCATTACTTTTCAAAAATAATAGGAGGCATTACTTTTCAACATTCCGTCATAATACAGTGTGTTCCGTTTCAATTGACGCGAGCTATGTGAGATGAGTGCTGTAAAAACCTTGCTTATTCATGCTGACAACCACTTTTCAGTGGTTTGTTTGCTTTGTACAGTTACCGTAAGATGCAATTGTAATTGGTTTGGATATTGATTTGAGTTGATACCTCCCCACTTGCATAGTTACGTACCTCTGACCGAGCATGCACAGTTTCTCCTTCCTGAGGTCCTTTCATATCACCAATGCAGTAATTGACGAAATATATGGTCCGTCATTGCAGACATTTTCATTTGATATCATATATATATATATTATATATATAATATGTTGCAAACTTCGCGCCCCCGTTGTCATGCGAACCTGACACACAGTGACTCAATCACGGCACGTCGCCCACCGCGACGACAATTCTGTCGTCCCTCTCGGACTACGCCGAGCCAGTCAACGGGTCGGAGGAGTTACCTCACACAACCAGTCCTCATCTACCGTAATCTCCCAATTAATGGTTGATCCGCGAAAGTCGACAATATAACCACCTATAATTCTCGCACGCTAGGCTATACTACACGAAAAAGGGTCTGATACCACCCACACCCGTCGAAACAAACCCACCCACATCCAAAACGCCACTAGCGAACACTGATTCCGCACTACAGGGATAACCGACACGGAACCAATAAATTATCCGAATCGACCTGACCCAGGCTCTCCAAAATAATAAAATCTATCGGCGTCGCATGATTCACGCCCACTCGAACCCATCACATGACAACAAAATGTATGAACAAACAAAGGAAAGACGCCAGCGAAACGAATCAAGGGAAAATATCACCACACAAGCACTTAGAAAAAATTTACAACCGATCACAACCAGAACGCAAAGCACTACATATAACACAGCAATGGCCATATATCAAATAGAAGAAAAGAAACAGTGACGCAGAGAATACTACACGACTAACGCGCACACACAGCCAACAATAACAGTGTCTACTAAACAAGACAGCGCCTCCCACAGTCATTTGCCCAAACCCCAAAAAAAGAGAGGTGACTTCCTGGTGGGCCGTCGAGTCCTTCTCCCACACCTCAACTCTCGAGCTCAGTCTCCTTCCGCCGTCCTCCACAAACCAAATCCATCACACGCTCCACTCAGAGGAAAAAGACAGAGAGCTCTTGCACCCGGCCGTGTCCGTCTTTATAGCGCGGGCTCCGCCCTCCACTCAGCCCCGTTTCGGCTCCACCTCCTTCGAGAGGTTCCCGAAAAGGGGCGTCCCTCTCGCTTCCCCCCTCCCCGCGCCGTGGGGCGAGGAAGTCAGTCTGGCTCAGGGCCAGGGAATTATTCCCCCAAAAGAGGCCCCCACCTTTTCTCACCTTTGACCCCCGGCTCGGATCGCACCTCCCACCCGAGCGCGGAGAATTTACACGGGGAGAACAGGCGGAAAACCTGCGCATCCCGTTGGCCTTTATGTTCCCTCCGCGGAGATCGTAACCGCACGGAGCCTGTTGAACGAGCGCATGGCGAAGAAGCTGGATCAAATACAACCAAAGAGCAGTATGTAGAAACAAGATAACAGTGACACGTGGCAACATGTAGAAAGTGGAAACAGTATTAAAGTTAGCGTCGAAGAGTTGTCAGCGATCATGATCGTGATCGTCGGCGAGCTGTTAGCTCACCAACCACAGTTCGTGGCGATGTTTTAATTTTTTTTGCTCACAACATACACCTCCAAGACACAGAAAACATTGGCCTAACCTACACGCGACCTCAGAAAAGCCAACCAACCACCCACGAACATGAATACAATCAAACTTCTCCCTTCTAGCACACACGAGTGTTCGGCCCTAACATCAGACCCCTATACTTCAGACGAACCACTACCTCACCCTACAAGGAGACCTAGAATAGGCCTAGGTTCTCGCACACTCTTCCCAGCCTACAAATAGACCCTCATTATATATAAATATCCCCTATCGAATCACTCATTATTATTTGTTCGGACTGCCGGCGCGAACTCGAGAAAGATACGAGGAGGGAATCTACTTCGGCGGGATCGCAACCCAAAACTAGACCACAAACCACAAACCAGCTGGAACAAGCCAAACATAACAATCAAACCAGGAACACCGTGACATCATAGGTCGACATCCACAGCACATATAAATACAATCTATACCACTAATCGCAACGATCAAACTGTACTCTAAATAACGCGAGACCACACTCGCCACCCTCACGGTACAAGACTAGTTACAAAATCTCAAGACAAATAGCAAGACAACCAGAAAACGAGTACACCTGAACCCTCAACACAGGGCACCAACCGTAACGCACGCACATACGCACACTGACAATTGCGAGAACAATCAACGATCACGAAATAAAAACTACAGCACCAAAGCACACATAAACCCAACCATGCTGCCACCAACTCGAACAGAAAAAAGACCCACCCGAAAAACCGAGCTCACGGGCAACTAATACTTATTCTAACAATCCAATGGCGAGGAAACCTAATGTGGCCCAAACCATCTAAATGGGTCTTGCACTACTTGTAAACTCTCCAGCCATTGAGCCACGATCGCAAGCGCACATTTGTAAGGAAGGAATGACAACAAAAAGGACAAACGCTTACTTTACAAACAGCAGACAGAGCAAGACTCTATCACATGCAACTTCTAACACCTACTACCCCCCAACCCCACCCAACCCACCTCACCATAATGACAGGCGCCCGACTTCAACACCCACCTTACAACAACGAGGAATGCTTACAGAATACTACTACAATATCCAAAGAGACCCGCTAAACGCAGATAGAGATACAAAACAACGAGACCATACACTAATAGCACATCACCCCATCCCCCCAACAAAGTCGCAACCCCCTCCACAAAACAAACAACAACCCTACCCGAACCCCCGCCCCGAAAGAATGCCCGACCAACAACAACACAATACCTTTGGATGAAGGCCAGGCAGCGCTCTCTGCTGTCCAAAATATGTCGGGCAGTGGAGAACCGTGAGCGTACGCTGGGATTCACAGGGGCAGCGAGGACGCGTGCACTAGCTGTATTGTGCCAGAGTTAAACTGCATGTAATCTCAGTGATGTCTTAATGGAATGCCTCTCTGTTTAAGCAACTAAGGGACCGCACGAAGATAGAGAGGAGAAAAAGGGCAAAAGATACCCTATCCTAGGCTGTGCAACGTCAGCGTCTGCTCAGATGACGCGCTCTACCTCAAAATGGAACTCCACAAAAAACGCACTCAGCAAATTCCCACCGCCTAAAAACCAAAGCCTTAAGCAACCTGGCCAACGTTATCTTCCGCATTAAAAGTACACTTCTAGTCCCCCAGGTCGGTCACCACCCCCAACAAAAAAAAAAAAAAGGTTAACGTGCCTTCCACACTGGTACCTCTATGGAACTAAGCAACATACTCACAGATCCGCACCAAACACACAACAGCAGAAAAATAAGAGCCACAGTTACGGGCAGAGGCAATAAAGCACGTGAAAAACAAAGAAGAGGGTCGAACCAGACAATCAGACACAGCCGACCAGAGACCAACAATAAACCGCTAATACACGAACAGCTTTTTAATCACGCCCCCACCGAACAAGCGAAAAACCAAAGCAAATACGAAAAATTTAATACCGACCCCGAAAAAGCGAACAAATAGCTAGTGACCCGATACCCCACATATCTATGACACCCCCAAGCAACCAACAAAAAAAAGGTCCCCACGTAGCACTAGCCAATAGCCCTGACAGGCATCACTCGAACGGCACACCGAGAAAACAAGCAAAACCGATCATCATTCCACAACATAATCAACTGGCACCCGTGACACAGGACCCGTTACCAGAGCTCCTCGTCACCACACAACCCTCATCACCAACAATGTAGCTTCTATCTCGCAAATGCAACACACCCCCCAATACCATCGCACACCCGTACCCGCCGATTGCCAACATTGCCGCGACTCGACCAAACATGAGACAGTGAACGCAATACAATCCCAGACAGTTACGACCACACACAGAGAACGCAAAAAAACAATTCCCAGCGAAAACAATAATAGCCGAATCGGCAGCTTAACGTCCGTTGATCAAGTTCCGCCACATCGCGGTACCAAGGCCAAGCAGACAAATAAAACCTAGACTCACCTATAATAAATCAGATGTAAAACAAAAAACAACAACATAACAGCGGAAAATCAAAATACGATAGTCTACACAAATAAGCAAAAGTCACGAGGACCGGCAACTACATCCAAACAACACCAACAACCGCGGCCCCACACAACAACCTTTTACTCCCAATAGTAGCGAGCAAAGAAAAAAGAAACAAACAACTAAAACATAACCCACCGGTAGCTCGACTACATGAATTACAGAACAACAAACACTACAAAAAACCCGACCAACAGAACCGTAGCAAAGCTGAGTATCTCCTTGATCAAAAGTGAAGCAACTCGAAAACTGCAACAATTCGAAATCGGTAAGTGGACCAGATAAATAGAATGCAAAAATGGCACGCATGTCGTGAAGACACCCAAAAAATGTATTGTACGGAACACATGTGGGAAACATCCATATATCCACCACCACTACAAAGAAAGAGCTCCTACACCGTACCCTATATCGGTATTACATAAACATGAGTACTAGCCCAAAACCCCGATTTGCTCTTAGAGGAATATGTCTCGACTTCATTCGGCTGCGAACTACTTTGACATGGAAAGATACTCGTTTTTCTTTTTGCTGTCAGTCCAAAATATTTTGCCAGTGCAATACAAATAACAAACAACAAACACACTAACATCGCCCAAACCAAAACAATATACCATAATCAAAAATACACATACACGACACGCCATCCACGATCACCAGCATCTAACAACACCGACGCCACCATTCCACAAACCTACCTACGCCCTCTTCACCAACTCGACAGTTCAACGCGCATCGACACTCAAAGCTGATCTCACGAATACATCCGACACGAGATAGGGATGCAACCGCGCTCAACCAGCGTAAGTGCGCACCAGCAAAAACAAGGGACGCAGAAGAGCCAGGCATCCCCAGCCCACATAACAGCCTGCGCAAAAAATATTTACCCGCCACCATAGACGTTCATCCCATCCCTCGTTACGAATCGCTCCAACTGCCGGAAGAGAAGACAACACCAACACGCTGGGGTTATATACACCGCACATTTTCCTCGGCTTAAATGTGAAAAAGGACATAAGATGGGAAAAATAACAGCTGATCGTCTCTCCGATTAGAGGAAAAAACAACAAAAGCAAAACCACACAACACAACCAAAACCAAACAACCAACACAAACACAAACAACACAGCACAAACAAGCCCAAAAAAAAGCCCCCAAACAAACCAATACATGCGCGATACAAAAAAAACAAATCAAATGGACATCAGCCAAAGGACCCCGGGACAAGGAAACGCCCCCTTGACCCAAAGCATTTCTAGGAAGAAGGCGTCAGATAATGAAGAGGAGCCAAGAAACAGCAGGGCCGCCGGAACGAAAAGGCCGGAAGCAAAGCCCTACAAAAACAGAGCAAGTAGAGGCAGTGAAGATCCATGGTCCCCCTGTCCATATAGTCCCTGAATGAAGAATTAGTTCCGAGAAAATTATGGAGAGTCGCTGGTCGGTATGATCCCTTCTTCCCTTTCCTGAATGAGAATTGTCCGAAGTTGTTAAGAGACCTTCCATGCTTATGTCACGTCCGCTTCGTTATAAAGCAGGTATGAAAAAAAGACTTATGTATCGTTCAAGATTCAGGCGCTTCGTCTAGGATCATAACAACAACAACAAATAAAGAAAAATACAATGCCTGATAGTGAAGGGTACGAATACGGAATTGAGCCAGATTCGTTCAGGAATTGCCACAGGTCGATCCGACCTCAGTCCTGGTTGATCTGTTCCCTGGTCGGCAACCAAACACCAAGCGAACGATAACGAAGCACGTGCTCATAAGTACCCGAGACCCCGTAAGTTTGGGGGGGGAAACGGAGCGCCTACACTAGCCATTTCCCCCCACCAGTCCGCACGACAAAAAACGATAACGAGACGACAACCCACACGGCACCATTCCCCAAATGACCCACGCCGCAGACATCTCCGGGCGGAACCCGACCACGTGCAAGAGCGCCGAGCACGAGCCAGTGACACAGACGGCCCGGCAAATCGCCAGTCTGTACGGTCAACGCCAAGAACGGACCACTGGACGACGCGCTCAGGTAAGTCGCGACTTCCTTTTCTTTTGGGGTTTTGTGTAATGTATTCGCTGCCCAAAAACCACGGACATACGCCACCGCTGAAACTAGAATGCCAGAAACCTGCCCATTTTGTAAGTCGTTAGCCCTAACCACAGGAATTGCCATCATATCTCAGGTATGAATCAATGCAAACACTACGCGCCTCTGCGTCCCATAATTCTCCCTTGTGCTCCTCTATACAACAAAGTGTGATTGTAGAAATTACGTGTATTGCTTTTATTTTATCCCTCTAGACGTTGATAATATACAGTGCCCTTTCGTAGCTTCCGTATTAAATGTGCATTGTCCGAATTGTTCCCGTTTTGCACTATCGTCTATTCCCCTCATTATTTGTAATATCTCCTATCATTGACATCACGCTAAGGTATTGGCTAGTGCGTTTAAAATCAACAGACACCCGGTTAAACATAATCTTTGAACACCGTCACAGGTCGACGATAACTCCGCTCGGTGTAAAATCCCTGTAGCCAACAATTGGAACGAAACCGCTTAAAGTCGTGTTCCGGCAGCGCACCACTTGTGGCGCTCGCTTAACAACTCCTCGGCGTACGACTAATCCCGTCGCGAGGTACTTAGCGTAAACATAATCCAAAGTTCGGCGCATCGGACCCCTACTTATCTGCGCGACCGTCCAAATAGAATTCGGAACTGAAGTTTCGTGTGAGGTTAACCCCCAACCACGTGAGACTCAGCTCCAACTTGGCCGTATAGTTTCAGCAGCAAGGGCACGTCACGACTGAATTGCACAGTTCGGTGGGCGAAAGCGGCCCTATTGGTTACACGTGCGTCTAGATCGCACGCGGCGACGGCGCCGCGAATTCGCCAACAGTATGTTTGTCATTCATGTTATTCTCTCACCCGGAGGCTGCATGGGTAGTTGCGCCCATTCTTTCTTGTCCATATCGTCGATGTGTTTCGATCCATATCGTTAGGACATGTGTTTTGCTATGCTTATTGATTGTACCATGGTGTAAAAAGAAAGGGATTGACATAGAAATCAGATACAAGATTAGGAGATATATGTTAAAACTCGACCATATAGTAGTTCATTTGACCACTCAACGCACTTCGTCCCTTACCCACTAGAACATGAGGGCAAGGTCTGACTGCACGAAGACTAACAAAAATACTGAACAATCAGAGAATCCCATAGTATACGTGCATATCTACTGAACGCGGATGACTCTTGTGCCAACAACAAGCATCCCAAAAGACCTGGAACTGTTATGGTGCTCTGAAGTGTGTGATGTGTGTGTGTCTGCGCCTACACACACTAAACTACCTAATGTGAGGGCATATATTAAGAACAATAAGCCTTATAGCCATATTCAGCATGACATGAAAATATAGCACTCCGATCACAACTCTCAGGCATCAGTCTAATATAATTATAAGCACAATCCTCAATATGCTATATATCTCGATTACCTCTCAATCTAATATATATCTAATTAAATCCATATATTGATATATATATTAGTTGCGATTCTAGCCGCTCGGCGTACGCGATCAGTCTTGATCACTCACTGGCAGGACCGACCTCGACCACCCGCGCACGCGCACCACTTCCAGTCCCCAGTAGTCTCTAGAGAACTACCCCGCACGACGCCAGATCCCACAAAACGAAATAAACACAAACAAAACCCACAAAAAAAACCAAAAAAGAAAAAACAACCCACCACACACAAACTAAACCCCAAAAAAAACAACCACCCACACAGAACAAATAATACTACAAAACAATACGGTGGGGGTTTAAACCACACCCAGTCCGCCGTCCCCGCCACACAAACACAAACAACACAACAACCCCCAACAAAACACACCCACAATTTAACACAACAAACCAAAGAACAACAACCCCAACCACCAAACAAACCCACCCAACAAACAAAACAACCACAAAAAAAAAAAAACAACCCAAACTCCACAACACCTACACCCAACACATAACCAACAACACAACACCAAAAGCACATACCAACCAAAACCCCCCCGAAAAAAACAAAATACACAAACCCCACCACCACCATACACACCCCCAACCCCAACAAACACGCACCCAACCACCAACCAACACCAATGCACACCCCAACCACCACAACACACAACAAAAAAAAAAAAAAAACAAACAAGACCAAACCCTAAAAAACACCAACAACAACCCAACAAAAAACGCAACAAAAAAAACACACCACAAAAAAAACCAAACACAAAAAAAACAACAACAAATACTCAAAATACTAAAACATAAAAGCCCATGCCAAACAAAAACCGAAACAACAAACAAAAACAGCCGCACAAACCCCAAAACCGAAACAAAGGGGGGCTTGGGCAAGCCATTAACCACCCCCACAATACACGATAGAGGTAAATCGGCAGTAAGACTGAAAAAACCCCACTGATACCTAATAGGTACCAATCTTAAACGATTGTAAAATTCCGCCAAGCGAACAGAATCCAGGCTACATGCACAGGCTTACTCGCGACACGAACAGCTGAAGCGGTATCAGTTACGATTACAGGGCCTCTCGAGGAGGTTATCGTCGGCATTTGACTGGTTCACCGATTATTTACACGGACCGAGTTTTGAAACCCCACTACGAAACCCCATTCCGTGATGCGATGATGAGATTCAATGAAAGAACAAAGCAAACGACGGAGAACCAATCGGGCGCAATAATTCACGAAAAGCACGCCAAATATTACCAGAAACAAAGAACAAGCATATACGTATTCAGTTCTGTAATAAATAACAAGCAAAGAACCAAACGACCATTCTCACAACAACGAATAATGCACTACACGGCGAGGGCCAAAGAGACAACAATAAAAAATTAATCATATACTCTTTATCACAGACTACGCACACCACACAATCACCGTTTACCAAACCCAAAGACATGGACATTCTAGCGACTTCCCTGGAGCGGCGTCGCATCACTTGCGCGACCCGTAACTCGTAGTTCCTACCCTGCGGGAAGAAATGGCTTCAGCTGCTCGTGCGACGCGCCTGCACGCGTGTCCTGCACCGAACAGACATCGAACAAATACCACACGAACAACAGAACTCGACCAGGGAACCACGATCACCACAACTCTCCACAATTCCCTCAGGGACAAGAGAACAGTAGGAAAGGACGACGTTTCTCGATGTTTACTTTCACCCACGCTTTTGTCCAATCGCCCCATTGAACGACCAAGAGCCTCACACCAGCTTCCAACTACATCCATCAAATCTCACCTATATCCATAGACAAGGGAAACAGAAAAGGCAACGCGCTCTCTCGATGACCGTTCACGTCCACGCCTTTGCTACATTCTTCCTTACTGACAACGAATACAACAGAGAGCGCCTCCACTAGCTTCACACTCCCCACACCCACGCCACTTTTGTAAGGGGCCAGCGCTCTAATCCCACTTGCCCGCCCCATTCTGTCTCCCACCTCCCTGCTGGAAGCTTTCTTCAAAAGGGGCGTTGTCCCTCGCAGTTTCCCCCTCCCGCGCCGTGTAAAACACCGGGGCGGGAAGTCCGTTTGGACTCAAAAACAGGTCCAAGGAATCACCTACATATTTTCCAACAAATAGGCGACCACTTTTTTATCACCTTATGACCTCACTGCTTCAATAACGCCCCATACACCACATGCCAACGCCGCAACCCAAAAACACAGGAAAAGCAGAAGGAAAATCAAGCACTGTTAGCGTTTTTTCTGAGAAACGTGCCAATACGAGGGGAAGAAAGAATATCCGCGCGGACCCTTCGCACCCCCAAGGGCCGCCACTCTAATACCGTCCCTAGCGGGAGATAGTGACCGCACGTGTCGTGAATGACGCTGCGAAGATGTCCAATCAAGGATACGCGTACCGTTGTCGAAGGTAGGCGTCCGACTGGAGGCCACAATGGAAAACCCCAAGTGAGTCGTCTTGAAACGAATGATTGCTACCCACCCTCGCTGGCGCCATGTTCGCTCAATGCTTCTTGTACCAAATTAACAATAGCCAAAGAAAAACCGGGCAATAAACTGAACGTCGCTCATGCCAAGCCCATGGCAATTACATGTACTATTCCCTCCATACAATTATCAACGTCGTTCCTGAAGCTAAATAACATGACCTCTTCGACATATATCTCACTGCTGCGGCACCACTATTTGGCCCTGTAATGCGCCCGCGCAATTTCCACGTAACATACTATAACACCAACCCACATGAGTCCGAAATTCACTCATGTATATTCCAAAAGCTGACCGCCCCGGTCAGAAAAATAACTATTACAATATCTACCTGCCTCAACTTCGTCACTTCTGGAATCATCTCAGCACTACAATTTTGCGCCTTTCCAATCATTCTCCAAACGCTTCCAGTCATGGAACACGAGAAAAACTATAGACTGTATGCCAAAAAATAGTGTCCACCAGATTAACTGATGCGAGTATCGACCGACAGCGAAATATCGACGGCGATTAAAAAATCCCTTTTCACACTAATAGCAAAAGATAGACAACCGCTTACGGGCTTGTCATCAGGAAAACAAGACGTGTTGTTTGTGCCTACAGGCCACTCATGCACCACGTCTGAAAATAAATAGGTATCATCATTCTGTAGTACCTCTTCACGTACTGCGACCACTTCACGATCGTAAAAAATTGTACAGGACCTGCATCAATCAGGTTCGTCGGCGTTGTTTTGACAACCTCGAGCAAATCACCAATCTAAGCGGCGATTCACATGCAATCGAATAACTTACAATTACGATGCAATACATATAATTGAATATGTATTGCAATGCAGAACTAAATAGTAAAGCTTCTAACATTATATGCTCACCCCAATGAATCTTTATGAAAGGATATACATATTACGGCAAGGTTGAGAAGATAAACATCGCCTCCGTACGAGCAATCGTCGATCTTTCCGGGAAAACGTGTGTGCAGAAAACAAAGGTTCTAACATATTCTCTGGGGGAAAGACGTTAATATTCCAATTAGAAGTATGCGAGTAAACACGTACGGTACTAGGGTAGCAAATGCAGTTGCTACAATGCGGACGTCCAACTAGTGCTCGATCACAATTTTTCGGAACAGAATGATAAAATCGGACACAACGATGATTTTGACCTTGCCGCGCACTTTATTCACGGACGTGTCAAAACCTATCGCTATCGTAAAACACTATGGGAAATAGAATTTATTCGAACACTGGCGCACAAGGGTATCCAAAAAATAGCCAAAATTACTAAAGACCGCATTCCATGAAGAAATGTCGAACGCAAATTAAGCAAATTTTGATCTTACATATATTATAATAATAATATTATATAATATATATAATATACATGTATATATAACGGAACACAAGAAAGGAAACCTGGAACATAAAATATGTGGCCAAAGTTGATGGACACCTGCTTGTTCAATCTTCTCATTCCAAATCGGTGCATTTATATGGTAGTTGGTTCACACCTTTCTGTTATAAACTAGCTCCATCTCTGGGAAAGCATCTCAATTGATGTTGAACTTTGCTGCAGGATTTGCTCACTCCATGAAGCCATCATGTAATGTGGGCGATTGGACTTGCTCGCAACAAAGTCGACATATCCAATTCATCCAAACGGTGTTCAATGGGTTAAGGTCAGGCTCTGTGATGTAAGTCAGTTCTTCCACACCGTAATTGACAACACATATCTGTATGGACCTCGCTTGTGCTCAACTGGAGCAATTTACATGCTGATCAGGGAAATAGGACCTATCCCAAAAAAAGTATCCACAAAGTGGCAACAGAAATCTTAAGATGTCATTGTATGTTGTAATGTGAATATGTAACTTTTTAATATATTATTTAATATTGCCCTTTAGTTCAGCCTATCAGAAAGTGAGACTTAAGAGTTGATGAGTCAAAATGGGAAAGAAAAAAAAATTTACTCAAAATTGATATAATGCTCAATCCTGGGAACATTTTGCATCTTACCAACTTTGACTTAAGTGGAAGCGTAAGGGATTTTTTGCGTAGACAGTAACACACACACTTGGCTAACTAATTTTCTTGTCGTCCATAACTAGAAAAATACTAATTATTAACAGCTCTGGGACCCCTACACACACACACCAACATGAACATAGATACTAAATATCATTTTAACTTCACCTTGATGTCATTCAAAAAGCCTTAAATAGATATGTACTCTTTTATTTGCATCGGTTTCAGAAACCTATCAGTCATGCCAGTCCAATCACTAGTTGCGATCCCTCGAGTTTGTAAATGTAAGCAAATACACATCACTCCACGACCCATTGCCCTGCCACAATGTTATTGTTTGAGAGCCACCGTCTGAGAAAAAGTCTCTACGTCTTTCATGTGTGAGATTGCCTATTCTTGTACTTCCATATATTTTCATTTTATTAGAAGCTGTGAATCAATTTATAAGTAAACATTCATTATCTTGCAACACATATAAAAAAAAATACTTTTATATAACAGCAATGACGTCACATTTCTGTGTTTTTTGTTTGTACATGTGTAGCGAGCTTTGGGGAGATTACGCATTTTGAAGAGCATTTAACAAAAATATTCCAAGACTGATTAAATTTCAAATGTTTATGAAAGTGGGTGATGTTGGTCTGATGGAACCTCTCATTTTTTCACACATTTCTCTATTTACATAATCTGTATAAACCCTCATCATCTTCCGATGGCTTCCATTTATTCCACTTGTGCGGTCGCTTGAGAAGAATTCTGACTGACTTTGATGAAACGGTAAAACATCCAATCCACATGCGAACTGCAATGCCAGAAAGTATGTGTAATTTTATCAGATGTGACGCGCGAAACTAACAAACTCCTGTGAAAGACACCTTGATCTTTCAGTCCACAATATCGTATTGCAGGACAGGAGCAAAATTGATTCCTTGTCCTGCCATTATTGGAAAAAAAAAAAAAACAAAAAAAATACAAGTCGTTAGTTATGCTGGTTCGAGATCAACCCAGCATTTATGATCCAAGCAGCGTGCAATCTGTTCCATTTCTGCTTTTATGCCAAAAAAATCTTGCTCATTTTTCTCTTTGCAAATGTCGTATCTCTCAATGCTGAAGGAAAATTCTTACGAATGACCTGACGCCAATTTTTGGAAAGTATAGTTTTGAATGTTGTATTGCTAGTGTGATATAACATAATCAAATTTTGTTTATCTTTCACACAGGCTACAGTTTAGTTGGCAAAGGTTAGGCATTTAAAAAAAAAAACAATTGTTTCAGATTGATTTCTTTGAAGTCAACACAATGAGCATTAATGCCGAGTTTTTGTCAACAGTGCTAGCTTCTCCACATACACACTCAGCGGCCGTTTGAGACAGAAGCTCTTCATATGTTAGAACTCTCCTCGCGTAAATGAAACGACTAGTGTACATGTTGATAGACAATGTTAATTTAGATGAGTATGAAAATGCATTTCACAACTACCCATACTTTAATCAAGTTCTTGTAGTAGAGGTTTAGTAAATAAGTTTGAAAGGTAAATGTTTATAGAAGTTTCTGATAAGGTGAGCAAGGTAGAAGTATTGGTGATCCAGCAGTTGGGATGGTAAATTGCTTTCAGTAAGGTTATTAACTTCAATAATACTTTGTAATAATTACCAGTACAGTGGTTCGCTGCGGTGCTGTATTAGTCTGTGCTTCGTGGTACATGACAGTGCATAGTAATTTGCTTTTATTTTGTATAAACATTAGGTGAACCCAGCCACCATTTTATATTGCATAAAAAACTTTAGTTTCTGTTTGTCCATTTTTTTTCATTAGATTATAGTGAATTTAACCTCATTGCAATCTCTCTCT
>CM068966.1:15491366-15503781 GCA_035128595.1 Eptatretus atami | reverse complement strand
CATCCGCGTAATTATCTGAACCGTCGGAGGTCGTCACTGCATGAACACCGCTCGGTTACCCGAGCATAGTTACGGAACGGGCCGCCCCAAGCCGGCTCGTCGTCCGGAGTCGCACTGCGGCGCAGGGTACGATCGCCCGGTTTACCATACCGCGTGATACTTAGGCTAGTCGAGTTCTGTACAGCGAACAAACCCTATCCTACAGCGCGAACGGCGCGCATTGGCACGATTGTGAGTCAGCTCGAAAGCCCACCCTGCACTGGCTCGGGCGATAGGCCCGGTAGTTGCGTCACGATGTGATTGTCCGTCCGTGTGCGGCGATGTGCCGCTTGTTCGAGTTACGTGCCGTTCGCACGCCGTGCTGGGGCGAGATCGCCAACACTGTTGACAGAGTGTATTCAAAATCCACCTCGGTCTCAGCTAAATCACTGGGGAATCGGTTCAGCGGGGGAGCTAGCAGCCCGACCCCGAATTACCCTCCAAATTACTGAGCAGGCCCCAAATTACCCCCTTACGAGAAATAAGATGGAGTCTCAGGCAGAGCGGAGCGCGGGGTATTAGAATAGCATGTAGAATTGTTAGAAATCCATGCCAGGATGGAGACCCCGGCAGCAGGAAATGATGGTTGTACAGGCACGAATTTCCCCACCGAACCCAGCAGCCCGAAATGGCGCACCAGCGGCTGCAGATGGCCCGCCCGTGTAGACACCTCCCTCCCCCTCTCACCAAAACCCCCGATCCTGGCGAATCCTAGGCGAATCCTGCTGCACCTGGACATGCCCAGCTATTCGCCATGCCTGCAGGAATCAGTGGGCGACATGCAGGGTGTGAAAACGAAATAAAGGAATAAACAAGAAAATGAAACAACATGGCATAGCGAGAATGAAGGAAGAAATGCCGAAGAATGCGCGGGTGGACAGCAAGCACAATGGCCCGAACCTGCCGAGCGGGCCATGAGCGCCCCAATACAGGAGTGCGATGAATGGCCCGACGCCACGTTGTGATGCAGCGAGCGAAGTCTGGCCAGCGGTGCCAACGGTTGACTCTGCCGCCCGCAATGGAGGCGGCCGATGAGCGACAAATAATTCCGCCGGAGACGTGCTTGGCGCGTAGGCGTCGGCACGGAAAATGTGTACTGCCTAACACAGAGGGAAAATTTAATTAGGGTGACGGCCAGACGTGCCACGAGGGAGCATAAGACACGAGTGAAAGGCAATGTGGGAGGGAGCAAGAAAGAACATATCTAAGCATGCGAGCGAAGGTGTATGAGTTACGGGCGGGAGCAATCGTGAAAGAGCAAGGATGAAACAGAGGAAGGACTGCGAGCCGACAAGCGGAATCGCAGGTGTGTATTCCTACGCTAAGATATAAGGGAAGACTGCAGTAGAAGCAGAGACTACATAGACACGAGGAGACTACAGAAACTAATAATGTACAGAGACACGGGAGATAGAGGGGCAATGTGCCACGTGCCGTTAGAGACGCACACGAATCACACACGCGAGGTAGTGGCAGGACAATGGCGGTGAGCTGGCTGGGACTGTTTCGTGACCCGCTGCAAGCAGTCCGGATGGCCTCCTCAGAACGCACGGGAGCGCAGTTTGCCCCCTTGAAGCCTGATCACGACCACGGTGCGCCGTTCGCGTCGTGCCAAGCGAGTGAAGCGGTCATGAGTGCTCAGTCGACAGTCCGCTTGGCCGATGTGGACGCACATCGTGCACGGAGTAGCCAGTGGGGGGTATGGCAGCGCCCCGGCAGCGCCTAGAGGATAGCGCGAGTGCCAGTGTGATTGTCCCCATTCCCCCCCCCCCTCTTCCACGCGTCGCGAATGTGTGGCGCTGAAAGGTGTGAGGGCGCCCCCGTGTGTGAGTGCCGGACCCCGTGCGTGAGTGGTGTGGTTGCGACAGTGCTGCGGCAGTGCGTAGCCCTCCCAGCACACCGTGGTGTGTGAAGGAAGCCACGGTGTCGCAGGGACTATGGATAGGCCCCTAACGATCGTAGAAGTGAGCGCCGACGTGTGAGAGACGACCGGTGTGTGAGGCGCCGGTATGTGAGAGATGCACGGTAGGGCATGCGGAGGCACGCAGCCGCCATCTCCAAGAGTGAGTGGATGTTCGAGATGTCGTAGAGCGATCGTAACACGCCAGGAGTATGCTTACGTGCAACGGAGACGACGCCCGCGACATGTGGATAGAAAGGGCCAGCACGCGGGCATGGGCTGTTTAGTATAGATTATGGGACCGCCGCGCCGTATTCGACCCAGCAGCGCAGCGCTGCAGGTTCGGCCGCCATGCTTCGCACAGAGGACGCCCACGTGCTCGCTTGCGGAGTGAAGCCGAGTCCGCGAAACCCAGCGGTGCGTGTTTTCCGATCCGCTGACGGACAAAGCTTTAGCAGCATTACGAATTTGGCACGGCGCGGTTCTCACGCCGAGCTTGTGTTAAGCCTCCAACGGCAGAGCAATGTGTTCGCGTGCGGGCAGCCTCCATCTGAGCCAATGCCGAGCGTTTGCCTTTTTGGGAGTGCGCAGGCGTGAGCTCATGGCTGCACGGTAGGCGTTAGGAATCGGCCAGGAGGCACGTGATCCCTTGCCGGTAGATACTCGTCCAAGCAGGCGAGGTACACGTGCAGCTGCATAGACCTCACGGGCAGGTGCAAAGTGCTGCGAGCTGCGAGTTGCCCCGCGTTGGTGCTCCGCCGTAATGGCGAAAAAAAAATAATATACAAAGCAAGCCTCGCTTTGTCGGCTTGTGAACGTGATTCCCGGCAGTAAGGTGAAGACCCCCTTGCCTGCCGCGCACAGATAACCACTAGTTAGTGGAAGGCGGTTAGTGTTAGTAGACCGCTTCTTGGGGCAGGGGTAAGACTCCTCAATGCAGTCCTGGCAATGATTAGTTAGGCGGATTTAGATGAGATTTAGGATGCCCTGCGAAATAATATTTTATGATTGATTTTGGGTACAGTGACAACTTGGATGTGTAGTGGGACATAGCTTAGCCCTACGATAGTGTCTTAAAGGAACTGCTGTAGTGTAAGACGATCCGTGAGCCAGCACGACGTAGTTAGTGGGATTAGTGAGCCAGCCGGATGCAGAGCATTCAGCGGGAGTTGCAGAGTGAAAAAAGATGGAAATAGTGCCTTGTGTGAGTGAGGAGCGCCAGCGGTCCTGCTGGGTTTGGAGCGAATAGTGAATGCTAATGGTGCGGAGATGAGTGATTGGGTCGGGGAGGACGAATAAGACTTTTTTTTTTTTTTTTTCTTTTCCCTCCACGCCCCAAGGGACCCGGTGGTCAGTGTAAGTGAGGTTCGTGGCGTTAGTCTAAATTAGCAACAAAATGGAAGTCGTTTTGGTAGTTGCGTGCGGGTGTAGCGCTCGAAACCCGTTGAGGGCCGTGCGAGGAGCCCTGTTGACAGGCCTGCCGAGCGTTGCGCCTGCGAAAGGTGAGTATCGCTGGTGAGTACCCCGGGCCACCGGGAGCTAGTACACGGCCGTGCGTTTAAGGCAACAGGCCCATGGGTCGGCCGCGGGATAGCGTATGTTGGCACGTGTGCCGCCGCATGCATGCCGGAGGGCCCGCGGGCCGCCGTAAGCCGCTGCTGGGCAGCTGTTGGGCACGGGTGCACCTCTGGAAAAGGCAGGCCCGGAGCCAGCCTGCCCACGTCGTAGAGCGTTTCAGGCCGAGTTGCCATGTGCAGGGCCACTCCCGCGTGTATAGGAGCCCTGCCGTAGCGCGGAGGCCAGTGTACGCATACCCCGGCGGTGCCATAGTGAGCAATCGCAGAGGTAGTGCCTGCATAGGGAGCCACGGCGTCCCAGCCGTTTGAGAGCCGTCGTGAGGGCCACGGAAAGAAAATTGTCGCGGGGGCCGCAGCGCCGAAAGTTGAAAGGCACCAAACACAGGCGACGGAATCTGGGTTGTTAGAACAATAATTAAGCGATAGAGGGCTTGGTGAAAAGCCCCGCGTATGTTTTTTACAGTTAAATGGTTAGGCGTAGATTAGAAATGTACCCTCCGCACCATCCGATCCCTTCGCCCTCTCATTGGTGTGGTTATATGGCGCTGCCGACCCACTCTTGGTTAGCATCGCTGCAAGTCGGCTGGAGCCCATCCTGAGGCTTCGTGGCCTCGACACTAGGACGCCTAGCTCTCCCTCATTCCGCCCCTAGGAGGGGAACGCGACGCCGGTTGCGAGAGTAGGGTAGACGACAGATAGCGTTAGCCGAACAAGACAGTAAAGGGTGCGTTAGGGACGCATTAAGCCTGGGGAAGGATGAAAAAAAATAAAAAAATAAAAATTACAATGGCGCTAAATTGCCCGTTTTTACAAATTAAGGAGTGAGGTAGTACAGTGACGCGGCCAAAGCACGATAGGTGGAGCGAGAAGACAGCTAGGTAGCGTCGATAGCCGACCTCGAAGTGGCCAGCCACCACGGCACTCCTCACCAACCTCCATCTCAAGCCCAAAAGCGCTGCAGCTTCATCTGCTGCGCGTGTTATGCAAGCCGTGATTGCCCTGGCCAACTACATCGGTGGGACTGGTGGTTGTGCTGCGACGGCCTGTACGAGCCCGTGATCGCTCAGCAGCTGTGTTACTGCCATGCGCCAGACGGCCGGATCGCTTTGCTGGCTGTTTACTTCAAGCGCTGTGCCGGCCAACTCATCGGCTGCTGTGTTTTGTGCGAGGCCTTTGTACCGCCGGATCGTCAGCAGCTGTGTTGCTTCGAAGGCCTGTGTCCGGCCCAGTCCATCTGCCAGCTGTGTTGCTACAGCGGCTTGTCATGCCTTGCCTGCCTGGCCTTACTTTGCCCATGCCATGCCACTGCCCACATCATCAGTTGCCCCCGTTCTTTTTGCCATTTGCCCCCCTTGTTTCATATAATGCCATGTGCCGCCGGATCATGTGAAGGCAACCGTTTGCAAGCCTGCAAGCAACTGTCCTGTTGGCCAGCTACAACACGCGCTGCAGTGGCGCGCCGGGCGCCGCGCTTTTCTTTTGACTTTCTGCCTGCCAGAGTGCATTGATAACCTGGCGCCATGTTAGTGTAAAATTATGTAAGGTTAAGGTGTTAGATGCTACTAATGTAAATATGACGTGCGCCCCCGGTCATGGCATGTATTGCGTATAGCGCCTCTTTTGGGCAAGTTTATAATAAGTCTGGCTAGTATGAGTATAGGGAGTCATTGTTTAGTTTAGTTACTCAGCCCCAGCGTTATTTATTTGGGCACGACAATACCTATGAATGTCGCATCAGGGATCCGTAGCCGGTAAAACGTACTAGGTGAGAACTCACACATGAGGGCACACTGAGATTTGACGACTCGCCGACGAGTCTGTAAAAGGCAGGGGCGTAGTGTATACTGGCTGTGGAAATTCGCTAAACCACCATAAACGGGTTCAGTCGTAGATATTTGTTAAAGTACATATGTAGTTAGCACAACCGTTGTTTAGAGCGAATATGTATGATTCATTCGGGCTGCGACTCTTTGCAAGAACGCTTTTTCTTACTTTTGCTATGTGTTATTTATCACGACAAACAACAACCGCCCACCAACTATGCCACATACGCCACCGCGCTACAACTTACCCTCACAACAACCACCACATCTTACGCCACTACCCCCCGCTGTACGAACGCCATCACCCTCACGGTCCACACTACGACAGTTCCGCGCGTGGAAACCATCTGAGAACGCAGGAGCGAAAGAAGAAGGCACAACGATGGCGGCGGCGGCGTATTCCCGCCTGTTTTTCCCAAGCATTTTTCCTTCCGCCGCGCTAGGATCCGTGTGGCCACAGCTAAGCGGGTGGGGCAAGCTGCGCCACCGATTGCCCCGGATGCGCGCAGTGGTGACGCGACCGCCAGGGAGGAGAACGCCCTCTTCGAGACCTTTCTCGAAGCTGCCCCTCGAAGTCGGGTGCGAATAAAACAATAAGCGAACGGGGCGGAGCCCCGCGCCTATAAAAAGCCGGCGTGGCATCTTGCGAAGATGCTCGTTTGTTGTTGATGTTCCTGCGGAGCCTTATGGTGACTTTCCTGCCGCAGCCGTGCTTCCTGCCGGCCGTTGATCCGCTGCGGCAGCCCTTGATCCTGCTATGCAGCTGGTTATTACCTATGTTGGAACCAAACGACGCGTGTGCAAGCAGAGAGAGAGAGCAGAGAGAAGACCGAGAGCAGAGAGATGGAGAGAAGATGACGACGAGAGACGAGAGAAGAGCAAGGATGAGACGCATGGAGAGAGACTGAGATTATGAGACGAGCAGAGAGAAAGCTCCGTTCGAGAGGTTCCTTGTCGAGGTTCGCCGCGAGTCTGTGTTGGGGGGGGATGGGGGTGGGGGGGGCGGGGGATGGGGGGATCCGAGACCCGCTCGGGGACGGAGCGTCCGCCCATTTCCTCTCTCTCTCTCGACCCGAGTGGTCGACGATTTCTTTCCTACCCCCCCCCCCTCCCCCCCCACACCTTTTCAGTCCGCACCAGTTCGAGAGCCTTGCTGAAAACCCCGTTCATGTCCCCAAAACCCTGTACCGTGCGGTCGAACTGGCACACGTAAGCCGGCGCGCAAGCACGCAGCTCCGCCGACCCAACGCCGGCTAAGGGCCGGGAGCTGCAAGCGGGAGAGGACTCTGTGCGTGCACAGGAAGTGACCACTTCTATTTCCTTTGCGGTTCTGTGTAAATGTTCTAGTGCGCGTGGCGCCGTCTGTAAATTAGACACTGTATAAGCCTGTTGCCGCTGTGTGCGCGTATTCGCGTTGTAGCTACTGCAGCTCGACGTATGCTTTTGTTTAGGCCGTTTTTTTACATTCTTTAGCGTTGCTCTATAATGTGCATTTTTTATGACTGTTTTGCCTCTATATGTAAGTGCTCGGCCGTATGTGTCGTGAAATTAAAGTGCTTGCATGTTGAACTTTTGCCCGTTTCGCTTCGTCTTTTCTCCCAGTTGACTCTCCATCCTGCTTCACGTAAAGGGGGTCGTCGTCGTGACAAGACTCCGCGTAAATATCTGAACCGTCGAGGTCGACAATACACCGTTGTTTATCCCGATAGTACGAACCGGGCCCGCCAAGCGGCTCGTTGTCTGCGCAGTTCGACCTGCCCGGCGATGGTACATCGCCCGGCTTTTACCATCCCTGGGTACTTTAGGTAGTTGCGAGTTTGGCCGAAAACCCTATCCTACGCGGGTGGTCCGATTGGCACGATTGTGGTGAGGTCGCGAAGAGGCCACCCCGCTGACTGGCTGCTCCAGCGATAGTTCCGGAGGTCACGACTGGAATTGTGGCCGCTCCGTTGGGCCGACGTGCCGCGGGTTCAAGTTACGTGGCCTGTTCGCACCCCGGCGGGCCACGAATTTTCGCAACATATGTTATCAACGTTCTGTGGCTACAATTACTAATACGTTATGCATCGTCCCACTCGTTATTGAATACGCTCCAAAACTGGGATAAAAAATATCACATAGTTCAGCTTACGCCAGCGCTTTTACATACATTTTGCATACCTTGCCTACGCTGGCTAAAACGTCATAGGTGTCGACAGCGGCCTTCAGGTGCTGAAAGATTCTCTGTCTCTGCCATGTCGCATCCGATGACTCAGACTGTTAATCCTCGTCAGCATGATATTGTGTTACAGCTTTCTTTTTTTTTTCTACATCTGGCGCTCTCACATTTTAAAATTAAAAGAAAAATCCCCCCCCCCTTTGTGATTTGAATGTTTCAGAGGAGAGTGGAGTAATTTTATTTGCTCTGTTTTTCTTCTCTGTGCCTACCACTATAAAAGACAAATCTATCACCTTGCAATGAAGCTGGCTTCAAGCATTGTCATTCCAAAGCTCAACTCTACTCTCCTCTGCACACAATGACCATATAGTTTAACCTTGCGTTTAGCCATTGCCATTACCCACCCGTGTCCTCTTCGCGCTTCTTCAGAGTATCAAAGCCTGCTGTGCCTCAAAGAGCGTTATCTTACAACCCGACTATGAGAACATCTGTATGTATGTGTCTTACAAACCACTCTCCCAAATATAACCCGTAAGGCGTCAACCACATCTTGTTCAACTCGTTAACCCCACCTCCAAACCACCTTCCCAAATCCATGTTTCTCTATACCTGAGAGTTTCCATCTTGTCCACCCCAGCGCATCCCATACTCCCACCCTCATTTCCTCCCACACACATATGTTTTGTGCCAGTCTTCCCTCTAATTTTAGTCCTTCAACTCCGCATGTCCCCCCCTCCTCCACACCCCTCTCTACTTGTTCGTTTTGTTCTTGTTGCCTCCTATCCTTCGCTGTTCATCTCTTCATGCAGCCTTCGGCTGCTGCGATATTAAAGAGTCCTGTACGTTACGCTCTCTCGAGACCCTTTCTTATTTTTGCTTCCTCCTCTTCTTTCAACCATTGATTCCCTTCCGAGTGTTAGCCCTTGGCATTTTCCTTCTCCGGTTGCCTTTGTCTGCCTGATTTACCTGCTCTTTCATCATGCTACCTTTTCCCTTAAATCGACATCCTCCCTAGCAGTCTGTCTCACCTGCTGCATATCTCCGTCCACTGTTTCTCTCATACCTGTTCCATTGGGTCCTCTGTCTTCCTCAACACACATCCGAATCAACTCAAACCTCCCCCCCCTTATATCTCTTACTTTCTTCTCGTATTTTTCGAACAACTCATTCTAAAGATACTTAGTTCCTTTTTCTTTCCCTCAATTGAACAAACCAGCCATCCACCAGATCATCCTCGCCATCCCAATATGTCCAATATATTTCTCTTTCTTCACAAAACCATCATCTCTAATGTAATATAACAACTGCGTGTAGCTACCATTGTCTTGTAACTTTTCACTCAAATTTAAAAAAAGTCTTTACCTACATCCCACCCTGTATGCCATACCACCCCTGACATGCAGCACCGTTTCCAAGTAAAAATGATTAAAGTCATCTATCTCATCGACAGGCTCTTCTCCGCACTTGTGTCTTTTGCCGTTTTATTGCATGCACACGTGCTCCTTTTGAATTCGTGCTCCGTAGCATTTCGCTCGAACACATTCCGCTGCTCGGGTGATCAATCGAACAGGGGTGCTGTTTGTGTATCGTGGAAAAGACCATGCACGTTGCTCATCGCAGATGAACAAGATGTTTATCTAAGTTGCCATATGATCCTCACCACCTCCCCCCGTACCTTCACCCTCACTCTTCACCATTCATCACCACTGTGTCCCTCCAATACCCAGCAGACGTGTTGGAACGCGAGGCAGGAGATGCTGCCATTTGTTTAGGATGAATTGCCTAACAGGCGAACACCATAGCCTCGTCTGCCTGCCTTTGCTCTACCATATATGGGTGCGTTTCAAACTGATGCATGTTCTGATGTTTGTCTGCAAACGCTGTTATTTATTATTTGCACTTGTAACTGGCTTCGCTTGTTTGCACCGTGTATTCATCAGTTTAATAGTTTTCCTCTGGTGGAATACAGATGTACATCACAGTTTCCCAATTCCTCACTTATATAAGCCTGTTTTAGTTATGTCACTCTGACATTTGATCATTGCGCGTCTAAATATATTATAGTATATAATAATATGTCATCTTAGTATTTTATTTGCTCCTGCATTGTAGTTGCCACCTGCCAGTAGTTGCTTGCAGCCTTGCAAGCATGCCCCCATATGGGTGTGTGTGTGCTGTGTGTGCCGCGCGCGTAACACACACACACACACTACTTACAGACATAAAGGCAGTATCACACAACTCAGAATCGAACTATTATTGCCGTCACGTGACATCTGCATTACAGCAAACTGTCGTCCACAAGCCATACTCCAGTATCTACACTCTGTTTTATGGTTACATGGCCATTTGTCTGCAAAGAAGTGGCCTTGCTCTGTCATTTTAAAAAAAATGCATTGCCCCTTCATTTCCGATTTTTTTTTCTTTCCCCCACCCCTCTCAATTAGCAGCAGACCCAAGCCACACACGCGAATAATATCTTCCTCGATACCCCTCCCCTACGCCATGGAAAACGATTGCGATCACACAGCGCTGCACTGGTCACAGTGGCATAAGTTAGAGACAAACTTGCGTATGGCCCACGATTCCTGCAAAGCACATCTTAGGCGTGTTATTGAACTCTGATTTGTCTTCGAATTTTTCGGATTGTGATGGGACCTTGCTATTAAATAAAATAAAAAGAAATGTTAGAAGCATGGGTCATTCTTCCATTTCAGTTGCCAAGTTAGGTTCTCACAAATTGAAAACCGTCATTCAAGTACCTAAAGGTTCATCCTCTTCTTTTTTCTCGAAATCTCACCTCACTAAACAAATTAGAAAACCATTGAATGGGTGCGATGGCGTGCGAAGTCTTGCCGCTTTGGTCTCGCGCATGTCTGAGGGAGTTCAGCCACCGTAGAGCATCGGTTTGAGGGAGAAGCTGCTTCTCGACCCAGTCATGTTTATCTATGCATTATGCGAGCTGGTAATCCAGGAAGCGTGAGCTTGCAGGATAGTTTGGGAGGATGCCTGCATCGTGATGCATGTGGCCTGTGTGGTGGAGAGTGGGTGCGGCAGATGCAGGAGTTTAAGTTGTGAAAGGAGCATTTGGCGAGCATGGCTAAATAATGAGGATGGAGAATGACTGAGTGATGCTGGGTCAAGCAGCAGATAAAATAAATGCAGATATCAGGTTAAGGGCAGCGAGACCAGCCAGGGAAATAGCGGATTTGAGTATTTGGGAGGAACACGTGACCGGGTATGTTAGACCGGAGGCGCAGGTGGATATCAGGATGCCGGTGCCTAATGCGTGAGGGTGTGAGCGAGCGAGTAATGTCAGACAGAATATACAGAAATTGAAAGGAAGATTCATGATGTGTCGGTGTAACGGCTGAGCCTACCTTTATGCCCTGCGCAGCATGGCTGTTCCTCTTGTATGATTTTTATTTTTTAAATCTAAGCAATGTTTTCATCCATAGCTAGCTTAGAATAATTAGTCACGATGAACACAAAGTCCCTAGTTCAGATATTATTTATCCCCGCCAACCAACGAAGTTGGCGTGCGGATATAGAAGATGACGTAGTTATGAGCCCGTCGCTACGTCCGTCACATTTACGTTTCCGCGAGCTTAACTACAAATCCCCTCAAGCATAGTGTTACGGCTGTGGCAAATTCGCAATACACCATAGAAGCGGTTCCTCAGTGTGACGATTATATCGCGTAAGTCCATGTGTTGTTTAGTTAGCCAAAACCCCGTTTGTTTTGAAGAGGAATATTGTGTGATCCATTCGGCTGCCGACTCTTTGCAGTTAGCCGTTTTTTCTTTTGCCTGTCGTTATTTTGGTGCAAGAACAACAACGAACATCGCCACAACCAAACATCTCAACGATCACGCATTCACTACACACTGCCAACGAATCACGCCATCACACACGCGCCACCTTCCACAAACTACGCTACCACCATTCTTCGCCACTCGCCCCATTCAACGAGCACCGTGCGTCACGCATTCTCGCGGGACGAGAATGAATAGAAAGGAGCGGAAAGCACACCCGAGTGGCAGCTAGCAACACAAGGCGTGGCGAAGGTTTCCGAAAATCCGCTATATCTCCCGCCAAAACGCCCGCGCAAATATCTCCCCGCTCCGAATCTATCCTCCCTCTCGATCGTACGCGCGCGTGCGAGAAGAAAACAACAACGCCTTGTCGGCGTTTTCCTGCCATTTTCCCGCGCTTGTGCAGAAAGGCGAGGGGGTGGCGCGTCTCTCCCGATTGCGCGGTTCGGACTGATCCGCGGCGCTGCACGTGCCCGCGGCGGAGCAGGAACGCCCCGTCGCAGCAGGGGCTGGAAGCGTCGCGAGAGAAGGCAGGCAGCCAAGAACGGCAGACCGGGGCGGGCCGGAGCAAGGGCGGAGCCCCGCACCTACAAAAGCTAGGCGCGTAGCAGAGGCCGCGGGCCGTGGCCCGGAAGGAGAATTGGGCGAGAGGGGGGGCGAGCAGCCGGGCGGAAGGGAGGCGGGCGGCGCGGAGCGAGGATGGGGAGGGCGGTGCGGTGCGGGCGGCGTCGCTAGGGGCGGGCGGGAGAGGCAAGGCGGCGAAGGGGCGCAGGCGCTGGAGCGAAGGAAGCCACGGCGGCGCGACCGGCGTGCCCGGGCCGAGGCGCTGCCGGGCGGAGCGGGCGCAGCGGAGCCGCGGGCAGGCGCCGAGACCCCGCGAGGGGGACGGAGCGCCGGCCATGTCCCCCGGCCGCACCAGAGAGCGCGCGAAAACCCGGCCCATTCCCCCAAAACCCCGTCCGAGCCGTCGGGCGGACGACACGTGCAGGCGCGAGGCACGAGCCCAGTGGACCACGCCGGAGGGACTCGCGGCTGCGGTCGCCAAGGGCTGGACGACGCGCTCAGGGAAGTCGCGACTTCCTTTTCTTTTGGGGTTTTGTGTA
>CM068966.1:15456250-15467200 GCA_035128595.1 Eptatretus atami | reverse complement strand
AGTCTTCCTTCTTCATGGTGCCATCTATCTTATACAGTGCTCCTGGACCACCATCTATCTTGTACAGTGCTCCTGGACCACTAGCAGCAAAACATCCCCATAGCATGATGCTGCCACCACCATGCTTCACCGTGCCCGGTATTGTTGTTCTCGGTTTGAAGGCCTCTCCCTTCTCTCGCCAGACGTACTGTTGGTCATTGTGGCCGAAAAGTTCATCTTGGTTTCATCAGACCAAAGGACACTCCGCCAGAAGCCTCTATCTTTGTCCTTGTGCTTTCTTGCATATTTTCAGCCTGGCTTCGCAATGGCGTTTTTGAAGGAGGGGCTTCCTTCGTGCTCTGCAGCCTCTTGGTCTGTTTCGGTGGACCCTCTGGATGGTGGACAGTGACACCATTCGTCCCTGAAGCCTCCAATTCTTGGCACAGGTGTTTCTTGGTAGTCTTGGGGTTGAAGCGCACCTTTCTGATCGGTTGGTGTGAACTTGGACTTCCGGCCTGATCTTGGTTGTCCCTATACTTCCGCACAATCGTCTGGACAGATGACCGTGGCACTTCTAGTTGCCTAGATATGGCCCCGAGAGAAGTCCCTGACTTGTGCGACTGTATAATGCTCTTCCTCAGGTCTTGAGAGTATTCTTTTGCCTTCCCCGTGCTGGCTCAAGTGGAAATAGGGCCTGAATAGGAAACCTCGGCCCTTTATACAGCCATGGGAGCACTAGCTGACCTATTACATAACAATTATAATTAATCAGCAGAGAGTGGGGGACACAATACAAGTGATAGAAGGCCATTTCAGAACATTCTAGGAATCTAGGCCTTTCGAAAGCCAATCATGCAGCAAGTCACCTTGGTGTATGTAAACTTTTGACCCGCTATTTTTGTCACATCATGAATTAAACTGTGAATAAAATCATCGAGAGTCCAAAAGTTGCAGAAACCTTTGATAGAAATAAGGGAGAATTGAAATTGTTCTTGGAAGGGAAAGAATTATGATTATTGTAGAGAAAAGAGGTATAAATGGAAGTCAACTATTCTGCTCAAGTGTATGCAAACTTTGTGGCGTGTGTGTGTGTATATACATAATTTTTATGCCTCTGCGATGAAGTTGCCGGAAGTATTATGTTGTGTTGTCCGGATGTGCGTTTGGTTTCATGTCCGTCTCTCAGGAACCAATTCTTCGCGCAAACTGGGGTGTTGCTGTATGTAATATATGTTTTTATTTGCTTCTTTGCTAATTGTTACATTTCTTCTGCAATTTCAGGGCCAGAAGGTGCAAACCTTTTTATTTACCACCTTCCTGCTGAATTTTTGGACATCGATTTGTTACAAACGTTCGCGCCCTTCGGCAGTGTCCTCTCTGCCAAGGTTTTCATTGACAAGCAGACTAATCTGAGCAAATGCTTTGGTAGGAATGACTGTTTTAATCCCCCACTTGCTTATAATTTGATCCATAACCTACATGCCTTGTTGATTAACTCTTGTTATTGTTTGCCCACTTCCTCTTGTAGGTTTTGTGAGTTATGATAACCCGGTGTCTGCACAGGCAGCTATCCAGGCCATGAATGGGTTTCAAATCGGAACCAAACGTCTGAAAGTCCAACTCAAACGATCAAAAAATGAGAGCAAGCCATACTAGGCTGGGCCACATCCTGCAGCCTAACCCCAGTGGCTTGTAAGTACTAGGCTTTGATGTTGTGTTGCCTATGATGCCCTTGCCATGTAAAGGCTGTGACCCATGCCGGCTTGATCGGTGCCTGCACGTCACAGTGGGCATATGCAGTGTTTTTGTTTGTTTGAGAGCACGTGTAACGGTGACCGTGGTTTATTATCTGCTGGGTTGAATGTGATTTGGTGGAGGGGGGTCCGTTGGAGTGGTGAGGCCCATTGGCACAAGGAACATGTTGACACGGCCCAAGTCTATTGTCAGACTTTGCCAAGCTCGAGTGACTTATGGATAACATGCGTGTTTTTATTGTGGAAAAGTCAATCTTGTCACAGAACATGCTCTGAAAACCAACCAAACGTTAACTAACAAACAAACAAAAATAAATAAGAATAAAAACATGCCGGCTTACATTTAATTTTAACTCGCCTTGTGTAGGGGCACCGACCTATTTGAACATTCGATATTTGCTTCTCATACCTCAAGGTTGACACTGAGCCATGTGAACAATGCAACTAAAACCCTAACATTTGAGGACATTATTTCGGCCAAAACAAAAATAAGAAAAAAATTAACTGTCTGCCTGCTGTCATCATCATATCGTGCATGGTTTGAGTTTTATTTTATTTATTTATTTATTTATTTATTTTTGCAGACAAATTACCATCGGTCTATAGTGAAACATATTGTGAACGTTAAATGGATATCTCACCTCTGAAATGTGAACCCACACAAACTCGCAAGTGCCTGACTTGTATTGGCCGGGTCTCCTCATTGTAATGCATAGCCTTTTTAACGTGAAGCCACACCTCCGTTGAAGGCTCATTGACATTCTTGAAGCACCACTTGAGGTTGTTAGTCGTGAATAGATTGTTTGTTATATATATGTGTGTGTATACATGCATATAGTAAATCCTCGTCCAACGCATGGGTTGCATTCCTGGAAAATTGCATGTTCGGCAAAACGGTGTTGCGCAAGCTTAGATCTTATGGGATAAATGGGGATAGGGGAATGTGACCACGGAACGTAACTAACATATGGACGAATATTTTAAACTTTTTTGTTTTATTTTTAAAAAAAAAAAAACCCTTAGAGGGATTATATGTATGCCGGGGTTCACACCTTCACTGGCAATCATGTGCTCATAAAGGTTGCATGCTTTCTCTCGAACGGACACACCGTCAACCTTCGAGCCCTTTTTGTTCACCTGATCATTGATCCACATCGTTGATAACCTCCATCTTTTCAAGGAGAAGATTTCTCCTAGGAACCTGAAACACCTTTCCATTTGCAAGCACCAAAGTTTTCACACTAGTGTAGATCTTATCCTGACTTGAACGAATGGTGTGTATGGTGGACTCGCTCACATGATACTCATCCCGCCACTCAATTTGTCTAACATCATAATTTTCTCTGCTAATGTCATAACCTTACGGGATCTCTTCACTCCATTACCACTTTGTAGAGGCTTGACGTTTTGGCGTTGCACTGTATTCAAGGGTACAGTTTGTGGCTAAATAATGTCGACTTAAAAAAAAAATCTCCTGGACACAAGTTCAATTGACTGCGGTGCTATACAGCTTGAAAACTGTGTGGGTGGTAGAAGATGGCGGGAGGCGTCACCTCTGTGCATGATGTGGTTACAGTGCCACATTCAAACCTGATTATAATCGAGTTTTATGTGCTTTCAGGAGATGAGCGTCACATCGATTCCCACGCGCTTAAACAAATCCACAATGTGAAGACCTGCGTTTGACGAGTACATGTTTGTATTGTGGTTGAAGAGGACCAGCACGTTCATCCGTGTGCTCCATAAAGAAACTTGTCGACGGAAGCCAAAGTTTAACTTTTGTGAAAACAACACGGCTGTCCGAAATGAGCATGCAAATTGGTAATGACTCCTGTCTACAAATAATCAGACAGGCCTACATTTGTAGCAACGGCCTTAACGTATGTGTTGGGATGACCTCTTTTACACATCTCGTCATCGGACAATCCAACTCTGTTGGATGCTGCACCATTCTTTGTACATTGCTGCCTACTGTTGATCGAAATTGATTGGGTTGGAGAGCAGACCTGGTGACCAGAAGGAACACATCCAGTTCCTCCCTTGGATGTTCCAAGCATGCCAAAGAGGATTTTGATCCAGAGATCATGTGTGCTGGTCCATGTGAGTGATGTCCTGAAGTGCAGCATTAACGTGCCCAATCATGCTGCCTCGGGCATGATTGGCAAATCATTCTCTCCCTCGTGCAAATCCTGTCTAAATGCGAGCGCACCAATCCTTGAGGTCGAGACAGAATTTGGAATGCCATTGAAAAGACCGTGGTAGCTAACCGATCTCTCTCAAGTTCTAATGTTATCAACCATTGTATCTGTTGCAGGCGATGATTCTTTACAAGGGATGCAGGGCATTAGTCTTATGGACCTCGTACCACTGGCATGAAGCCGTTCCGAACAATCAGGGTCAAAGGTCGATTTGTTGATTGTTCCTTACTGGTCATCTTGGAAAGAGCATGCTCTTGAAAAGTGCTTCTTTCTGCCTCGGATGACAGTCACGATCCTCAAGTGTGGTTGTTACCCTCGAACGACCCAAATTAAGTTCCTCGGTCAACCGTACATGGTATCTTGTTGGTGCCCTAGAAATGATGCCAAGACAACCGCTGCACAAAGACATAATAGTCCGCGTCCTCGACCCATGAACCGTCCCTGATAGCATGAGCGAACTTATTTGGTGTTCAAACAAATTTTTGACCACTGGATGAAATGAACAGGACGTTTTGGTATATTGTAAGCCCTCCAATATCACGGGGTTTAGGTTTTTATCAAGATGCTGTTACTTGCTGCGATGTATCAAGATGCTGCCTCCAATATCAAGATGCTTCGACAGGTGTATAAAATCGAGCACGCAGCCATGCAATCTCCATGGACAAACACTGGCAGTAGAATGAGCCGTACTGAAGAGCTCAGTAACTTTCAACGTGGCACCGTCATAGGATGCCACCTTTCCAACAAGTAAGTTTGTCAAATTTCTGCCCTGCTAGAGCTGCCCCTGTCAACTGTAAGTGCTGTTATTGTGAAGTGGAAACGTCTAAGAGCAACAACAGCTCAGCCGCGAAGTGGTAGACCATACAAACTCGCAGAACAGGACCACTGAGTGCTAAAGCACAGTGTGGAAAAATCCTCCTTTGTCGGTTGTAACACTCATTATTGAGTTCCAAACTGATTCTGGAAGCAACGTCAGCACAAACACTGTTTGTCAAAAGCTTCATGAAATGGGTATCCATGGCTGAGCAGCTGCACACAAGCCCAATGTCACCATGTGCAATGCCAAGCGTCGGCTGGGATGGTATAAAGCTCACTGCCATTGGATTCTGGAGCAGTGGTAACGCGTTCTCTGGAGTGATGAATCACGCTTCACCATTTGGCAGTCCGACGGACGAATCTACGTTTGGTGGATGCCAGGAGAACGCGACCTGCCCGAATGCATAGTGCCAACTGTCACGTTTGGTGGAGGAGGAATAATGGTCTGGGGCTGTTTTTCATGGTTCGGGTTTGGCCCCTTAGTTCAAGTGAAGGGAAATCTTAACTCTACAGCATACAATGACATTCTTGACGATTCCGTGCTTCCAACTTTGTGGCAACAGTTTGGGGAAGTCCCTTTCCTGTTTCAGAATGACAATGCTCGGTGCACAAAGTGAGGTCCATACAGAAATGGTTTGTTAAAATCAGGTGGAAGAACTTGACTGGCCTGCACAGAGCCCTGACCTCAACCCAATCAAACACCTTTGGGATGAATTGGAATGCTGACTGTGAGCCAGACCCAATCGACCAACATCAGTGCCCGACCTCACTCATTCTCTTGTGGCTGAATGGAAGCAAATCCACGCAGCAATGTTCCAACATCGAGTGGAAAGCCTTACCAGAAGTGTGGAGGCTGTTATTGAAACACAAGATTTGGCTCAGAGGGATGATGATGATGAAAACGATCCCTAGCCACCAGAGCAGATCTTCCCCGCTTGGACAGGAAGGTTAGAGATGGCATCCTCTTGCAAAATAATCACGTCTCTTCGGCATTGAAAACCTGCTCCACATAAATCCCTTCCCTTAGATTCGTGCTGTGAGCCATGATTGAACTGGAGCCTTCGGCCCCGGGTGCTTCATGAAAACATTGGTGAATCTGAAATGGTTTCTCCCGTGCACCAGTCCACTCAAAGGCTTTTTTTTTCCTGTTTTGTCCTGATCGAAACATCAAACGCTTTTTCCATCCTTTCAATAAGATGATCATGGGATCAGAATGAGCTTTTTGCACTTTGCTGGCAGGAATCCTTGCACGGGTATTTGACTCGCGTTTACACACATTTGATTCATTGATCCGGTTATGGCGGCACACAGACTCTGCACTTTCACTTCTTGCCGACGTATCTCACAACTATTTTTCTTCGCACAATGTCATAACCTTTCTCTGCCTTTTGGCGCAATTAATTTTGTCCGTTTTATGTTTGGGTGCCATTATTAACTGTTGTATGTCTACTAGATCTTGTATATCTAGTATTACAGGATCTCCATCTGTCATTTCCTGTTCGATGACTATTCATTATTAAACTTCGTTCTGTGATGCTGGTCTGATTACTACAATTAGCGGTGTGTGAGAAAACAAAAGGCTCGTAATGTGAGGTAATCGTACACGTGGATGCAAACGATGACTCTTCTCAGCTCAAAAAAACGTGATTGGCCAAAATTAAATACCACGATAACGAAGTCAAAACAATAGGTTGCCGTGATATTGGAACCTGAGATATTTGAGGGTTTACTGTAATACTAACTGCCATGAGAAGGTGAAGTTTTGGGCATTGGTCCTTCGTCGGAGCAAATCGGTCGAGGTTAATGCCCAAAACGTCAGCTTCTTGCATACCTCGATTATGTTTATTTTGTCCATCATTTTACCTGTCCAGCAACGCAGATCGATACAAGCCTTTACCAGAAAGACTAGTTCTTCGTGCAAACTTTTTGATCACATGGCTGATCAATTTGTAATCGACAGGGATCGTGTGCACACATGCACGCATATTTGCACTTGAATTTCCAGGATCGCTCGGATCAGATGACTAATTGTGACATCGCATGTTGTGCATCTGATTTGCTGATTGGTCGTTCCTCAATAACCCGTGGTTTTCGTACACGTGACTAATAATTTTCTGAAATGTGAATCTGTAAATTGTTTAGGTTTAAGTTTCTCCAATTTCTTTTTTTGGAAATGTGTAGAAACGTCTATATTCAAATTATTACATTCTCTGGAGTCGGCAATCGCTAACCTTACTAATTTCATATTGTCGTGTCCAGCCGGTTAGGTTATATCCCACTCCTGACCCAGTCGTCATGGTGGGAAGGACAACCGAACGGTTTTACTTGGAGGTGAACAGCCGAGATCCTTGGAGATTATGGCGCGCACGGGACAACCGAACGGTTTTACTTGGAGGCGAACAGCCGAGATCCTTGGAGATTATGGCGCGCGCGGGATGGTGGGCGGCAAGGGCGTGTAACAGATGGAAGCACACGGGTTTATCCTCTAACCCGCAACTAGTAGACAAACACAGTAAAGTCAACAAATGGTTATTTAATTAAAAAAAAAACTCGATGATTCAAAATGAAAATAACTCGACGAGTGATAATGAAAATAAATCAAAGCATGAGGTAAACGAAAACCTAATTTGAGGTGTCTCCACTCTGTCAAGAAAAACAGACAAGGGAACAGATGAAATAAAAGAAAATGGCTGTGAAACCACCACATCCTCAAAACCATGTAGCCACCGTGCGGGAAACACACAGCAAAATGGCGACAAATCGCACCTTGCGGTCACGTACGTGAGGCAATTTGTGCGGATGGTCTTCAATGCCAGGGCCCTCGAGCCACCGTACAGTTTCTTTTCACAGAGATTGCCACACCGCTCCCTCTAAGTTCCAGGTTCACATACACCAAATGGCGACGCCTTTCTCCTTGATCATACAACAAAGCAATCGTTGCAGCTCAGAGACGAGGCCAAGAGGCGTGCTCTTCTTCTCCTTCTCTTCTCCCCAGAAACATACAAACTTCACGACGCAGCCGGACAGTCAATGGCTAGCATCTTATTTCAGTACGTGAACGATTTCACACCAGCATAAACAAGAATCGCGCTGCCTTCTTGACCGTGTCGAGAAGCCAGAGAGGTCCTGTGTTCACTGCTGTCTCCACGCTATCATCCTTGGAGATTATGGCGTCCATCACCCCTCCCTCTTGTCTCCAGCCCCTTCTCATTCTCTGACGTCACCCCTGATCAACCAACAACCTAAGGGGGGAGGCTGCTGTACGAAGGCGGGGATTTTGCATGCTCGGAAACGTTCGGCTCTGTTGTTGGCGTATAAACGTAGTTCTTTTATTGCCAGTTGTTGTAAATGCAAAAACGTAGGAAAAGGTTACAGGGGGCAATCGGATACTGGGAGAACTAGCCTTAAACTCTACCTATTTAGCACAGCACCCCCCCCCCTGGTCAGGGCCGGATTTACCATGTGGGGGCCGTGGGCACAATGATTGTGGGGCCCCAAATTTGGAGATTAATCAACAGCTTAAATTATAACTGCTTTTTCATCAACAACTGAACTTGTATCTATAGATTTGGCAGATCCTGATCAGGAATGATTTGGCATACATGTTCACAAATTACAATTAAATCTGACAAATATGACAAGATGGACGGATTGTTATTGATATGGCTGGTGACTTATCTATGAGCTGATGACTTATCTCTGAGCTCATTCTAAAATCAAATCACAAAAATGCTGTTGCTGCAAGAGTAAGAGATAGAGATGAACAATATAAGAAAATAACAAACGACGCGGTCATTAATCATACTACGAACTTCGACTAAAAATCTTCTAACTTCTAAAAACCCTCTGGACAAGAGAAATCCGAAATGGTGATTAATAGCCGACTTCCAGCGACCGCAAATATACGGCAGTGTCATCCACATCAATGAACATACACACGGTGCCTTAATCAATGGACAAGCTTCCTGCGCGACTTCGTGGCAGCGAACTCAGATATGATACTGTCAACCTGCATGGCATTGAGCACATCGGATTCGGTTGAAATGATGGTCAGATTGACCAGTCTCTGCTGCCCCATCGTGGAGCGAAGATGGTTCTTGATAAGCTTGAGTTTCGAAACGAGCGCTCCCCGGAGCAGTTCGACACCATCAGTGAGAGGTAAATCCGAAGCAGCACTTCCACGTTTGGGAAAGTATCGGTGAGTTTTCGCTCGATGAGAAAACTGACATCGAGTTCAGTACAGCCCGAGTCTGGCTCTGACTCCTTCATCATGGCTTGAAACTGAATCATTTCTTCTGTGAGGTCAGGTGATAGATCTTCCCGATACAGCTCGACGAGCTTCGAGCATGACTCTCGAATCTGCTCCACTTCGAGTTGACAAGAGCACCAGAAATCCAAATCTGTCGCTCATCTCGCTGTAAGCGTTTGTACGCTTTTCCAACTGCGACAGCAGTACGTCGATCACTGCAACGTATCCACTGATGCGAAAGGACTCCTTGGCACCTAGTTCTACTTCTGGAGTGTGTCCGTAGTCCAAGGGAGCAAGGCGGACATTATGCTTTCGTCTACGCGATCCGCGAGTGAATTCCTCCGTTCCTGAGCGCTCCACTCCGTCAACAACGAACGTATCAAACTGATCGCGTAATGACTGCACGAAGCTCGCCAGTGACTTGAGGAGCTGCACGGCTGTGTTGAGATCGGTAGATTGTGACTGAAGGGTTTTACTCGTACGATCAAATCTACCAAGGACAGTAGACCAGAAACCAGCATAGAACCCTATCTCGAGCGTGCACATCGTTTGTGAAGTGTCTCGGCGGTGTGTCTCGTTTCACTATTCAGTTGTTCATCGTTTGCGATTTCATCGAGGACATCCATGATTTCGTGTAACCGTCTGGAAGAGCTCGGGTTGCATCAGAATGAGCCGACCAGCGAGTGTCGCTGAGGCGCTTTGGTACTTGCAGACCTTTGGCTTTCAGGGCATCAAATAATCTGGCGTAGCGCGACGTGGAAGCTGTAAAAATACATACACTTGTTCCACAAATTCAAAGAATGCTGCTGCAGGTCTACAGCATCCCACGGCCGACTGACCGACTAAGTTCAGTGAGTGCGTCATGCATGGCACAAATATTGCGAGAGGGTTCTCCTGTTTGATCATTCCCTGCATCCCATTGTATCGGCCACTCATATTAGATGCGTTATCGTAAGACTGTCCTCGGCAGTTAGCGATGTCCAATCCAGTGGCTTTCAAAAATCCAGTAATGCCGTCGCTTGCTGGAGTCCAGTGTGCCCTGTGTTGCTCAGAAAGGTCATGAAACGCTCCACTGGAGCCTCGTTCTCGATGTATCGTAGAATAACTGTGAGCTGGTCGATGTGGCTTATGTCAGGAGTAGAATCGACTGACACAGAGAAGTATTTTGCCTCTTTCACACGAGCGACGATGTTATCCAGAACAGATTTTCCGATGATGGAGACTAACTCTTCACATGTCATAGATGATAAGTAGTTGGTGTAGCCACTACCTTGGTTGGCATATTTCTGAATGTGCTGCGCCAAAAATGATCGTATTCCGCAAGTAATTCCATTAAACCAAGGTAGTTACCATTCGTCCGTGACCCAACAATTTCATCCGATCCACGGAACGCCAGACCACGCTCAGCGAGAAACGATATCCACGCTCACACTTCGTTTCAGCACCTCCCTCCAATAGGACACAATCTCACTCACCTGTTTGACGAGTTCAGTGTCCACACGACCTGCGGATGTTGCTCTGTCTGACAAGCGGATGATATTCTGCACAATGTACATGCGAACGCTCATGCACCTCGATAGAACGACTGGCATGCTTCCAATCATTGAATCCTTCCCCGCCCAGGGCAGTAGCACCTCCAAAGAGCTTGCAAGCGATGCAGTACAGTTTACCGGTTGATGTGGAGAAGCAAAGCCAGGCACTTTTCACGGACTCTCCGTTTTGTAGTCTACGGTAAAAAAGTTCTTGGAGCAGCAGCGTTTCCTACCTTCAACAACTGTATGGATGAATCAAAGGACCAGTCGAATTCTGCAGGGCTTCCAAATCTCGTGATGCCCAGTAGACGATCATCTCTGACGACGGTCGCTCAGGCCAACATCCAATGCAATTGGCAAAGCCAGGTCCACGATCAGTCAGTATATCTCGCACTTCTTCATCTGATGCATGTTCTTCATCG
>CM068966.1:15406883-15426724 GCA_035128595.1 Eptatretus atami | reverse complement strand
TGCGGGGTAATAACCTGATGTTGTTTTATGGAGTTAGTTTTAATCACTTGACTGGACCTTGTTATACACGCCGCACACCGTCAAAAGAAAGAAAGAAGGGGGGTAAGAGTTGCCTCCCCCCCCCATAATTATGTCAAACCACCTGTAAATGCTTCAAAACATGATTTTTATTTCGATGATAGTAAAGAAGCGGTAACATTACAGAGATTTTTTTTTTTTAAGTGCTGAGGATTAAGATGTTGAACAAATTTGCTAATGCTAATCGATTATGATCATAAAAAGGTACCCTCCCCCCTCCCCTAAAAGGGAATCCAGTGAGGGCTGGTATTTGTGCAAGTAGAAAACAAGTATGCTGTCCGTGTTGTACTGTACATTAAATGGTGGTTTATTTATCTTACCAAGTCCTGTTTATATTATTCTACATTTTTCATACGACCATGCTTGGGATCCTAGGGTCCTGAGTTCAAATCCCACTCATTGTTGAATTAATAGCAGTGGGGTTGACCATACCTGTCATCCTTCCGAGGTCGGCAAAATGAGTGCCAGCTCGCTGTATCCTGGCGCGTGTGTCGACGGCGACCCGTCCAGGATTGTGGCCCAATAGCTAAACAGACTGCCTCGGCAGCACCAATGCTCTGCACACAGAATGGTCCCAACGGATGATGGACACACCATGATGTTCTTTTCAGTCTAGTCTCAAGTTCCTGCAATTATTAAAACTTGGACACAGGTGGGTTACAAGTTACAAACTGATAACTACCCATGCTATGTGAGTGAATCATTAAGTGGTTCAAAAGGTGAGAGACCCAGCATTGTAATGTATAATGTGGTGGTAGTTTTAACATCAGGATCCATCTGCTGTAGACCGTTGGTTAACATTCATGTTTGTACATGTCTGGAAAACGATTTGTTCTTTTGAAATGTAATTTTATTACCTCCACTTCCTCCTCCCCCCCCCCCCACCCCAACCGAATATCCTTATTGTAATTAGAAATGTATTGCCTGTTTGCCCCAGGTTAAACTAGTAAAGAACCTGTTCTTGCAAACAGGTTGATTTCCCTGAAATTGTATTTTTATTGATTTTATAACCTTTCATCACATGGCAATAATAAGCTTGTATGGAGAATTAGGGTCGAGCCTGAGTCGAGGGGCGTGTGAAATGTACCCCCTAAAACCATCCATGCGCACCCCAGGTACAACCACCAGTTTAACTTTGTGTATGGGGTGGGGGGGTAGGTTTTTTTACCGACTAATGTTTATATCCATGAGGGTTCTTATGAATTAAATAATTTTATCTATCCCTCAATTTCTTGAATCCAGAAAACCATTGGTTTTTGAATGAATGTCTTGTTATATCTTTTATCTTCCATCTTACCATTTGATTTGTTGTTCCATTATTGACTCAATTCTGGTTATTAAACATTTAATCCCCCCCCCCCCCCCCTAATTAATTTTCCAGTGCATGCCCATTGAACGACTGGACGCCGGGGATTTGCTAACATGTCCGACCAGTGTCTTATGCCATTAGCTGATGCATTGCAACCAACAACCACCGACCCAATGGCCTCGTTTTTCTTTACTTTGTTTGCGTCGTAGATGGAGAAAATGATTTGAGTGTTCTGGTGGGGGTGGAGAAGGAAAACAACGTGTCATGGGAGGATTAGGAGGGGAAACAATAAAAGACTTGTCAAGAGAATTAAGAAGTTTCACAATACATGTTTAAGAGAAAAAACAAACAAACTATTTTAACATGCATCAGTAATTAAAGATTTATATATATTATTATATAACAAGTCTGAAGACGACGATGGTTCAAGAGCGGTATTTACGAGTGAGATTGTTTCAGAAGTCAAGATGAGACAATGTGATAATGTTTGACCAAGTTATAAAAATGATCAACATGATGTGGACGAGTGACAGGTTATTAGCTGCAAAATGTCGAAAACCCGGTTTCGTTCAACAACTTTAAAAATTGACCTTTGCATAACCTTTAAAGGTCCAAAACAATATTGTGGACATTAAAATAAGGAAACAGGATACGTGCTATAGTTAATGGAGTTAGTTCGTCGAAGGTCGAAAACCCGGTTCGATTCCCACAACTTTGAAAATTTGACCTTTGTGAACTTTAAAGGTCAAAGGTCAAGGATTATGACCTTTGGTGCAAAACTTCCTCTGGAACATCCAGGAAACATATAACGTCATATAGGCTATATGGCATTTCACACTCCTCGGATTATCCAGACTTTGATGAAATCAGCGTAAAAACAAACGTGAAGGGGCGCCACGGGCAAGGTGTTCGAGATAGAGAAAAATGGTTTCAAGACTTTAGGTGGGGGAATGACCTCAAGATTATGCATAAAAAATATTGTCATCCTCGCTCTCAAAGTTTTGGGCGGTCGTCTGATTTTTATGTCAAAATTCGAAATTTTCTAAGTTCAGACCTTGTGACCTTGACCTTGGGACAAAATGAAAAATCGAGCTCCGTGGGCTATGCAGGTGCCATTGGGCTAACCAAATACCGAAACTCCTGCCAGATTCGACAACCCCTCGGAGAAGATGGATTTTGTCAAATCGCAATTTTCTAAGTTCGTGACCTTGTGACCTTGACCTTGGGACGAAAATGAAAAATCGAGCTCCGTGGGGCTATGCAGGTGCCATTGGCTAACCAAATACGAAACCCTGCCAGATTCGACAAACCCTCGAGAAGAATTTTTTTTATGTCAAAATCGTAATTTTCTAAGTTCGTGACCTTGTGACCTTGAGCTTGGGACGAAAATGAAAAAATCGAGCTCTGTGGGGCTATGCAGGTGCCATGGGCTAACAAATACCGAAACCCCTGCCAGATTCGTCAAACCCCCTAGGAGAAGATGCAAATTGAAATCGGCTACCCACTAAAAACACAATTCGCATTTTCTAAGTTCGTGACCTTGTGGCCTTGACCTTGGACGAAAATGAAAAATCGAGCTCTGTGGGGCTATGCAGGTGCCATTGGGCTAACCAAATACCGAAACCCCTGCCAGATTCGACAAACCCTCGGAGAAGAATTTTTTTACGTCAAAATCGTAATTTTCTAAGTTCGTGACTTGTGACCTTGACCTTGGACGAAAATGAAAAATCGAGCTCTGTGGGCTATGCAGGTGCCATTGGCTAACCAAATACCGAAACCCCTGCCAGATTCGTCAAACCCCCTAGGAGAAGATGCAAATTGAAATCGCTACCCCCTAAAAACACAATTCGCAATTTTCTAAGTTCGTGACCTTGTGGCCTTGACTTGGGACGAAAATGAAAAATCGAGCTCTGTGGGGCTATGCAGGTGCCATTGGGCTAACCAAATACCGAAACCCTGTCAGATTCGACAAAACCCCCAGGAGAAGATGCAAATTGAAATCGGCTACCCCCTAAAAACACAATTCGCAATTTTCTAAGTTCGTGACCTTGTGGCCTTGACCTTGGGACGAAAATGAAAAATCGAGCTCTGTGGGCTATGCAGGTGCCATTGGGCTAACCAAATACCGAAACCCCTGTCAGATTCGACAAACCCCCAGGAGAAGATGCAAATTGAAATCGGTACCCCTAAAAACACAATTCGCAATTTTCTAAGTTCGTGACCTTGTGCCTTGACCTTGGGACGAAAATGAAAAATCGAGCTCGTGGGGCTATGCAGGTGCCATTGGGCTAACCAAATACCGAAACCCCTCCAGATTCGACAAACCCCTCGGAAAGAAATTTTTTATGCCAAAAATCGCAATTTTCTAAGTTCGTGACCTTGACCTTGGACGAAAATGAAAAATCGAGCTCCGTGGGCTATGCAGGTGCCATGGCTAACAAATACCGAAACCCCTGTCAGATCGACAAAACTCCCAGGAGAAGATGCAAATTGAAATCGGCTACCCCCTAAAAACACATGTTTTTGGCCGTGGTCCGCCCATAATGGGCGACACGCCATTTTCAGGAAAACACAACGAGATCATGATATAAACCTCCCACCAAATTTCATCAGATCGGATCAAAACCCACGGAGCTATGCTCGGACGACAGACATACAGACAAGCCGGTAGGCGACAGGAATTCGCTAGGATCGAAGCGCTGGATACTATGCTTTCATTTTGACTGATTCACCGACGAAGATTCATTGCCAAGACGTATTGGTTCACATACAATTGTTCCTCTGCTGGCAAGATTTTTCCTATTGCGTATTTTGCCAACTGGCACTCCTAATAAAAAATGACGGTAAATAGACACCCTTTTTGAAGGACTACCATTTGAAAAATAATCAGTTTGCTGGTTTGTGCTGTGGAGCCTCGCGTTGCAAACACACACACACACACACACACACCCCGGAAACCCGATAAACTTCTCTCAATGCTCTTGTTTGACCACACCTCCTGAGCCACACAATATTTTTCATAAGCCATCCCACTTTAAATAATAAATAATTGGAGGTGGTGTGTGGGTCGTGGAATCGTTTACGGTAAATAAATAAATAATTGGAGGCGGTGTGTGGGTCGTGGAATCGTTTCCGGTAAATAAATAATTGGAGGTGTGTGTGGGTGGGAATCGTTTTCGGTAAATAAATAAATAATTGAGTGGTGTGTCGAGGAGAATCTGAAATGGTAAATAAATAAATAATTGGAGGTCGTGTGTGGGTGGTGGAATCATTTTCGGTAAATAAATAATTAAAGGTGGTGTGTGGGATCGTGGAATCGTTTCGGAAAATAAATAAATAATTGGGTGGTGTGTGGGTGGGAATCGTTTTCAGTAAATAAATAAATAATTGGAGTGGTGTGTGGGTGGGAATCGTTTTCAGTAAATAAATAAATAATTGGAGGTGGTATGTGGTGGGGAATCGTTTTCGGTAAATAAATAAATTGTCGGTTTGCTGGTTTGTGCTGTGGAGCCTCGCGTTGCAGACAACACACACACACACACACACACACACACACACACACACACACACACAGAAACCCGATAAACTTCTCTCAATGCTCTTGTTTGACCACACCTCCTGAGCCACACAATATTTTTCATAAGCCACGCCCACTTTCCTACGCCACTCCCACTTCATCAACCACGTCCACTTTCTCTAAGCTCCGCCCATTTCCTAAGCCCCTCATAAAAAATGACGGTGAATAGACACCGATTTTTGAAGGACTCCATTTGAAAAATAAAACCTAAATCAAAAATCGGCTCGAGTAAAATTTTCTAAATATCTCGAAGTGTTTAATTCCGAAGTCTCGATTCTCTACATTCAAAACTGAAGGACAACTATTGAAAATACTGTACGTGTTTTTCGGCCGCTGCACAGCAACGGGTGGTTGCTGGCAACGAAATTCAAACACGCACATCCCAACAAATACTGTACACGTTGGCAAAGTTTCATCGAAATCGGTTCGCTGGTTCGTGCTGTGGATGCCTCGCGTTGCAGACACAGACAGACAGACGGAAAACCCGACAATAAGATATCTAGCATTATAGCGAATCCAATTATTAAAGGTGGTGTGTGGGTCGTGGAATCGTTTTCGGTAAATAAATAATTAAAGGTGGTGTGTGGGTCGTGGAATCGTTTACGGTAAGTAAATAAATAAGGTGGTGTGGGTCGTGGAATCATTTACGTAAATAATAAATAATTGGAGGTGGTGTGTGGGTGGGGAATCGTTTACGGGAAAATAAATAAATATTGGAGGTGGTGTGTCGGAGGAGAATCCGAAATGGTAAATAAATAAATAATTGGAGGTGGTGTGTGGATCGTGGAATAGTTTTCGGTAAATAAATATAATAAGGTGGTGTGTGGATCGTGGAATCGTTTTCGGTAAATAAATAATTGGAGGTGGTGTGTGGATCGTGGAATCGTTTTCGGTAAATAAATAAATAATTGGCGGTGGTGTGTGATGGGGAATCATTTTCGGTCAATAAATAATTGGAGGTGGTGTGTGGTGGGGAATCGTTTTCGGTAAAATAATAAATTATCGGTTTGCTGGTTTGTGCTGGGGAGCCTCGCGTTGCAGACACACACACACACACGGAAAACCCGATAAACTCTCTCAATGCTCTTGTTTGACCACACCTCCTGAGCCACACAATATTTTCATAAGCCACGCCCACTTCCCATAGGCCACGCCCACTTTCCTACGCCACTCCCACTTTTCATAAGCCACTCCCACTTTCCTACGCCACTCCCACTTTTCATCAACCACATCCACTTTCCCTAAGCTCCGCCCACTTTCCTCAGCCCTCATAAAAAATGACGGTAAATAGACACCCGATTTTTGAAGGACGACCATTTGAAAAATAAACCTCAATCAAAAATCGGCTTGAGTAAAATTTTCTAAATATCTCGAAGTGTTTAATTCCGAAGTCTCGATTCTCTACATTCAAAACTGAAGGACAAGTATTGAAAATACTGTACGCGGTTTTTTGGCCGCTGCACAGCAAAGGGTGGTTGCTCGCAACGAAATTCAAACGCGCACATTCCAACAATTACTGCACACGTTGCAAAGTTTCATCGAAATCGGTTCGCTGGTTCGTGCTGTGGAGCCTCGCGTTGCAGACACACACACAGACAGACAGACGGAAAACCCGACATAAGGGATATCTAGCATAGAGAGCGAATCCAACAGACAGACAGACACACAACAATAATGAATATAGTGGTCACTTATATTTTTCGTGAAAATATTTTTTCGTGAAACCAATTAAATACATTTTTAACCTACTGTTGCACACACACTCCGAATATTCGAAAGCGATTTTAGGCTTGAATTTTCAACAAAAGGTATAGTATATATTGGATTCGCTATATATGCTAGATATCCCTTATTGTCGGGTTTTCTGTCTGTCTGTCTGTTGTGTGTTGTGTGTCTGCAACGCGAGGCTCCACAGCACAAACCAGCGGACCAATTTCGATGAAACTTTGCCAACGTGTGCAGTATTTGTTGGGAATGTGCGGCGTTTGAATTTCGTTGTCTAGCAACCACCGTTGCTGTGCAGCGGCTGAAAAACCGCGTACAGTATTTTCAATACTTGTCCTTCAGTTTTGAATGTCGAGAAGCGAGACTTCGGAATTAAACACTTCGAGATATTTAGAAAATTTTACTCAAGCCATTTTGATTGAGGTTTTATTTTTCAAACGGTAGTCCTTCAAAAATCGGGTGTCTATTCACCGTCATTTTTTATGAGGGGCTTAGGAAAGTGGGCGGAGCTTAGGGAAAGTGGACGTGGTTGATGAAAAGTGGGAGTGGCGTAGGAAAGTGGGCGTGGCTTATGGAAAGTGGGCTTGGCTTATGAAAAATATGTGTGGCTCAGGAGGTGTGTCAAACAAGAGCGTTGAGAGAAGTTTATCAGGTTTTCCGTCTGTGTGTGTGTGTGTGTCTGCAACGCGAGGCTCCACAGCACAAACCAGCGAACCAATTTCGATGAAACTTTGCCAACGTGTGCAGTATTTGTTGGAATGTGCGCGTTTGAATTTCGTTGCCTAGCAACCACCCGTTGCTGTGCAGCGGCTGAAAAACCGCGTACAGTATTTTCAATACTTGTCCTTCAGTTTTGAATGTCGAGAAGCGAGACTTCGGAATTAAACACTTCGAGATATTTAGAAAATTTTACTCGAGCCGATTTTTGATTGAGGTTTTATTTTTCAAACGGTAGTCCTTCAAAAATCGGGTCTATTCACCGTCATTTTTTATGAGGGCTTAGGAAAGTGGGCGGAGCTTAGGGAAAGTGGACGTGGTTGATGAAAAGTGGGAGTGGCATAGGAAAGTGGGATGGCGTAGGAAAGTGGGCGTGGCTTATGGAAAGTGGGCTTGGCTTATGAAAAATATTGTGTGGCTCAGGAGGTGTGGTCAAACAAGAGCGTTGAGAGAAGTTTATCAGGTTTTCCGTCTGTGTGTGTGTGTGTGTGTGTGTCTGCAACGCAGGCTCCACAGCACAAACCAGCAAACCAAAATTTATTTATTTACCGAAACGATCCCATCCACACACCACTCCAATTATTTATTTATTTACCGAAAACGATTCCCCATCACACACCACCTCCAATTTTTATTATTTCCGAAAACGATTCCCATCCACACACACCTCCAATTATTTATTTATTTACCGAAAACGATTCCATGATCCACACACCACCTTTAATTATATTTATTTACCGAAAACGATTCCACGACCCACACCACCTTTAATTATTTATTTATTTACCGAAAACGATTCCACGACCCACACACCACCTTTAATTATTTATTTACCGAAAACGATTCCCCACCCACACACCACCTTTCATTATTTATTTATTTACCGAAAACGATTCCACGATCCACATACCACCTTTAATTATTTATTTATTTGCCGAAAATGATTCCACCACCCACACACCACCTCCATTTATTTATTTACCGTAAACGATTTCCCACCCACACACCACCTCCAATTATTTATTTATTACCGAAAACGATTCCACGACCCACACACCGCCTCCAATTATTTATTTATTTACCGTAAATGATTCCACGACCACACACCACCTTATTTATTACCGTAAACGATTCCACGACCCACACACCACTTTATTATTTACGAAAACGATTCCCCACCCACACACCACCTCCAATTATTTATTTATTTACCGAAAACGATTCCACGACCCACACACCGCCTCCAATTATTTTTTATTTACCGTAAATGATTCCACGACCACACACCACCTTATTTATTTACCGTAAACGATTCCACGACCCACACACCACCTTTAATTATTTACCGAAAACGATTCCCCACCCACACACCACCTCCAATTATTTATTTATTTACCGAAACGATTCCACGACCCACACCACGCCTCCAATTATTTATTTATTTACGTAAATAATTCCACGACCACACACCACTTATTTATTACCGAAACGATTCCACGACCCACACACCACCTTTTATTATTACCGAAAACGATTCCCCACCCACACACCACCTCCAATATTTATTTATTTACCGAAAACTATTCCACGACCCACACACCGCCTCCAATTATTTATTTATTTACCGTAAATGATTCCACGACCCAACACCACCTTATTTATTTATTTACCGTAAACGATTCCACGACCCACACACCACCTTTAATTATTTATTTATTTACCGAAAACGATTCCACGACCCACACTACCTAATTATTATTTTTTTCCGTAAACGATTCCACGATCCACACACCACCTTCAATTATTTATTTATTTACCAAAAACGATTCCACGACCCACACACCACCTCCAATTATTTATTTATTTACCGAAAACGATTCCACGACCCACACTCCGCCTCCAATTATTTATTTATTTTCCGTAAACGATTCCACGATCTACACACCACCTTCGATTATTATTTTTACCGAAAACTATTCCACGACCCACACACCACCTCCAATTATTTATTTATTTACCGAAAACGATTCCCTACCCACACACCACCTTCAATTATTTATTTACCGAAAACGATTCCACGACCCACAACCACCTCCAATTATTTATTATTTAAAGTGGGAGTGGCGTAGAGAGTGGGCGTGGCTTATGAAAAATAGTGTGGCTCAGAGGTGTGGTCAAACAAGAGCATTGAGAGTTTATCAGGTTTTCCGTCTGTTGTGTGTGTGTGTGCAACGCGAGGCTCCACAGCACAAACCAGCAAACCGATTATTTTTCAAATGGTAGTCCTTCTTATAGGGTGTCCATTTACCGTCATTTTTTATGAGGAGTGCCAGTTGGCAAAATACGCAATAGGAAAAATCTGCAGCAGAGGAACAATGTATGTGAACCAATACGTCTTGGCAATGAATCTTCGTCGGTGGATCAGTCAGAATGAAAAAGCATCGTATCCAGCGCTTCGATCCTAGCGAATCCCTCGTCGCCTACCGGCTTGTATGATTTCTTTCCTGAAATCGTAGATTTCAGTAACCACTTTAAATGTTTAGTACTTTCAAGGTGAGCTATATATTCTGCAGTCAGGGGTTAGAAAGAGTTTTATATTACCTCTGCCATCACAGGTGGATACCGGTTATGCTTATGTTCGATAACATGCATTCACCATGTACAGTAATTTATCAAATATCCTGGATAAATATGCTCAACCCTTCTCCCCACTTTTAATATTCGAAAACATTGAGGATATGGTGGTTAAGATCATGATGATTATTTGCTCATCTGGTTTAAATGGCACCTACAGGACTTAAGATATGCAATTTGGGAATGGAGCTAATTGAACGTTATTACAGGTGGGCCAAAAGAAGACCATCTGCAAAGCAACTTCAACGAGTCTGACACTTTCAAAAATTTTCCAAACATATCACAAGATGGTGTAACTAGTGGTGATAAACAGGAAGAAAACTTCAACACAAGACCTATCAGTTAACAGTGACAACAGGTATCTATCTATCTGTTCAGTCTGACCTTGCATTTTTGATGTAGGAGAGGGTACTGTGAATACATCTTTAGAAAATAATTATTTGTCATCACCCCCATGAACTCCAATTGACAACCATCAATTTCCATAATAAGGGTTAATCGTTCACAGGATAATGACAACACCAAGCTAGGATTTGATATCCCATTTCCAAACTTGGTGCCAATCCTAAACAAATGATGCAAAAAGGTTACTCCCAAATGTATCCACTAGTTGAATCATCACACGGTCTGCTGCATGTTGAGGGAAGGGACAAACCTGTATCTGGTCAAAAGGGATGTCGAAGCTGAAGGTTTCGTTGAAGTAAGGGTTCAACGTATTCATCTTTACGGTTGTCTTTTTCTTCTTCAGTTTGCGTCTGTTTTGTACCAGTTGCAGCTTGACATATGGATCTGGCAAGAGATGGGACAATTAAATGACTGAATAAGTCCAGCAATGGGTGTTTGAACAAAAGTGCAGAGATGTAACGAGGATCATTAATATATTTACTTGTGATGCTACAAAATAATACTTTGCACATTCTCAGGGAATTGAGCCAGATGATAGGGCTATTAGAGTTAAGTGTTCCACCAAGCTGTCTTGTGACCCATGATGGGTTTTTCCCCATTCTCATCTTCTATTGATCAATTCGGGAGCCCCAACTTCTGCACTTCATTCCATCAACTTTCTACCTTCAATCTCCCTTGTCATTTTTCTAGATACACATCTCGGCCCAGATATAAATTCATCCTGGTGTTTCGCAGGTAGGGTGGTACATCAACGTGCCATCCATTGAATGGACCACTGGGTGTCCTGTCTGCTGGCATTAGTTGGTGGACGTTAAAGATCCCACTGTGTCCTTCACGAATAGTCAAGTCACGAGACACCTTGAACAAATTACAAATTCCTGCTGTAATAACCAGGGGGCACTGCATCAGCAGCACAGCTGTGTCCCCCAGCAAATGACGCGACCTGCAGCCACGTGTTGCATACAAAAGAAGAAGCAGCATTATACATGTTTCTTGCATACAGATCACTGACCGAGTAGTTCTCAAACGCCTTGCACTGAGTCTTGCTCCCCCTTGACCGTCACCCCCCACCCCTTCATCCCCACACTACTTTAAATTGTTATTCCTTTATTGGTCCTAACAGTAATTCTTTCATTGTTCTCCCCAAATTCTCGTTTATTTGTCTCTGTTTCTGTCTCTCTCTGTCTCTGTTTCTCTCCCTCTCTCACATCAACTCTTTGCTTTAGCCTTTTAAATAAATAATCTTTATTGTCCTGTAACCAGGGAAAATCCTCTTTGGTGACACCGTAAGTTCAAACATCATGAAAAAAAAAACATCAAGAGGAATAAGAAAACGGTAAAAAAAATATGGACGATGGACGAAACGGGAAAATGGCTAAGAATTTGAATTAAAGATGGTTTAGTCTCACCACACCTATTCACAGGCCTTTATTCACTTGCAGATGTCTCTGCCCATGTTATTGTTTGTTCACATCCTATTGTCATGCTTTGATCACTCAGCTTTGTCCAACTCTTCCATGAGCTAATCTTACACCTGGACATTTCTATAAGTTGGCTAATGAAAAAGAAATTGCACTTTTTATAAACAGTATGCTTCTGATTTCAGCTCATCAGATAGTCTTGTATACACAAGCATTTCACTTTGTAACACTGCAGTTGACCTTTCCATGAAATAGTTCCACGAGTAGGATTGAAATTAGGCCGGCCGAGTGCTTTAATCCGTTTAATTGGGGAAACAAGCTCGTGACTTGCCATAGTATTTTGGTCTAGAGATGTACCTTCCGATTTTCAGGAATAGTCCTTTTTATGCAAAGATACATTAGATAATCAGTATATATGTTTTTTTAAAGCGTGAAGCTGATAATTGCAGTGGCATTAAGCACTTGAAGTCACAGCATCACCTGATATCCCCTGTTTATCCAGGTTCTTCAGATTCTTTCCCTCCAGAATGACAATGAAAAGCTTCCCAGCTGTAGGGATGTAACGCAGAGAGAAGCACAAATCTCCGAGCACATCACTCTGTAGGAATCATTCATTGATCAAGGTTATTATGAGCTTTTGCTTTTTGTAGAACAGAGAGCAAATGCATTACCATAAACTCAGTCCACCAAGCGATAACAAAGACATGATGTTAAGATTAAGCTCACCTTTGTCTTTTGCCAAAGATGGTGATATTTTAAATATTCATAAGGGTTAAAGGAACAGCTGGCTCAAGTTAGGCTGTTTCCAAAATCCTTTGTGCACTGAATTATTATTTCATTTAAAATACAGGATCAGATGCTTATGGTGAGAATGCCAGAAATCCTGCTGTACCTCCTTAATATAATGAAGTCATTAAACATATTTAACAAAGGATATCCTATGAAGCAATGCCTCATTAAAGTGGTTCTGAGGTTGGTTGGTGGTTTCTGTATTTATTCTGGTGTCGTGGAATCTAGGAGTGAAATATGTGTAGTTGGTGGTGGTATGTATGTATCCACATGTATTTTCTGCTTGTACCTCTGCTGGCCCATCTTGGAAGACCATATCAAGGCTGAAGGGCAAAATGGAATGATGCTGAGGACTTTGACTGAAGATCGAGTGAGTGAGGCATGCGTGTGGCCCAGCTGTGTTTTGAAAACACACATATTGTTGCGTCAAAATGACCCCGACAGTTAACCGTTTTTAAGACCCCTGCGGGATCCTCACATCCAACGCGACGTTACCATGCAGATTGGGGTCAACAAATCAGTTGAGTGTCTCACCACTATGTGTCATGTACATCGATCTAATTAAACTGAGCAAACTTGAAGGCCATGTGATGCGGTCTGAAGGTGGTTGGACCACAGCCAATCAACCCTGAATGGGACTTAACAAAAACCACCAAATGAAGCCACTACCCCAACCAGAATTTACCTGAGACCAAGTCAGGTTTATTATGCAAGGAAAATGCCACCGAGAGAGGAAACAAAAGGGAAGGAATCCACAAAATGACACTCGGTGGAGCGCATACCTCTGCCATGCTGAACATTTGAACAGTTTACATTTTGTATCCCACTGATAGGCCTGATCTGGAGCAGGACCTCAAGCAAAATCGAATCGGCTTGTTCTTATCACTTTACTAACTCATCCATATAGTTTTGTCATCACTGGTGTAGCTTTTTGAAATATCATGCTATATCTCGTTATTGGCCCCATCTCTCCATGGTGAAGAATCACTTTTTTAAAAATTCTCGGATCTAGATTCGAATCTTCAAAATGGAATCAATTCTTCCTTGTCACACACCCAACCTGTCCACCAAGTTTTGTCTGAATCCATCCACAACTTTGTGAGATATCGTGTTACGTATCATTTTTAGCCCTTCACAATGGTGAAGAATCACTTTTAAAAAATTCTCATATTCGGATCTTCATCAAAATTTAATTTCGGCCTTGTCATACATCCAATCTGTCCACCAAATTTCGGCCGAGTCCGTCCATAACGTTTTGAGATATGCTCACGCAAGCAGACAAGGTGAAAATATAACCATCTGCCTTCAGTGATGGAGGTAATAAATAAATGGATTTTCCCCACGACCTGATCATACGTGCTCATGATGCCAAACAACGAACGGGAAGATCATTATTTATCTAAGACTTTGGGCCCACAGACATTCCAAAAGAGATAGACAGAGGGAAATGATGGAGGTTGTCGAGTAAACCCGAGGCAGAGCCTGGCAAAATGATCAGGTCCAAGCAGGAGGCTGGACGGACATTCCGTTGGCTGAGGAGAGAGAGAGAGAGAGACGGCTCATCTGGTGGGACACGACGTAGCCATTTCCCTCACTGGTTCAGCATCACGAGCAGGGCCAGGGACAAGGCAAACTCTTCTTCTTCCCTGCGCAACTCGCTTTTATGCCCTTGAGAACGTGTGTCATCTGACACGTTGCGCCCCTCCCCTCTCTCACGATTGGACGAGGGGGGTGTTTGATGATATTAGATAAAGAACACTGAAAGGAAAATCGAACAGAGTGAAACTCAGGCAGTACGGAAGCCAACCACTTCTGGACATTGCTGCTGCATCGTGATGTCTGGATACCATTCTGAGATCAAGGACCGCACCCACCCCCTCCCCTCGCTACTGGTGACAAGATGTCTTGGGGCCGTGGTGACTTTTCTCACCCACATAGCACCTTGGCCTAGCGAAATGCTATAAAAGGCATTTATGACATAAAACGAAGGGTAAAAACATCAAATAAAAGGTCAATAGGGTTGGGACTTTTAGACGCACATGAGTTGTGCACGGCATTTATCTAATACATAAGTGATGCATATCTAACATCACAGTTAATTACTTCATCCTTATTCTAAAACATTCACTTTAAGGAAATATAGTAACTACATTATGTTAAGCATTTATTAACCCCGAGGAGTCATTTCCCCAACAATATAGTACTTCTTCACTGGAATGTCGAACATCAACCATTCTATCACATCAGCAATGGTGATGTGATACAAAGTTAGCAAAGTCACCATTCCAGTGAAGAGGTACACAGTCCAACATAGCTTGTCCAACGAGCACACGCATGTACTTCAGCCTGAAAGTTGAAGCACATGATCAAACAAACACATGCCTCTTAACCCAAGGGGCCAGAATGCATAGTCATACAATAACTTGGGGGCCACCCCTCAGACAGAGTGGATTCCCCTCAAGAGTTGAGCTGGCAAGCTGTACCATATGGCATAATTATCAAGTATATTGGTACCTCTTCACTGGAATGGTGAACCCTCATGTCACATGAGAAATTGCTGCAAAGGGTTCTGACCAATAAGGGGGTGCCTGCGGCACATTCAGTGGGTGGTCTGGTCTTTCACAGGCTCCACCCACTGCAGACTAGCTTAAACTGGAAGTACCTTTTGAACTATTCTTATGGTCCAATCCACACTGGATAACTCCAGTCTAAGTTTGGTCAGTTGCTAGGCGATCACGATAACCAGTCGTCCCCGGAACTTCCTGCCAGATCCCACGTCCAGAGCCGTGCTACCGTACAGATTGAAGTTCCCGGTACGAGCAAGTATCGTGCTCATGGCAGATCTTATTATTTACCTGAGCAAGCCAAGTCACGTGACCATGGCCTTTATACGTGGTAACCTCTGGATCAATCGGATCCTTCCTCAGCCACCATAGGCCACCGTTGTGATGCGAGCAGAAAGAGTCAAGAGACCAATCAGTTTAACAAGCATATCTTATTGGAAAAGGCACATATTTACAAGCAAAAACAATTCCCCAAATGACCTCAATGAGTACACTCCTGGCCTCAGGATGATTGCACATGTACAAGCAACTTTAACAACCTAAAATAGGGCCCACTTCTGTCTGTCAGAAAGATAGACAATTGGGGCGAAGAAAAGCCGGAACCCTCTAACCTGGAGTGACTGACGGCTTTGGGAAGCTGGCGCGTCCCGCTGGATGGTTGCACGAGCGAACGCCCGCAACTCCTAAAGAGCGCAACACACTTCGCCACGACCCGTGCACTCTGTTCTTTATTGCTTCAATGCTCTTTTGTGGTACCAGACCCCAACAACCATGAGGTCCACGTGGTGACCCTCCAAGACACAGATGTCGACTGGTCCCTGCTCACCTCCCCTCATCCACACGAGCGTGCCGCGGTGCAACGACCACCCAACAGGATGTCTTTGATCCTGCTGCATACCGTCAATAAAGTGCCGCCACACCACGATTGAGTGCCACCGTAGGGAGAAGGTAATGAGCAGAGGGAGAGCCCAAAAACCAACCATGCGAGAGCGACCAGAGTTTGACCCAAGTGACGATGTACGAACCAGGCATCGGCCACGTGAAAGAGGGAGATTCCAAACAACCGACCAGAGACCAGGAGTGTGTGATTACGCGGTCTTTCATTCCTGAGTCTTGTCACGTAGCTCCAACAATTTTCTTCCCTCGATCTGAATATTTGCATCCTGCCTCAATCGTATTGGCGTGTACCACAAAGGGTGCATGTCATTGCCGTGCTCTGCTATTGGTTTGTGTGTGACAAGTCCCTTAACCCCGATTGGTTCTGGGCTCTGTGGGCATGTACCGTTTCTAATCCACTGTGGTAAACCAGCCGGTTTGAACCATTTCCAAAAGAGAGAGAAAGAAACTGGCTGACTCAGAAAAGAAACACCATGGTGAGGAAACACCATCTTGCTAATACATACGCAACGCGTATCTATCCATAGGGACAATACTCTGTGCAGAGCGTTGGTCCTGTCTAAGCAGTCTATTGGGCACAATCCTGGACAGGTCGCCACTCCGACGCAGGATACCAGCAAACTGTTACTCATTTTGCCGTCCTCAGAAGGATGGCAGGCTGAGTCAACATCACAGGGTATTAATTCAACACCAAGCAGAATTTGAACTTAGGACCCTAGGATCCCAAGCCCACCACTAGCCATCCTAGTCCAGGCAAAATAAGGTTTGATCGGGAACAAATTGCAACAGAATTTTTTTTAGCACAATGCATTTCTATGAGGTCCCCGCAACACCATACTAAAAGTCTTAAGAAATCCTTAGACTGCTTTATGCACCATATCCTGGTCTTTTTTGCTGATTGCCTGGGCTCTGGGGCCAGGAAAACAAGTCATGTGCATCCAGTTCAGCATGATGCAGTAGGAGGATGAGCAAGTCCATGTCATCCCCTATCAGACAGTGTCTTTGATTCTAGCAGATGCAACAGCTGTTTGGACAATGAGCACATCAGCATCATGCTTTGCATGATCTATATTACACCCAGCCCGCTCTAGTTTGTCACTAAGATAAACATAAATCGCTGTTTGTTTGTAACATTTTTCAAGAATTCCTCCTTGGACTGTATAAACATTCCACCAGTGAAGTTTACTGTCATGCTGAACAAGCCCCTGTCCTTCTCATGTGCGTGGATCTTTTGTTGTTGGACCATCTTGGTATCCATCAAAGATAATGGTAGCAGCCCCATATTTATGTGTAACATATGTGACATAAAGCTGACTGACACTCTCATATGTGGAACCTCTTGGCCATAGAAGACGATGAAGTAGCGCACCACCATCGAGAATATACTGGACATTTCCAATTGGTTTCCGTTGCTCCCCTTGCATGGTCTTCCAGAGAACATCGGCAAGGAAGCCTATTGGCCTGCAGGGAAGGAAGGAAGATTCAAACAATCCTGGGGGGTAACTACACAGTTTATATTTGAAGAGTGACTGAAGATCTTCACAGCGCTCCCCAATGGTTACCAGTCTCTGGAAGATCAACTGTGGATCTACCTTCACAGATTCTCCTTTGATCTTGACAGTTGATCTTAATTAAGTGTCACTGCTGATCACATTTCCGGAAGGTGAACTCTTCTACAGATTTCCCAACCATGGATGCTAGAATCTTTTCTCCAACTGTTCTTGATCTTTCAACGTTGACTCCTTCCTGGGCTGTCATCCATTTGCAATGTTAAACAGGGACGGATCCCGTGCGAATGGATCTCTCTTCCTGAGATAGCTGATAAGATCAAGGGTGTCATTGACATCTCTAGCTTGTCTAGCTTTTGACAGGTCTTTGTGCTGTTACTGGTTTCAAATGAGATGCTACTGAGCTTCTGCATGGCCTCGTTGATATTTGCACATGCTGGCATGGAAAGGACCCACACAAACGCTGAGTTTCTGTCATTCCTTTTCCTCTTGTCAGGCCTCCATGTGTCTTTATACTTCTCATCAGCACTTGCTCAATTGTGAGATCCGTGGATAGTCCTGCCCAGTACCTATCACTGCGCCTCACCACATGGTATCCTTTCTCAAATTGCTGATGGACATCTGGATGACTTTCTGGCAGAGTAAGCATCATTTGCAGGTATATCATGCAGACTTTGCATATAGCGTGTGTCCAAATGCTGCAAAGTATGGTAACATTTCTTGTACTGATTGAAGGTGTAATTTCCAGTTGCCTGTCCGCTCAGCTTTAAGAAATCTTCGCAGGATGTCCACCATGTTCAGATACTGCACCCAGAGTTTTGCTGTCCGCATAGTCATCATTTCTTCTTTCTCATTCAGTTTACTTTGGAGTCTTCTAACACCTCTTCTGAACACACTTCTTCTATAGTAGAGATAGAAGATACTGTTTTGTCATAGAGTTCTGCTGCTGCTGTTAAATCATTTATGAAAGTACATGTATCTTGTTGTACAGCTATTGTCCCTACACAATCTGTCTCACGATCTACACTTGCTACCTCCCCTACATGGGAGATCCAAAGATCTCATTATAGAAATTTAAATCACTAAAATACATCATCTGAGAGCAAAGATTTGGCAAGATATTGATATTTGGTGGCCATATTGGATTTATGCAAATGAGATTTTGTTCCAGGGAAGTTTAAAAGTATGCTAAATGCATCCTTGTATACAAAATACCCATTCTAGAAGTTGAAATCACTCAAATATGTCATCTGTGAGCAAAGATATGGCACAATATTGATAATTGGCCGCCATATTGGATTTATGCAAATTAGACGTATTCCGCAACAGGGATTTCTTAGACTTTTAGTATGGTGTTCTGGGGAACTCATAGAAATACATTGCGCTAAAAAAAATTCTGTTGCAATTTGTTCCCGATCAAGTGAAAAAATGGGCTAGATTGCCTGGACTATTAAGCCAACACTAGGCATCTATCTATCAACATGTATTACAATACACTTAACTGAATAGATACTTAAATAAGGAATAATTATCCTTATACTATAGAATACAGATACATTCTTTAACCACTAGGAGCCATACCTGCAACTGTATGCTTAGCTTATCTGGATTTGGAATTCCACATAAGGTATTGTCATCGTGGACCGTCCGTCTCCTATTTCGACTTCTCCAACCAAACCGCTGGGCCAATCCGACTGAAATTTGGCAGCAATTTCCTCCTGCTTGGTAACAGGGATTGCAAAGCTTGTTCTGGTCGCATGACTTTCAGTAGGTCAAAATGGCTGACAGTAAATTTCTGCAAAAATCTTCTCAAGATCCACCAGTCAGAATGCCACCAAATTTGGATTACAACATTAGGCCAGGGCCCAGAAAAGCTACAGGTCCTGTGGTCCTATTTTTATATATACGCATGGGCATTAAAGTATGACTGGGCATTGGAGTGACCTACACTGACAGCCTTTCCAATCAAATAAAAATAGGACCACTGGACCTGTAGCTTATCTGGGCCCTGGCCTAATGTTCTCAGCCAAATTTGGTCACATTCTGACTGGTGGGTCTGGAGAGGAAGGTTTTTGAAGGAATTTATGCGATTTTTCCACAAACATTTGCTAAGTTCGCCATTTTGACACACATCTGGTCATGTGATCGGCATGACCTCTGCAATTTAACATCACCACCCTGTCCTAATGTTGTTACCCAAATTTGGTAGCATTCTGA
>CM068966.1:15373637-15390034 GCA_035128595.1 Eptatretus atami | reverse complement strand
TACGCTGGCCACACGTCGATACGTTATGTATGTATACGTTAGGAATACCCTGAAAAACACTGCCATAAGTCGTTGTTACGCTGGCTTTAATCGTTTGACTTTTGTGCTTGTTCTCTCTTTTTCGAATGCCTTAAAATTTTACGACGTACTCGGCGTTTGGCTCACACGTTCCGCTACGCGGCCATAAGTTTAGCACTTATGCGATCGTTGACACACGTTAATGTATGTTACTCATAAGTCGAAACACGTAGAGGTAACATTCGCGTACCGAAACTTATTTCTAAACCTTATGAGTAACGTTTTGTAAGCACGCTACACAAACGTGTTCACACTTCGCAACACGCTACTTGAAAGTTCCTCATACGTCGAAAACACATCAAAGTAATGTTTAGGGTACCCGTGACTTATTATAAACCTATGAATAACGTGTGGGAATTCTACGCTTGCATACGCTAGACTATCGTTGGCATAGGTTGTGGACGCCTAAACACGATAAACAATCGTTGGTAAACTTATGTATAAGTTCTCGAAGCATTCTGTGTCATTACTAGTACATATGCATTTGTCAAAGTCGTTTTTATACTTTAAAAGTTAAACAAAGAAATATTTCATCGTGGAATGAGGAAAAAAAATTAGCCGAAAAGAACATCGAACAATGTGCAAAGTAGTCTCCTATTCGTGGACGATAAGAGATCCATCACACCCCACCCTCCCATTCAGCTCACATACTACTACTGACATGGACCTACTACTACTACCAATACTACTACAACAACTACTTACTACTGACATAGACATACTACTACTACTACTACTACTACTACTACTACTGACATAGACATACTACTACTACTACTACTGACATAGACATACCACTACTACTACTGATGTAGACATTCTACTACTACCAATGCTACACTACAACTTCTACTACTATTACTACTGTCACGCACACCAACTACTGTAATAGTATTACTACTACTGATACTACTGGCATGACATCTACTCAACATGGAGTCTGGAACAATGATGGGTTCCTCTTGTGAAGCCATTTGTATGTACCAATCCCCTAAACGCTGCCAATACGTCAGTACACGGTAGATGTAAGTTAGAAACACTTTCAGTAAGTTCTGTGGTTTCCGAAGACGTCAATTTAATTCGTCTACATACGACAATGTGCGTTATACATACGTTACATTAGGTTCATAGCATGTTATTCAATGGTTAGATGCACGTTTTTACTTAGGTTCAAACATGCTACACATAGGTTAAACGCACGTTACTCTTACGTTCATAGCACGGTAGCATTGGTTCAGGCCAGTTATACATAGTGTTCAATGCACGTTACTCATAGTTTCAAGCACGTTAAACATAGCTAAGCTGACGTTACTCATTTGTTCAAAGCAGTTACTCAACGGTTATAAATTGGTTTCAAGTATGGTTGCCATTAACTGACGTGCTTCGACTTATGAGTAACCTACAAGTATGTGTTCGCCGGTTTAAACGATCGCGACGTGCAGAACAGATGCCAACGCATGCGAAACGTGTGAGCCTTACGTCGAGTACGTCTTAAAATTTCAGCATGCTTGAAATTTCACGACGTATCGAACGGACTGGAATGCCAGCGTACTTCAATGATTTCGAGCATATCTTAACGTATACTCAACTTTCCTATAGCGTATTTGACGTGTGCCTAGCGTTGTAAACCCATTTTTCATAGAATGGCATACGCTGGCAAAATCGTCAAGGTGTGACTGCAATGTTGACAATTCAAAATCTCGGGCAGTTTTGATTTCAATCGCGTCCAGCAAGTTCTTAACAGCACGCACGAGTTCGCGGCGATACGTATAGCGCGCAAAGGTAAGTTGAACTATCGCTTGTCTTAGGTTTTGAACGCCGATCATAAGTAAGCATTCGGTTGGTAAAAGTTATGGTATAAACACAACGAACGTTCTGTGCCCGTTACTAATTGTTATGCAAACGACCAACCGTTTTGAATACGCCAAAAACTCAAAAAAAACCATCAAAAGTTCAGCGTACGTCAACGTTTTAGATCAATTTTTATACGTTGCCATTGCTGGCTTAAACGTCAAGGTGTGACAGGGCCCTAAGGAGGCTATCCTGATGCTCGCACCAGGTCCCGAACATTCACCAGCTCAACCCCATTGTCCTCACTAACTCTACTTGTGTTGTGTCCCTGTTCAGTTTCATGCAATCGTCCCCCTCTTTTGATTTCTGTTTCTCCGTCACCCGTTATTATTTCCGTTAATTCCTGGCTTTTCGTCTCTTTTATTTTCTGCTCTCCGTCACCTCCTTTAATCTTCCGTCGTCCTCGTGTCCGAGTTTTTTAGTTTCACCAAAATTGTGGTGGCGTCTCTCGTCATCCGACCTCAACCATTTCCATTGTGGGCCAGACACAATTTTACTCCCTGTTGGTTCGGTCGCTCCGCCACATGGTGCCACCTTATGCCTTCCACCTCTTCATACTTGCCTGCAAGCTCAACCCATACTCTGCATTTCACCCCGCTGTGTTCGCATATCTCCCCTCAGTGTTTGCATATCACCCCTCAGTGTTTGCATATTCTCGTCCATCATGCCTCTATCACCTCCAGAGAACCAGCCCATGTCAAATGACCCTGACAAAGCCGATTCGCTCGGTCGGGCACGGATCCGCCAAGGTCGGGAGGGACATTTGATGTGGGGGGGGGGGTATTCGCCGCCGCCCCACGCCCATTACTACCTCCGAGTTTGGTTGCGGGGCACATCTTCTTGCATGGGGTGTCCGGCCAGTGGTTCCTCTAAACTTACACCTAAACCACCTGAGCTAGCTCATCTTGGCTCGCCATGGTGCGTCTGAGAACAATTTGAAATGCTCTTATTTGGAGAGAAGCGGGGGGTTTTGCTCCGTATACCCTGATCGAATCCCGTTAATCTCTACGGAGGCGGAGGGCCAAATCCCACTCCTGACACCAATTTGTTGTGGGCCGGGCTCGGTGGCGATAAACGACCACTAGGTAGAGCTGTGAGTCGTCTCCCACCGAACACCCGGAACTTAGGTCGTGACTCCCGACAACTCCGAAAGTCACGGGTCACTTAGGAGGACCGTGGTCGCCAATATTTTGACGCGTGAGGAGGGTCACTTGTCTAATTCCAATTTACCAAAGTACTCACGCCGTCCAACTACCGGGGAAACCACACCCTCGACCGACTGTCCGAATTGAGTCGCTATCACAGACTTGGATCTGGCGTAACCGAGCGAGAAGTTACCAAAGCTGCGCCGGACCAAATGAAACAATCACGGCACGAACGCCCTACCAATTCGCAACACGCACCATGCTAGGCCAAGGAGGAAAGCACAGAAAACGAGCTGGTACATTTAACAACGATAATTAATCGGGGAGGGGACACAGAGAGCAGAGTTAAACCGACTAAAAGCAATGCAGGTATGTACAAGGCACTTAAACATTCTACTTACAGGATGCGCCACCACACACACATACACAAAGAAATGACCTCGTGGGTCTATTTCGGTAGAGCCAGGTACCTCCCCGCCTCGTGCGGTTTCACCGGACCCGCACTTGTGGAGCTCGGATCCGTTGGCGGAAGGGATCCAGCTCGAGTGCTCCAACGCAAACACCACGGTGGGACTCGAACCCACGACCCAGACCAAGCCGCACTCGCCACCAAGACTGCAGACCGCAATCGCCACGATCCTGCAGAACACACCCTTGTCTGCCCAACACTGGTCCAGACAACCACTCTACTCTTCTGAGGTGGGAGGAGTCTCTTCTCCTGATTGACGAGGGGTGTCGGATGACTCGTGGTCACCTCCCGATTGGCTGGGCCGTGCGTGTCATGCTCGCCTTCGCTCATTGCTTGAGGAACGGTCCATGCCCTTCCTTGGGACGGAGCCTCGATCTGAGGTGTTGGAGGCTCCGCCCACGCCTTCAGCCGAAAACACATGGGCAATGCGGACCGGTCGAGTGCGGACGGTGGCGTTTTGTAGTGATGTAGTAGTAGTTGTTGTTGATGAGGAAAAACCTAGCTAAAAAAATAACTCGTCGCGCACACATGTAATTCCATTAGACAGAAGGAAGAATAACTATAAACACATACTTATCGAAAATAACTAAACTACGGGGACTCTGACTGTCTGTGTGCAGATGGCTTCCAAATCCGTAACAATACATCCTCAGTGGCTGCGGGACTTTCAAAATGACGTATTTCTGCCCCGATTGTTCGGCATGCATGCGCAGAAACCTCAAATAACGAAGTAAATCGGGCGGCCTGGACACCCTTTCATGTCTCTCAGATAAGATTGCAGAATGAAACGACTGAAAAAACTTTTGAAGAAGTTGAAAGTACTTGTAAGTGTACCTGCGAGATAGGGTGTGCCTCTGCACAACGAAACGGTTGGAGAACTTCATCAACTCGTCCAAGAGTTACGTTACAGTCCGTATTGCAAAAAGCCCGGAGATGTGTGCCCATGAAGGCCGGCACACCAATGGGAAGTCATAATGGGGCTTCTCAATGCACAGGGTAAGTTTGAATGATTATATTTACTACTAGCAGGGGCAGGGGCTGCCAGAAATGAAAAGCTATGGAGTATTGGCCTCATGGTGGTTACCTTTTGCTTGTAAGCAGCAGCAGCACTGCCTAACCCCACATCCCAATATACACTTTATATGACCTTTGATGGCTCAAAACGGACGTCAAGGCCAACGTGTGGTAGCTTAAAACCTTGGCCAGATTCTGAAGTACCTAACCCAAAAATTGGGCCTCAGTGCTACGGTTTGCGATTGAAGAATAACCACAAACACAGAAATGCACAAACACACAAACAATTGAAAATATTGTGCCGTCGACGACTCAACTGACGTCGAGCTGTCGCGCAGGAGGTTAAAGTCCCACGATTCCCGATCAGCTCAACTCCGATGGAGATGTTCCGAATTAATACGGACAAACGCGCGCGCGGTCGTGAGGAGAGACACAGCTTTAAAACCCCACAGGTTTATTTCCCGAACCACAATACAGTAATAAAAGAACCAGGGATGATTGAACTCGACGGAGGAGATGATGCGGGTTGTGGTGGGGAAGAAAAGGAAAATACAAAATCGATGATAAAAAATTATGTACAAATAGGTAAAAGAAAGCTGAAGAAAATGCGGCGCCTCAAACAGACAGTAAAGAACAAAAGAACCGGGGGACTCATTTGGGGCAGCAGGGACAAGTCGGTGATGAGGACAAGACGACAATGACAAGCGAGCAGACTGAGATGGGCAGCACAACGAACAAGCTCCAGGCAACAATAGACAGAGCAGGCAGGATGACCTCCTCAACTCCTTCTCCTCAGTCTCCCTTGGATTCGCACACCCTCTCACTAACTGCCTTTTCTTCCCATCGTCTCTTTCTCAGACTCCCAACTCCTTAGAATCTAGAACGTCCTCTCTCCACCAACTGCCAATTTGGCTCCTCCCTCTCCTTCTTCTTTGGCAATGCTTCGCCCATTTTGAGGCGTATGTAGCTCCGCCCCATCTCTTTCATGCCAAGTCTCCCAGCTCCCCTGGTAGAGATTACATAGAGGTTTACGCACAATTTCCTAACCATAATCCCTAACTACTTGTTACCATACCACGCACCACCATCTGTGTGCAGAATGCAGACAAGACAATTCTTAAGCTGACGTTTCCCTACTTGTACATCGAGATGCGTGCCGTAACATACGTCCGTTAAGTTGCAGCTATTGCTGCAGACAACGTCATCATGCATTCTTATGAAAACAACAGCTTCAGCTGATGTCATCATATGTTCAACGGAGACAACAACAACGATCACAACCCCTCTCGGCGTTGTAAAAAAGGCAGAGCGGTTTGACCTCCGTGGAGGTGGATGTGAAAATGAGTGAATGAAGTTGGTGGTGAAGGTAGAACTCTTCATGCTCAAGGATTCCAGGGCGCTCTTTCATGACGATCAGCAGACATTCAAGACGCTTTCCCACAAAGATCGGCAAGTGCTCCCATGCGACAAGCAGCCTTTCCACGTACATCTCGACTCTGCTCTAGACTCATCTCATTTGCCGGGATGCTCTTGACTCGTCGTATGTGCGACTTTTGATTTGTCTCGCTCTCGTCCATCAAGCTCTCCTTATCACGAGTCCTTTGGCCAAGCCCACGCTCACGTATGCCTGTTCGGAACGCAAGAGCCACCAAGGAAGAGCTTACATGCTGCATGAGTCTGCACACGCCCGAGCTGCGCAAGCCTGCATGCGGCACGAGCTTACACACATCTGTGTAAGGTGAGGCAGGAGCCATACCCATGCTCCGGTCTGCACTCCACTTTCTTTCTCTCTTCATTTCCCCGGAATGATGATGGTGTCATATCTTTCGTAAGACAAGTGCAACTCCGTAAGCGTTAAGAATAATACTGATCTCGTGCCTTTTCATTGTGATTCTGTCCATCCATTTTAAGTACTTGCTCATTGATTGCCATCATAAATACCTGCCATTGCTGATTGAATATAATATGGCTTGTGCTTGTTAAACTGTTAAACATTTCCGACCTGCTTGCTTTTGTCCTTTCCTCCATTGTCCAACATTGTAAGTTTAGTTAGACGAGAAGTTTTGCCCCACTGATTGGCTCCGTGATTAGCCAACAGCCATCCATGGTTCGCTATCCGTAAATAATAGACGGGTAGTTGAAGGCGTGGACCCTAATTATGGTTGCCGTGCCAACGGTAAGGTAACGGTAACCAAGGAGCTTAACCCTGCTAGGCCCGGCAGTTCTAATTGGCAGCCACGGCTGCCGAGCAACTCGTCAGACTGCAGGGTTATCTGTGGCTGGCGGCCTCAGGACCGAGCTCTGGTAAAGTCTGAGGAGCTCCCTCTGATAACCCAGATCCGTGACAATATTTACAAATTAATCATGTTTGGAGAAAGGGAAGGTGTCTGGGTGGGAGTGGGAGTTGCATTGGCTGTGAGTGCGGTTATAAATATATATTTTTGTTTAGTTCCGGGCCACAAATAAAATTATATTATATTTTTGCATCCATTGGTGAAAGAAGCGTGTGTGTGCGTGTGATATCCACAGCTACCGCTAGCTAATTGTATTAACAGGAAATTATAGGAACCAAGCTCTCCTCTCTTCCACGGATATTTCTCGTGTCTATGTTTCCGTGAGTCCGATTTGCATTCAGGAACAGAAACAATTATGGTGAACCAAACTGAAATTGCAGACCTTGGTTTTAAATCTCGTGTTGTTGACAAATGTGACAAAACATTACATACATGAAATGGTCGACAATTATGAGCAATCTACGAAAGATATGACATCAAAGAAATAATAATCAATGGGGAAATGTCAAGGCAAAAACATGGTGACTTGGAGAAATTTGGCATCAACTTATTCATGCCTTTCTCACATCATTTCAAAGTGAATGTTGAGCTTTTCAAACGCAGTGTGGGAAGCGGCATTGTAAACGGGAGACAGACAAACGCACGCACAGACTCCACGGTTTCGCAATGTATAATATATGATTCCCTTCCAAGGACTTCAACACAAAAGAGACCATTCAGACCATCAAGCCTGCACAATGGTTGCCAACCTAACGACAGGTTTTTTTTATCCAGAGTCTCGGCTCGTGGAAGAGATAAAACACTCAATGAATGAGGACGCAACAGAACAAAAAGAACAGTTGAGGGGGGGGGGGAGGATACCAACAGCAGAGTTGAAGACAAAATGGAGACTTGCACAAACAATTGTTTGGGAGGAATGGTGTGGACATGATGGATGCAGAAGGAAACTTCCTCCCCACCCCCCTATTCACCTCCCCCTGCTTCTCTCCTCTCCCTCCCAATCCCCTCCCTCAATCCTCTCTCTGCCCTCCCTCAATCTCTCCATATGTCCGTGCTCTATCCTCTTTTAAACGTTGAGCATCAAGCAAGGAAGCAACACACACCATATTTAGTCTTTCATCAAACTCATTACTTGTCGGGTTTGAAACACCAAACTCCTTGACTTTTAACAAATTACATTATCGAGGCCACCATTAATTAAATTGAAGCCTATTTTTGGAGCTCTTTGAAGTTTAATCATAAAACGTTATTTTTCGTCAAATTGCTAAATGGAGGGAGGTTTTCTTTTAAATAACCGACTTTCACCGCAACCTTTTTCAAAGACTTTCAATATAATTACTGTTTTTAACAACGCGACCATGGTTTGTTCAACTTGTGATAATGTTCATACTCTGTCACAGAGCGTCAGTGCTCCAAGCAGCTTCCTAAGAAAGGGTTGTACTGGGTGGTTTGCCATTGACTTCGCAGCAGTAGTTTGGGCAGGAATTTGGCCACGGTACTGGCGATAGCGGCCGACAGTACTCTTCACGAAGGACACTGTGGAATCTTTAACGTCCACCAACTAATGTGGGTAGATGGACTCCCAGTTTAATGTCCATCTGAGGGACTGCACACACATTGATGAATCACCCTGCCTGTGAAATACCAGGATGATAGTTCATCGCTGGGTCTGGATTTAAACCCAGGCAGGACAGCTTAGAGGAGAGTGTGGTACTTCAAACCATCCTGTCAGCCCAGGCTGTATCTTAACAAACTGAGATTCCATGTTATTTATACATTTAAATGTATCTCAATTTGTATATGTATTTCTTCGTTGATGCTGAGCTTCGCTTCATGCGGAACTTTTCAAAAGCAAGCCGCCGGAACGGAGACACGCCTCGATCCACTTACAGATATGATAATCATATAAACTTAAAACAAAACATATAATTATTCCCGCGCTTCGAAGAAAAGCGGGGAATATTGTGTTTGTCTCCGCCCGTCCGTCCGTCTATCTGTCTTACCCTGTACTCCTCTACACCGTTTGAAATAGGAACTTGAAACTTTGACGCAGTATATAATTATGGGGAAGTGCACACACTTTTCGGATTTTTGATATGACCCCTAGAGCCGGCCAGGGGGTTGGGGTCATGGGGGTCGATTAAAAAAAAAAATTGCATAGCTTTTAAATCACAATATTCATGATATACATTAACAACATATTGTTTTAAACACATGATGAATCAGAGAGTGCTTGGGGGGTAGGGGGTGCTTAGCGGATAGGGGGTCAAATACTTCTCCTACACCGTTTGAGATAGGAACTTAAACTTGGACATAGTAGATATAGTATGGGGAAGTGCACAACACTGTCAGATTTTTGATATGACCCCTAGGGGCCGGGCCAGAGGGGGTGGGGTCATGGGGCTGATTAAAAAAAAAAAAAAAACTAGCATTAATGGGACAAAGCAGTGCGCGGGGATATGCGATGGTGTGCCATCGACAACGTAGTTCTAGTTTTAAGTTCTTTGCACGAAGTAAAAGACACAAAAAAAAAAAAAAACGACCCAAAACGTTCATCATTTTATTCTCTTATGAGAAAGAGAGAGAAGAAAAGCATAACAGCCAAGGAAATGGATGAGAGAGAAAGAGAGAGAGACACAGAACAAGACAGAGAAGAGAGAGAGAGAGAGAGGACAGAGAGAGAGAGAGACAGAGACAGAGACAGAGAGAAGAGACAGAGACAGAGACAGGAGAGAGAGAGAGCACACAGAAGAGAACACAAGAGAGAGAGAGAGAGAGAGAGAAGAGAGAGGAGAGAGAAGAGAGAAAGAGGAGAGAAGAGAGAGAAGAGAGAGAGAGAGCAGAGAAAGAAGGAGAAGAGAGAGAGAGAGAGAAGAGAGAAAGAGAGACGAGAGAGAAGAGAGAGAGAGAAGAGAGCAGAGAGCAGAGAGAGAGAGAAGAAGGAGACCGAGAGAGACAGAGAGACAGAGAGACAAGGAAAGAGAGACAGAGAGAGGACAGAGAGACAGCAGACGAGAGACAGAGAGACAGAGAGACAGAGAGAGAGAGAGAGAAGAGAGAGAGAGAGAGAGAGAGAGAGATCAATTAGAGAAATATCTGTAAAGGCTGCATTATGGGGACCAAAGGTATTGTTCATGGATTCAAAACCTTATATCAACAACTAGTCAAAAACAAATAATTTGACTCAAGCCTGTCAGCAGATATAAGCAGGTAATCCAGGCCCAGGTTCAGCACTACAAACACCAGGTGACCTCAAGGTAGCAGAAAGCTGTGAGGATGTTCAAGGAGGAAAGAAGGATTGAGCGAAGACACGAGGTATGTCCAAAGAAAATAGTGGTAGCTGGGTCACGTTCGACCTGAGCCAGCTTTCAACTAACCATGTACAGCCCTGTTCATTGCACTCGTTGGTGGAGGAAATCGGTTCCTGGCCAAGAAGTGAAGCTTTACAGTGAGGCAATGAAGTTGCCAGTCGATGCGAGCGGATCAACCATCCGTTAACGAACGAACAGTGGATGTTATCAACCGAAAGCCGATGGGAGCACATTAACGGAGGTGTGGGAGCGAGATGCAGTTGAAGTTTCGATGCTTCCTGCTTTCCACAGGGGTTAACATACTCTCATCGGCTTTCGGTTAATAACATCCACGGTTAAAACTCGTCTTTCCGACGCAAACCTTCATGAAGACAGTTATCCATTTAAGATGAACAAGTTTGTCTTGGTAAAGGATTAGAGGTAAGAGAATGTTGGTCTATAGCGACATTTATTGCACGATTTCAATGAAAATAACCGAGGTTGATACAAAACAACCAGATGCGTTTGCAAAAGAGCCAGTGTGTGTGCGCGCAGAAAGAGGGTAATTACGAGTGCCAGATTCTCTCCTCCTCTCCAGTCTTCACGAGCCATACCGATCCTGTGGCAATTAAAATAATAAAAGGAGAGGTCATTTGGGCGAATGAGACGTGAATAATTACTCCATGAAGACAAAAGCATATAAACAATAAGACAGTTTTATCCATGAAATGATTCCAGTCAAGGCCGCTGTATTGAATTGAATAAACACCTATGGCTGAGAACATTTTCGTTGATGGCGACACAAGGTCAAATCGCAAATAATAATAATAATAATAATAATAAAGTATAAAAAGATTGAGAGTTTCACATCACCAAACATCCTTCAATTGCACAGAGATGGAAATATATTTGCAGTATGAGGGTTATAATGTTTGCATCTTCTTACTTAATTCACCGTCTGTCCGTCCGTCTTTTCCAGGTACCGCAAAAACGGCTGAACCGATCGCAACCATTTTTGGGTGTGTAATCTGGGATCCCTTGGAGTAAAAAGCAAAATTAGTCCATGAGCCAGGCCAGATATCGGTACCACCTGGGGTGACTTAACACGAATGGTACTAAATGTTTATAGAGTGACTGTAAATACAATTAAGATATGATAGCCTTCCCGCACTGGTAGCTTAGTCTGATTTTGTGATGCAATGGGGGTGCTACCCATAAAAACAGATTTTCAGCGTGAAAATACTTGAGATACTTGAGGCAGCTCAGCATGGTAGTAGGCCAAAAGTATACTGACTTCAGCCACCCAGACCTACAGATGCCCAGGATTAGAAGAGATGAGGCGATTCCATCTTTAGTTCAACTGATGGAGACCAGCTGGGTTGAACCCCTCAACGCAGAGCAAGGAGATCTTGTCAGTTTGTCACTGCGACTACAGCACCACCAGAAGTTGCCAAAGACCTTCTAGGGGCCTACAGAATAGGAGAGGATGCATATCAAACCTTCAAGGAAGAGCGCCTGGAGACCGATACGCCAACTATACAGTTTCATGACACGATGACGAAGACGAAAGCGAGACGTCACTAACATCAGAATGAAGCCACGCTCACAAGGCCATGCCAAGGAGGCTATCTTGAGGCTGACAGGAACCTATTTGGCCAGATGATCTCTTGTTGCTGAGAACAGAAAGCTCAAAATGAGTTGATGTCTTGGCTCATCCCTCGGGCCTTTCCATGGGCACTTGCCAGCGGTAATGGTCTCTCCGCAAGACCAACAAGCTGCCCTACAATGGAGTTGGAGAGGAATGTTTCTCCTGCAGAGGTGATCCCGAGCCCTCTGCTACCATAATTTGATGATGAGCCTGGTCCAGAAACTGAAGGGAAACGACAAACTTTTTCACAGCTTGCAGGCACAGCACTGAATCACGTTGTCCATGAGGGGCTAAGAGCAGGCGCATTGTGTTTGTGTTTGACGTCTACAGGAGCATCCATCAAAGATGCAGAACGAGCCAACAGAATGCAGGCACAGGAATCATTTCAAGAACATTCAAACCTGGCACAACATCCAGCAGTGGAGAAAGTTATCGGTATTCCTCCAACAAGGCAAGTCTCATCAAGTTCCTGGTAGAAGATGAAAAACCACAGCACAGGACAAGCTCGAGGGCAAGAGCTGTATGTCACATGTGAGCAGCTCTGCTTCAAGATCACAAAGAGCAGTGGGAAGAGGCTCCATGAGCTAAAGTCAAGTCAAGAAGAAGCAACACACGCCTCCTTCTCCATGCACTTCATGCAGCAGAATCTGGGTTACAAGTCGTCATCATCACTGCAGAGATACAGATGTCATGGTCCTGTGTCTGGGCATGCGCACAAATCCCATCCCACCTGTTCCAGAAGTGCGGGACGAAGAAACCGGACAAGATTCCTGGAATTCACCACACTGAGCCGTAACACTGGGAGCAGCGTTCGTGATTCATTGATTGTATGCATGCCTTTACAGTTGTGATATCCGTCAGTGCATTCGCTGGCCGGGGAAGATGACGACACTCAAGCAGGTGAAGATGGACAAACATACCAGGATGCTTTCCAGAAACTTGGCGCTTCCATAAGTCTCCTGAACTATTGAGGAAGCTACAGGAAATCACCTGCCACATGTACCTGCCATTACCCACACAACTGAGGTGAACAAGCTTCGGTATAGCTGTTCTGTGCGAACGTGGAAGGTGAGTCAATCAACTCCCTCCTTGTGAGACTGCCTCTTCATGCATGCATACGTGCAAACTTACCAGGCTGCGATCTGGAGGAGAAGTCTGCAGAGCCAGCCATTTGTTGCGAACCCAACACTGCGGCTGGATGACAGAGATGAACGGCAAGCTTGCTGTCACTGGATGCGAGGCTCACCAGCACCAGATGCTGTTATGCAGCTACTGTCCTGCAAGTGTGTGCGGTCATGCGAATCCCTAGTGCACTTGCCTCAGCAATGGCCTGAAGTGTACGGACATGTGCAGGTTACAGACATGCCAGAACAAGGCTATTGAAGAAGAGCCGTAGCAACAGTCAGATTCGAGTCTGACGTAGATGATATTGAGAAGTAATTTGCCATATAGTAAGTACAAGCCATGGCATGCTTAGTGTGTATTTACAGACTTGTATTAAATGTGACAAATTACTATATTCATTTTAGTGACATTTAGCATTCCTGTCCCAAATTTGACATTTTAAAATTTTTATGAATTTTCGTAGGGTGTGTCTATCAAGAAGTGATAACGACATTAAGCTACCAGTGTGCAAGCGTATCATATCAAAACATAAACTAAGAGAATGTAGCAAGCTAAAAACACCTAAAGAATTAGTCACCCGGTGGTACCGATATCCCAAAATTCGGTCTTGGCTCATGGACTAAATATAATAACATGACTCCTTGACGGCTCCGTAGGATCGGGTGCTTCTAGTCATATAAAACTGCCACTTTCTTGGCACTTCCATCTGCACCTGAGCCAGTTTGTGGGTGAGAAATGAGACAAAAACAGGTTGCTTCTCTTTCAGATGGCCTGGGATACACAACACTTGAAGTGATGTCCAGGTAAGATAGCATTAGTTGTTTGGTAGGCTGATGGTTTCACAGTGACATTCATCGTTGAGGCGGTTAGCACTCCTGCTGTGGGCGAGTGTTTCCGTATTTCTCCATGTTATTCATCGATTTAGTGCTCGAGTACCGTATGATTGAAGCTCCGATTGATGGCAAGGGTGTGGGAAATGGATTCTATTGCAGGAGGGTATGTTGCACCGCTCAGTCTTCTGGTCAGCCTCTAGTGCGAGCCCTTGCTGTTATAAACCCACATTCTGGACTTTAACCATTTGAACTACAGTAAACTTACCAAGTAACTTTCTTCAACCGACTTGCATCTCTGCCTTTATGTGGTTTTATCTGTCGTGTATTATTTTCTCTTTTTTGAAATCATTCAAGCTGAAGATTGCCTGCGAAAAGGTGAGAAGCGAAACATTCCATCATGCTCAACAAATCACCTACATCACACGATGCTACCTTCGGTATTGTTTACACTGCTAATCCAGGCAGCGTGATTTGCAGCAAGGTACGACGCACAATGGCGACTCATTTTCAACACAACGGCACTGGAAGAGCACGTACTCCGCAGGCTGAACTATGTTTTGATATACCACTATAGGCTGGAGCTGCTATCCGTACCTGAACCAAATCGAATCGGCTTGTTCTCAGACACCGAACACTCATCCATAACGTTTTGATACCCAATTGTTTTGCTTAATATCGTTCTGGGCGTCATTCTCATGGTGAGAATCATTTACGGATCCGGTCTCAAAATCGACATCATTCGTTATTCACACACCACACGCCAATTGTTCTGTCCGGCCTAACTTTGAGATATCCTCTCACAGACAGACAGACAAGACAACGGGTGAAAATAACCTCCATCGACCTTTGTTGGTGGAGTCTCTCTCTCTCTATCGAGTGCAGCTTGGGCTGCTGTTGCATCAGTTGGGGACGCGGCTAGCCGCTGAGCAGTGCTCGCCCTTACGTAACTGGTACTATTTTGCCGACCTCGGAAGGATGACAGGGCTGGAGTCACCTCTGGTGTTTAATTCAGGGCCACGGGGCTGAACTCGGGACCCTAGATCCCAAGCGCCACCCTAACCACTTAAAGCCAACACCAGGCTATTGTGTTGGAGGTAAAAACACATGACATATTTAATGTCCACAATCATACGCAGATATACGGCTTTTACACGCACTGGTGTACTGCTGATATGACAGCAGATTGATGTTGCATCTTCCAGGTCCGACCTTCGGGGTTCATTTATTCTTACATCGTCATCTTACAGGAAACACCATGCTTTGCCACTCACTGATAATCAGGTGTTTATTCTTTGCTCATCGCCGGCATTTGATCACTCTAAACTTATGCCAATCATTGCTTTTTAATAGGCGTATCGATCCATACAAATAAATTTGTCACGATATTACCTTCACTTCTTGGCACTCATCCACGTCTTGCGTGGATTGATTAAAGAATATAAATTCTGAGTGGTCTCTCAAACCATTATTTGCGGTTCGACGGTGATCTGCAAACCTGGTTTCATGTCGACGACTGCAAACTAACATGACCTTAACGAGAATGCATTTTGCGACTTAACTGTATGATGTTTGGACTCTCGGAATATCGCTTCCACATTAAAACAAGTCCGTCCTGTTGAAGAAAGCATAATTACAGAAAGACCAGCGAGCTTACCTGGATGATGAAAACAAGCCAGTAAGCAAGAACAGACAACGTCAGCCACGGTTTCACTCCTTGTCTCATGGGCCCAAGTTGGTGCAGCTGTAACACAGAGCCAATCGCAAGGCCTACGCGAACATCGACGAGCTTCTATTCCTGTTTTTGTTTCAGGTCAAAAGTCAATGAAAACAATGCTGAGGTAATTGCTCCACTTGACCTCAAGAGAATGTTGTATCGGTTTGATTTTCAAACCTTGTCTGTGTCCTTCTCTCCAAAAGTCGCAGAGCTGATGGCTGATTGCCAGAAGGTTTCCGTCGTGCTGTGTTTCGTACTGGGGAGGAAAGAGTAAGACACCTTACAGAGACACTTCAATAAGAAAAACCTGCAGCGCTCGAGGCGTGTCATGATCTCGCATCTTCGTTCCAATTCTTACGCGTTAGCGTCTTTTCCAAATACATTCGGACGAAATGCCTTGGCTGTTGCACTTCTTCCGAGCATCATCGATCCAGGCGACAACTCATGTCACTACGGCGAGTGATGTTCTACCGAAGAATGTGGAGGAAAGTGGTTTTTAAGACTTTTCAACTTGCTAAGCTCACAACTGTTACAGGTGAAAGCTCACTTGCCTGAATTGTTCGGACAAGTTAAAGTATATGATAATTAGATGCTGTGCACAAATGAGGTGGGGAACCCAGATAAAGAAGTAAAAGTCAAAGATTTGCTTTCCAAACTTCAAGAACCTTACCTATCCATGGGTACCATAGCCAGAATAGATTCCCACAATCAACAAAAGTCCAGCTGATCAGTTTTTTCTTCTGAACCCCATCGCTCACCTCACCCATTGAAAAGTTAATCTCGAATCTATCTCTCCTCTTTTAGATCAATTTTTATACGTTGCCATTGCTGGCTTAAACGTCAAGGTGTGACAGGGCCCTAAGGGAGGCTATCCTGATGCTCGCACCAGGTCCCGATACATTCCACCAGCTCAACCCCATTGTCCCTCACTAACTC
>CM068966.1:15309676-15319974 GCA_035128595.1 Eptatretus atami | reverse complement strand
AGAAACATTGTATTTAAAGTAAAGATTTTTTTAATTTTTTTTAATGTTATTTCTGTTAACGTCTGCGCATAATTTGACGTTTCTCCTCCGAAACCGCTGGCAGGAATGTGCTCATTTCCTACGTGCAAACCAAAAGAAAAAAAACTTTCAATCAATTCACACAGGCCGTTCCTTCACTCTCGTATAACGACGCGATTGAGCAATGTGTTATCTATAAAATGCGCATGAAGAATCGAGGAAATTATTAAATACATGAAAGTCATCACTATCCGTGAAGTGGTCTGCCCGTACGGAATTTCACATGCATTCCAACGAATTATCACTTGGTTTGAAGTAGACAACTGCTCGGATGCTTACACACACAGAGTATACTTAAAATCAAATTAAAAACAATTTACCTCCCTGTCTTTGCTTGCCATACATTCGCGTCCATTGACCATTGCCGACCTATGCCACGTAACCTAAGGGCGCCTTTCCCCATCGTAACCGGCACGGCCTGACTGTCATCGTCGGCGCCGCGCACGGCCAACACAGCCACGTTCCTGTCATGGTTTGGTAAATTAAATATGGCCATAACTTGGAAACACTTGTACCGATTAATATCAAAACCTTGAAAAGGCACATACTAGCGGTCGCCCAGCAAGAAGCTGGCAAGTCTTCAATTAATCGGAGCAGTGGTTGGTCGAAAGCAAGCTGGTCACAGAGCACACACAGAACACACACACACTACACACAGCCCAACCCCCACCACACACACACAGCACACTGCTGAATTATAGATAGATGACAACCATGGTGCTGATGTTCTGAGCATGACTATTTATTAAATCAGTTGTGTTTATATGTTCAGTGTTTGATGCAAGAGTGACTCCCTTACCGATTTCAATATTTTTTGGATAGATGTAAGCACTTTACCGGACAGGCAGGTTCAGCATGGCGACCGAGACGAAATAGAAAGCGGCCGTCGATGTTTGAAAAGTCTTTTGAAGCCACGTGTCATGCGCATTCCGACTTAGATATTCAGCGCATTCGTCGTTCGTCACATTAAGAAACCCCAGTATATGGAAACTGAGCACATTCCTGCCAGCGGTTTCGGAGGAGAACGGTCAAATTATGCGCAGTACGTTAACAGAAATAACATTAAAAAAAATTGAAAAAAATCCTACTCTTAAATACAATTTCTTGTTCATTTTTTGTGCAAATTCACCTTGCTGACGGTAGTCAGGTGGGTTCTCAGGAATTGTGCCAGAAGAGGGTTTTTACATCGCAGACGCTGTTTACGGGATGGAGTGGCATACGCTCTCTGGCCCGGTGAACGGATCTCCGAACGAGAGCGTAATGACGTCAGCGAATAAGCCGGATGATGTCCATGACGAATACCCTCTCACGGTGACGGTCACACGTCCCTGATGCAAACAAGTAACAGATTAGAAAAAATGCGCCAAAAAATTCCCAAACATGTCCGGCTGGGCGCGATCTCACATAGCCCATGCTGTTCCATAACCGACAGAGCAGCCGCAGTCCGAAATGGCGACAATCTGTCCGGCAGTTTCGGAGGAAGAAACGTCAAAGTTATAGCGCCAGACGTTAACAGAAATAATCTATCTATGTAATTCCAGCAATCTTGTGTTGTCGTGTCTGTCTCTGTCGTCTGTCTTGTCTGTGCTGTCGTCTGGTCTGCGACGCGGCATTTCTCACGACGACCGCCGTCGATCTCACTTGGAAACTTGCCAGAATATTGCCGGGACCCGCGGATTGCCTTTGAGGAGGTTGATATCGATCGAACGAGCGGTTCCCAAGTTCACGGCCATTTTATTCTGGTCGACCAGATGACCAAGACACGTCTTCTGACGTCACGAATGACGTCACAATTAAGTTATTATTTACTTATTTATTGACAACGATTGACGGTCCCGATCTGATTGAAACTTGACAGGAAATATGTGCCGGGCCCGCGTGAAGTGCCTTTTTCAAGGTTTGATAGAATCGACAGTGGTTCCCAACGTTACGTTTCCATTTAATTTAGTTGTATAATAGGATTTTCTGTCGACCAATGAAAGACACGGTGCTATAACATCTACGAATGACATCACAATTAATGTTATTTATTTAGTTTATTTAGTTATTAATTATTATTTCTTTTTTGCACGATTGAAAACTTGCCAGGCATATTGCTGGGACCACGCGAGTGCCTTTCGAGTTTGAGCAGAGAGATGAGAGACGAGCTGCACATCTGGCACTCACTATTGGCATCACCTACGGCGCCGTACTAGTATAGATTAATAATAAATAATGAATAATTCTTGAACACAGTGGAACACAAATCGCCTGTACATCAACTTCCAAAACCCATTCAGCAGTACTTGACATGTGTTACATCAGGTTGCTATAAGGTGATGTACAAGATTGCTCAATCGCATTCCGGAATTAAGGACCTTTTGTCCATGACAGTATTGTGAAGTGAAGCGGATGTGAGTATCATGTCGATCTAACTGTTTTTGAAATGGTCATTATTTGTAGTGACTGCATCATTTTATTTATTTATTGTATTATTCGAATGCAGTCTGTGGCCTGCTTGTTGCTCATTTCTGGCGGCTATGCAGGCCCCTGTAGACCAGCAAGCTGAGAATTCATTTGCCGACCTCTGGAAGGATGCACGGGCTGAATCATGAAATGATGAGAGAGAAGGCCTGCGGTGAATAGGCTTGTAATTTGCTTGAATTGAAGCCATCCTCTCTACAAACACAAACGAAAAAGGTTCATTCAACAATCGACTACAGCGAATATAATAATAATTAACCAACAATACCACACAGGAGCTTAGGTACTCCTCTCAACTCCACGCGTTTAAGCTCAAGTGGACTACAAACGCCAGGACAACACAAGAACACGAGGACCCATCCTTAGTCCACAGTTTTCCAGCTGCCACAAAAAGTCACATCGTCACGAAAATGCGGTTCGTCTTCTTTCTTCTTAATTTCACCACAAACAACCCACCTGGTTAATTCAAGGATTACAGAGGCTTGATTTCAAGACCCTCATATCTGAAGCCAGCTACCTTAAACTGTTAACGTTAAGCCAACACCCAGCTTGCTAACTGCAGATGTAACAAGACCCGTTTTAATAATTGCACCTTCTCTGGGTAAATATGATCGCCGTCATCTTAAATGTTGAAGATCTAATATGTATAGTGTGCTGACCTTTCGGGATACATTGCATGACTGAACAGGTGGGGTGACGATGCAGGCCTGGCAGACGAAGGCCGGAGTCGTATCCCGGTAAAAAAGAAGAAGCAGCCTCCGGTGGTACAGGTTACACGTCTCTGCGCGTGGAAGCGCGGTTCGAATCCGGCCGATCATCTAAGTCCTATAAAAAAAATTCCAGCATCTGTGTGTTGTGTTGTGTGTGTGGTGTGTGTGTGTGTGTGTGTGTGTGTGTCCTGTGACCGCTGTTTTTCTCGACAACTCACTGGCTCCACTAATTGAAACTTGCCGAGGTATATTTCTGGGGATCCTGAGGATGTGCCTTTTCAATGTTGATATTAACGCGAACAATGCGTCCCAAGTTATGGCCATTTATTTACAAACCAATACAGGAGCACGGTGCTATGACGTCAACAATTACTCACAATTTTTTTTTTGTTTTTTTGCACGTAGGCGCACGCACTAGACCAATAATTTTTTCAATGTTCTGTGAATGCTTCCTGGCTGTGATGTCACAATTGACATAAAATGACCGGCCGGTGCTCACAACCCGCGACAAATTTCAGTGAAAGGCACGATGAGGGAACACACATCGAATGCTTATAAAATATTAACTCGACACCTCTTTATCCATGTTCAACCCTCCACCAGCAGTTATAGTATCAGACACCTGGTTCGTCAAATGGTTCACGGATTGCTTCACCTCATCACGGGCTGATCAAAAACTACTGACCCACATTTGTGTTGTTCTTTCGGCCCAGCCGTGCATGCTGAAGGACATGATTAATCTTACCTAACTAATCATTTTTATTTGAACTCTAAACTGAGCCTTACCCCTCGTGTCACCACACGGGGTGACGCGAAAGTTGTACACATTTACGAGGGAATTTAATCACCCTACAACCCCCAACTCCACACAACCCCACACACCACACCCCCAAACTCCACACAACCCACACCCACAACCCCCACACCACAAACCCCCACCCACAACCCACAGCCACAACCCACCCACACCCCACACCGCTACAACCGCAAGACCCCACACCCCACAACGCCCACAACCACCAACCCCCAACCCACAACCCCACACCTCACAACCCCACACACAAGCCACCACACCCACAACCCCACAACCCACAACCCCCACAACCCCCACACCCACACCCCACAACCCCCACAACCCACAACCCCCACAAATAGACAACCCACATCGCCTGTTTACCCTCACAGAGCCACAGAAGTTGAATGCCACGTGGTGAGTCAAGTGACAGAATGTGGGTGGCGGTCCAGCAAGCTGTCGACCAATGGGTGGGTGCACATTTGAAAAATCGACCGCCCACCAAGAACACAAGAAACAACCATGTGCTACAACGATTAGGGCACGACAAACAACCATAATTGGTGACATAAGTGCGGCTGTGATGGATTAGATGTTCTCCTCCTCATCAAAAGTTCCTCTTGCAAGGTACTCTAGTTCCCTACCACCACCAAGCGTGAAGGAGTTTTTTCACCCCCATCCTCTGTCTGTCCTGTGTGTGTGTGTGTACGGAACTCAAAAAGTGTGGACGATCCGGATGAACTTGGTGAGGCAGGTTGGGTTGTGCGAGAAGAATCATTCGATTCTGGTGAAGATCCGGGATCTGGATGCGATATTTATGTTAATTTTTTTAAAGCCATTCTTCACCATTAAGATGTACCCTACTTGATTTGTATCTTTAAAGATGAAATATATTCGCCAGTCACGATATCACAAATTGACTTGACCGATGTATTTATACCGCGAAATATGCAATCCCAGCCACTCAAAGTCGTCTCTTACTTCGTCTCACAAAACGCCATCGGGTTACTCACACGAAGCTTCACCCAGGAAACGCGTCTTGCCCGTACGTCACGACCGATACTGTTGACGTGCGGGCGGCGCACTTACGTTCACGGACGGATACGTTGAACGTGCGTGGCGGCGCACTTACGGTCCCGACCGGATACGCTTAAGTTGACTTGCGGGCCAGCTACTACGACGACGATGACTGGATTGCGCGCGCCTTACGTCACGGGACGGTACGTTGCGGCACTTACGTCACGACGCTTCAACGGCCCGGTTCGAAATGGCCGAGCGACCAAAACGGGCAGATCCAAACGATATTCAAAACCCTTCGTGCGCTCACCAAACAAGGTTCGCCAGGAAGTGGGCAGCCAGCAACCGTGGACGGGTTTGCTTTGGCATCGCCTGTGGAAACCTTGTACCAATTATGGTTTTTACATTTCTCTGATGCATTTTAGAGTATGGGGGGGGGGGGGAGGGGGCGTGTGGGGATGACTTGAGAGGAGGTTTTTCTTGAAACACACGTCCTCTCTCTAAAGTTGTTGTTTTTATTCAGGTAAAGGTCTGCCTCGTCCTCACCGTTCCCGGTCCTGAACTAATTAGTATCAAGAAAATCTTCTTTTAAATTCGTATTTTTCGTTGAAAAACTTTTCTTTGTGCATATTTTTTTGTTTAAAACTGGCGTTGTGTGTGTTTAATCTTTTATTGTTTTGCCCATTCCTAGTATACCTCAGCGGCAAACCTGGTGGTCTATCATGTACTGTATGTACAGTATAAATAATTTCGGTCAAGAAGAAAGACATTATATGTCTGTGTCTTGTGTAATGTTTGTGTCTGCTGGTTTAATGTCGTTGTAAGAAAAAATCGCTTTTGACATTTGTGGTACTCGCACGTGACGCTTGTGCACACCTTGATGGGACTCATTACTCAACAATTGCAAGCGTGCTTGGGATGCTCGAGAATAAAGTAATGAAACGATGTGCCACGTGCATCGGCTTCATTATTGGGAGTTATTCGTTTGAGCCTCTTATTATTTTCTTTATTTTTGTTCCTCCACACCGAGAGGTGAACTGAGTGACTGTTTTCACTCCTCTCTCTCCTTTGTTGCTTGCAACAAAATCAAAAATTTTCAATACATACTTGGTGCACCCATCGGTCGTCAATTTTAAAACCATCTTCACTAAACTTCACGCACGGTAGATGAGTTCATAAAAAAAGCCCATTGTTTTGAGGTCAAAAGGTCAACACTGTTGGTGAGATTACAAAGATATCCTCAATTGTCATCCGCCATGCCTTAAAATTTGAAGTTTTTTTTTTGTGCGTGTATACAGCGATGCTGCGTATGACGAGTGAAGGCACACAACCACATCAAATGGGGGCGGGGGGGGCATGAGACAAGAGGGTGGAGTGTGAAGGAAAAACAAAAGAACAGAGACTCAGGGAGATCGTAAGGAGAGATGGGCACGGCCAAACACGGTATATCCAAGAAGATGGACATTACAGGGACTTCAGAGAAAAAGCAGGGAATTTGAGAGGACGGTGGTGTTTGGGTGATTAATGGGGGGATGAAGATCCGAGATTTGATGGGTATGAAAGAGGTGTGGTGAGACAGGCTGTTTTGAAGGCCTGGAGGAAGAATGGATTGAAGCAAGTGAGGAGTTATTCGAAAGGCGGGAAAAAAGAAGGAATGAAAAACGGAAGGTGAGCAGTGATTCGATTTGGTAGTTTACCAGAGGGTTGTTGCGGACGCTTGAGCGCCCTGCGAAATGTGTGGGGACAAATCCCGGACAGAGCAGGGGGCAACCGAGAGGAGAGGAAGACGGTAAAGAAGAATAAGACCGACCAACCTGCCGTTGGTGGAGAGCCAAAGACTCAGCCCTCATCGGGAGATTGCAAATGGATCCAGAAATGCCCATTGGGTTCCAACAGTGTGAAGCAGCAGAGAGGTGGAGGCGAAGACAACCAGCCGCAGAGGGCGAGAGCATACTGCCATCAGGCTCTGGGAGGAGAGTGAGAGCCAAAAGACAGCCTCATTGCGCAATGATGCCAATATGCCAAATGCCTGGTTCTACAGCGTGATGCAGAAAAGGGTTGTGAGGCAGAGCACCAGCCCAGAGGGAGAGCATACTTCCATCAGCTGCCACAAAAGGGCTTTGTATGTGTGTCAGGAGCTCAGTGTGGCACAGAAGAAACTTTGCCACCCGAGATTGCCTTTGGAGCGAGTTGGAAAGATCATGGCAATAGTGAGACCCAGAAGCTTGAAGATAAGGACCTTTCCAAATTGTTGAGAAAAGTAGGGGGGGGTTCCAAATGTCCTTTCCGGTAAGACACGATCCCGTAGAGTGAGATTTGTCAGAGTTGAAAGACATGTTCCACGTGGTGGACTCATTGTGAAACTTTACCCAATCTGCATGAGCGAAGAAAGCTGCCTGCTTAGCCGGTCTGCAAGGATGACTGAATGGTACCGGCCAGAAGGATGAGTCATCAGCAAAGAATAAAGAGACTTTTCAGAGCAGTGGAGAGGATCTTGATAAAACCAGAAAATGAACAGGGCCCATAGCACACTACCTTGAGGATTGACCCCCTGGACAGGACCAGAGGGAAAAGAACTGACATTTAGGGCCACACGTGACTCGACAGCGAGGAATCGGCAGCCCATGAGGTGAGATGGCCTGGATACGCATAGAAGATGGTTGTGAGCAGGGCAGGTGCAGAGACAGTGTATCAAAAGCATTGCAATACCAGTCTAGATAGCGGCTCTGATTCAGTGTCCGGCATTGAGACCCTCCATCTATGTGTTGGAGCAAGCATAGACAGCATAGCACAGGGCTAGAAGTGAACCTGGTCTGCAATCCAAATCTGATCACGAGAAATCAAACCATTGAGAAATAAGATTAATGTCTCTACGAGCATGATGGATTCCAAACCTTAGGCTATGATTGCGGGGAAGCGCTGATTGTCTGTATTGCAGGATTCTGTTTTGCTCACCTGTGTTTGTGCAGTGCAATCAATGGTTTGCGTTATACCAAGCAGATGCAGATGACTTTGTAGCAAATAGAGGGGCGAATAGAAAAGAAGGTGAAGCAAGAGCAGCAAGGAGCAGTTTTGCTTATGCAGGTCACTGAATTAACCACCAAATTTTTCAGGTCAACATTTTCCATTTCCAAAATTGTAAAATCTTCATCTATTCACTTAATTTAGAGCCTCATCATTTGATCCATGGTATTCACCACCCCAATCTTTTTGAGCTCAAATTCCTTCTAATGGATTGTCAGGTTCGCTCTGCTACGACACATCTGGTTTGTCTGTCGTGGTACAGGAATATCTCAAAAAAGTTGTTGAACATCTGGAAAATTTGGTGCCGCAGGTTTGGTGTGTGACAAGACAGAGACTGAATGGATCTTTTTGGTGAAGATCCGGATCTGATAATGTTGGTTATGATTCTTCACCATTGTGAGATAGCGGCCTAAACTACCATAATATAGCACAATAATCCAACACGCATTGTGGACGATCGATGAGACTTGCGGTTGTGGACCATGCATGAATTGATTCATTTTTGAAGATCTTGAATCCGAGTGAGAATATGAACCCCTACCGTCTCTGGACCCTCCAAACACCATAAAGTCCCGTTAGGACTAATATTCTTAATAGCATGTTAGTTAGCCCAAACCCATCTGTATAGAGGAATTAATGAATCTATCGGGCCTGCGATCCTTTGAGCTAGGCTTCTTACTTTCACCTTTGTTGATACCACAACAACAACAACGCCAGCAGTCAAAACTCTACTCTCTATCTCTAGCTTCTGCACCGCAAACCTCACGATCACCGCCATTCCAAACACACATCCCAGTTATCGAACACCGTCCAAAAATACTCCTCCCTTATTCCTCCTTTTCTTAACCATTTTCCTTTCAATTGTTACCAATATTGGCCCATTCCCCGCACCCACCTGTGACGCCGAAGCGCGAGCTCTCCACCAAAAGACCACGCGAGCACCGCCGAGGCAATGGCGTTTTCTGAGAGAAAATCTCAGTGTCAGGACATGATCTACACGCCACATCTGATCCCACCAACAGCGAAGCGCGGACGGCTTCAGCGCCCGCCTCAACAGCGCTGACAAAAATCGCATATGCAAATTTTGAGGATCAGGAATATCACACGCCCCCTTTTTCTCCGTCCCAATCCTGAGCCGTCCCTCCGCCCCTAGAGGCTTATGGATCCGACACCCATTCATATGAGGGTTCCCGAAGCCACGATTTTACCCCAAGCGAACGCAGTGAGTCAGAAGGTCAGTATAGAACGACCAGATCCCAGTGTCGATGAAGCAGTGAGTCAGGCCGACGGTCAGTGGACGCGCAGTCGGAACAAGCTCGAAGCCTAGAAGTGGCAGACGGCTCGCGGACGAACGCACCGAGGGCGAGCGCTCGAGGAGACCTCGGAGGCTCGGGACACTATTCGCGTGAGAGCTCGACGCCAAGGCCCACCATACTCCCGCTGTCCCCAGACGCATCAAACAATTGCCCCTTTCCCCGCGCTGAGAGAGTGCACCAAGGGCCCCGTTCCCATGCATTACACCAACAGCGTACTCCAACGGGACACCGCCGATGCAGGCACATTCTGCAGCCTCGCCACGAGGCCCGGTACGACCCTCGTTCTCTGAACACACACTCACCAGTCCTACCGCCGCATTAGGCCCACGCGCCCCGATCTACTCACTGCCTGTGAGGAAAGATCTTTTCTCTTGCCTCGTGTGACAGCGTATGTAGCGCCTGTCTTGAAGTAGCCACTTATGAATGATCCCGCTAAACAATAGTCGTTTTAACTCCGATATATGCTGCATTCTTTGTTCTATGTGATATTATGGCAATCGTCCCATTGTCTTAACACCCTCTATAGTTGCTCCGTGCTGCCGGCAAATAAATGTGCATTGTGTTAACTCGTTTTCACGTTTCGCTTCGTCCTTCCTTAATGACCTCCACCTCTCACGCAAAGCGGTCTAGTGGGGCTGCAAAACGCTCCGGTAATCATAATCTGAACCGTCGATCGAACATAACACCGCTGCGTTATCCCGATATACGGAACCGCCGCAAGCGCTCGTGTCCGCGAGTCGACCTGCCGGCACTGTAACACCGCTCACTCCCCATCCGCCGTGGTGTACATTAGATAGCGAGTTTTGCGAACTATACCCATCCCGTGAGCTTGCCCATTGCCCCCCGCACTGCATCCCAGCCCTATCTTGGGAGGTCACGACTACCCTTTCCGTAAAG
>CM068966.1:15283461-15297604 GCA_035128595.1 Eptatretus atami | reverse complement strand
CGGGTATTTAGGTAATTGAAATGGCATGACCCTATCAAACGGTCGGACTATTGGCAATCTTCGGTCGATGAAGGAAACCCGTCGGCTCCGGAGTTATCTGGGGTGATGACCTATAAATCCGGCGTGTTCGTGGAGCCGACCTACTGCTCCACCTCACGGTCGTGGCTCGCCACTGAAACTGCGGCCGCCACAACAATATGTTCACAAAATAGTGGCTTAGCGCGATTATATAATAACTAGCATGATACTTATTGCTCCGCACGAGTTTAAATGGTGTGGCAAAAGGGTGGATGAAGGCATAATAGTTGACTGTTATGGAAGCTTGGGGAGGGTGTCATTAGGGATGTGATGCGCTATGGTTACCTTCCGTTAGTTTTTCTAAGGACCTCCCTGTGATGAACATTTTTGGGTGAGTATCTTGTTTGCCCGAATGCCTTGTAGGAATTATTGTCCAATTTGATAGATATATGAGAATAACCTGCTTGTGCATGTGAAAATGCACACATATAGTTGCCAATGGGAGAACACGGGGCTGGGCTTGATATTCCCGAGTTTGTCAAATGTTTGCGCCCTGGGATTTGTTTATGGTCATCGAGTTGATGCGAGTCTGACTGGAAATTGTATCGCTCTGGCATTGTGAATGGAAGTGGCGTCTGTGATGGGGGCAAGTTTAAACTCGCGGTGAGACGTTTGTGTGACATTGGCTTCCTGTTGAGAAATTTCGGCATCTAGTACGTTGGCTCATTGAGTGTCTAATGTTAAGTCTTTGTGCCATTGCACAAGTCCTTGGTAATGTCAGATTTGCGTAATAGCATGATTATTGCACCTGTGGGTTTTAAAAATTGAGGCGATGCGGTGCATCTGCCGGTTGGTTGATAGAGTGAAGGGAATTCCATGGGTAGTTGTTGCTTCATTCATCATGTGAGATGGCCTTGTCGCACTGGTGTAGTTTTGGCAGGACCTGGTGAGTTTTTTTTTAATGACTTTGTCAATTTCAGCGTCAATGTGTCTCATTGAGTAGGTGTCAGAATCACAGTGATGTGACCGTGCCGAGGATCGGTTACCATTTGAAACACAGCATCCACTATGTCTGTCTTGTCAGTGACGATGTCGCACTGGGGTTGGATTTCGATGGATGATGGTGGTGCATTGTTCAGCTGACTGTGGAGTTCGCCTTGCCTAATTTCGAGCCATTGTGCGTAGTGTTGTTGATCTTATGTGTCCTCAGATTTGTCAGTTCACAATCTGGAAATGTGGCATATGCGGAACATTTGAGGCAGTTTTCAAAATGACAGCTTTGTGATTTGTTTTGGAAACAGTAACACTTGGCAAAAGTCTCCTCCCATGAGAATACTTTTCCTCCGCAATGGGGAGTTATGCCAGGTGTGTCTTGTAACATTTCTGTTCGATGCTTGGAGAGCATTTGTGGGACCATGGAGCTTCATCAACAAATTAAAGAGAGAGACTGATCGGTGAGTAATGGCATGCTTGATACTGGAGAAATGTTGCAGTGCTGGTGTCTAGGACTGTGTGGAAAAAAAATTATATTAATGTACTCTCAATTATAAATGTTGCTGGTGTTTTATAAAATTTAATTTTTATGCTATAGTCAATTGGTGTCTTCATCAGTTTATAGTTGCCGCTTTCATATCTCTAATGTTATAACATGAGACAAATGTGTCTTGCAGTGGAACAAAGTCACCCTGTTGATAGTCACAACAACTTCACTATCGGACTCCATGATTATGTATTCGCTTTTCACCTCGTAGCGCACGGTATGGCAGTTGGACGTTCCTTTGGCCTAATGCTATCAAGCCCCCTCCACCCCACAAAAGCAGAATAACATTGCCAAGAAATGTAATCTTAGCTTAGTGCAAATCATTTGTGGATTGTATACCATCTCAGTGGTTTGGACTCCATAGGTGACCATGTTATTATAAGGTGTCTGAATCCACATTGCATTCCGTTGTGGACAGATGAATCTATGTTTCAAACAACTGAGTAACAGGATTTACCATTGACTCCAAGCGGTTAACGACAACAATCTCTACAACAACTCGCCCACAGGAAGCTTTGAAGAATTGTGGACACTTCTTCCTCCAGAGAGAGCAAGGTGTTGTGGCAATTCCTGTCTATGTCAATGATGCAACTTGGATGGATTTACTCCATGGCACAGGTGATGAGTTGTGTATACACTGATGTATTTGACACACATCCCGCCTTGTACCAATACTAGAAGTAACGCTCGACTGGATGGTGTATGGTGATCGAAAAATGTATCCAGGATCTTATGTACACTGTCAACAATGTGTGCTTGGTCCTTCGTTGACCGCGATTAACTGGTTTGGGCTTTTCAGTTTCTGCCCCGCGAATATCCTCTGCTCTTCTGAGGCGAGATGTTCAATATTCGAGTGGGTAACATCCGGGGTAGGCCTACTGCTGACTACACACTTGTACCATTTTGTTGCCAGAGACCTTTGATGTCTTGAAGCTAAGGTTGTCGCTATTGGGTGGAATATTGGCGATAGCTGAATCTCTCAATCATGGCATTTTCTGTGTTTTTCCCATAGTTGCTGGGGGGTTGGTTGGGTCACCAATATATAAAAAGTGGTGGTTGAAAAGGATCGCAGCGCTGTTGCCGGCATTTGAGGAGAGTTGCTTCAGAGAGAGCTTATTCATTCCCGGTGTCGTCATGACGAGGCTGTCTCATATTACATGCTCTTTGACAATGTTCAGAGACTTGGCCATCACACTGTCGCAGTCTTCCAAATGAGGTTCGGGCCAGGAACTCGAGCAGGAGGAACGGGAGACAGTATCGTTCCATGTTCCTTGGGCTGACGGAAAAAGCGGCCCTACTTGTGTCTCTCACGTGCCCTCGTCTGCGGGCTTCGGTCGGCCATTCTTGTGTGATTTGTGAAAGACGTAGTGGATTTATGCATATTGAATATAGCAGAGTCAGATGTGGTCATTGCTTGTCGAGTTTGAAGAATGCCTGTTAGCATTGTGTCCTTGTTGTGGAGGCTTTGCTGCCAGCAACTGTGTTTCCCGGGTGAATAAACTGGCTTAGCTGGCCTGGTACGAGCCGAGGCGAGCCTGATGATGGCATACTGAGCATTGGTTGTGCATTTTGTATTTCATGCCATTCTCAATAAGCCTCTGGTGCGCCTGATGTATCTAGCATCAATGAACGGTGGCAACTTTCGTCGTGATGGAGCCTGATTAGTTTCTGTGACCTGGATTTTGGTGCGTCGTCCGGCCCTGTAACACCGTATTAAACAGTATTTTACACTGCTTTATGTAGCAGGCCTCCAACGTTGATTATGGGCTTGGATATTTCTGAGGATAAGTAAGGTTGTACAGGTACAAATCCAGTTCGGTTGTCTACATTGTGAAGATATCCGATGGTCGATTGTATCCCGCGACCGTTTCGGACCTCTCTTATACAGTGGGTAGCCATGAGTTGCCAGTGCAGTTGTTTCCCGCGGAACTCCTTAGGATAGTCCTTTGTGCATTTGTCGTTCTAGCATACATGGTGCGTGTTTCCTTGAGGAGTCCCATGAGACCCGTGAACCATGGTTGTTCTTGTTGACTTGGAAAACAACTCGGATGTTTTGTTGGCATCCAGGGATTCTTCTTGCCTGATATAATGCTGTCGGATGTCAGCTGGCTCTCTTAATTTGCTATTGTTCCCAAAGAATGAGAAGATGACAATGTGGGCAGCACCACGTTTTGGAAACTCCTACCTCACATAGATCCATGGGCGACCGTTTGCCGCCAGTACATGCTCTTTTCTTATGTCCGTCATGCAGTTCATGTAGGTGCTGTTGAAACACTCTTGCAACAATTGGGCTGATCGATCTCTGCGTTGTTGGCCAGGGAGGATTTTGCACATCTTGGCATTGCATGTAAAAGTGAGAATTAAGTCTGCGTTTCCGAAATTTAGCAACACCCATGGCCATTCGGATCCTGGTAGTTTTGTTGCATAGTGCATGGGGAAACCCTGAAAGAAGACGAGAGTACAAAACAATTTTGCCGCATTTGTTGGAAATTTCGCGATGCAGTAACGAGTGAATTCATGTCGGATTCCATATGCACCCGCTCCCTTGATAAAGTCAACACGTAGGGTCATTCCTTTTGTTCGTACCTAACGCAATCCTCCGGCCCTATCGACACGAATATATGCCGTCACAACACCCCCATACTGTTGGAAAAGCCATTCCACTGTTTTAAGGCACACCAATGCGGCGCGGAATGATGTCTCGAACTGCACAGCGATGCGCATAGCTACTGCAGGGCAAAGATATGTTGGCGTTTTTTTTCTAACCTGTGCTGTTCATCCATGTTGCATGTTGTTGCTCCCGACAACCTAATCTCCAAATGCGCGAGAAGATGGGGTCCAAACCATGGGCGTCAATGTTCGCCCGACCAGGTAACCAAATTTGCTGGGTGGTTACCTTTAGGAGATAACAAACTCTCTGTTATGTGGAGGTGCGCCACTTCCGCTCTGCGTGATGAAAAGACAACTGCCCTATCTCATCTTGCCTATGGATCATCCCTTATTCACCGCTGGTCACCACCTTCCTCAAGATGTGCATTGTCACAACAAGCTTTTGTTTCCCATTCCCTGATCAGCTATGTGGCGTTGTTCAGCTCTCCATGGTTGCCATTTGTTTGTAGGCTGCTGCATACGGAGTTGGTCGTTGTGACATTTTGAAGGCGAGTGACATGACATCTTCGAAACATTTTGATTGGCAGGTTGTTGCATCCTGGCCTGTAAGCTTCGGCTTGCCTTTCTAAAATCGTACCAGTTGGCATAGCATGGTGTGGTGCCTTGAGAGGGTGGAAGTGGCCAGACCTGTGGCACACTGGCCATGAAGTCTGAAGGCATATTGGCCATGGGCCTCGGTAGGACACAATGTTTGGCGCCAATTGATGCGAATGCCATGAACTATTATAGCTGCGGATGTTCGGCTCTAAAGTTTTGCTTGTGGTGCCTATAGCTGTTGAGTGAAAAAGTCTATTGGTTCAGTTGGGTATGGTGCTAATGGTGACAATTTAACTTTGCCTTTGTTGGCAACAATTGTTAGGTTTTCACTTAGTGGAAAACAGTGCATTACAGCAATGAACATTTCGTGTCAATGTTCCAATGAGAAGGCGCACCTTGACCTTGCGTGCGGAATCGTCGGCAAGGCAACTGCCCATTGTGCCTGCTTGCAGCACTGTCCTGAGTGGAATCTGGGTTGAACATTTTGCTGGCGAACTTGTCCTGAAGTTTAATTCATTAATCAGCATTCTGCGACAGACGATTGCATCACTTTATGTTGCCAGGCTGCCAACCTTGCTTTTCCCGCTCTGTCCTCCATTCTGTGTTGCTGATCATGTATACCTTTGTGGACTGGCTTCCTTTGTTGTGAACGCGGCCTTGCCCCGTGCATGCTCCTTCGACTCTAGGCATGGCGCATCCAATGCTGTATCGCGGGAGACCAGGCGACAATGTCAAGAGATGGGTGGGGATCTGTGTTGGTCGACCCATTTGCTACCAGCAGAATTCAGTCAGGAATTTGATTTGTGACTCGCTGAAAGAGTTTGCTGTAAGATATGTGACTCACCACAGCAAATTCATTCGATAAATCTGTGGCGCACTCATCAATTCGTATAATAAAGAAAGGAGGCTAGAAATTGTATTTGCCGATTGGCTTGCAATTGAGGAGGGTTATTATTCTAGATGGATTGAAAACGTGAATTATATGTACATTTACTATATTTTGTTATTGGATGTAAAATATAGTAGACCAAGGTATTAAACTCTCCAATTACTTGTCTTTTTCGGTAGCAAATGTTCGTCATTATACGCAAAACAGGTGTTTCACTGAGTTCAGTTCTGTGCCGTGTCTGGACTACAGGGGTAAAATTTTCCCAAATGTGTGATTCTCGTCACTGTGTTTAGCTGGCCCACTTCACATGTATGATGTAGTGTTTATTTCAGTGCTTCGTCACCATGCTTTAAAGATTCTTGGAAAGAATAAAGCAGGTGAAAGTGAACTCTTTGCTCTGTGTATTCCCTTTGGCTGGCCAGTGGATGGAACTTACCTTTCACTCTAGTAGAATCAATGAAGTGTAGAAGAGGTACCTGTTATGTTATGAGCTGAAAAATAAGGGAAATTATTAAAGTCAATGCTCTGTAGTATGGCATGGCTGCAATATTGGTCAATAATGCCTACGCGCTAGTTCGAGTCAATGAAACCGCACAATTGCTGGTCCACTCCAGTCGTATGCAGTTGTACTGTACTGTATTTTTCAAACCCGCAAGGAAAAGCTTAGGCCTACTTTGCCAAGATGAAGATGCGTGGCCTCGATCCATGACAAAATGCGCATGCACCATAATGCTTCGATCCTCCATGGGTTTGTTTTGACATAATAATACATATTGATATAGGCCTACCGCCCTTGAATAACAGGCAAGCACCTGCAGGGTGACCGAGAATCAGAATGCACAACTTTCAATGACGGCACTCTTTTAGCGCACATCCGACGACCGAACACCACCTTGACGCTTTAATTTGAAGATCACACACACAAGAACAAACAACAGTAACGATGGCCAGTCTGCATACTTGACAAATTAATGTACCATGAACGAAGTTGTTGGTGCAACATCCGGAACAATCGAAACACCTCTTTAATTTGAACAGTTAACACGCACCGCATTCAATGGCACAGAACTCTATTGTCAGGACACCGTGCTTTCGAACGAACAAAGAAAAGAAGAGAAATCCCCGGCACATGACAGGGATGACGCTCATACCCGTTCCCTGGTTCCCCCTACCTTCAGATCATATAGCCTTTATGTGATCTGGACGGCTAGCTATTGCAACTTATCTTTCGGTCCCCTGTTCTCCTAATATATACGTTGGCTTTCAGACAAAAATTGGACAGTCAAAGACGGCCATCTGTTCAGTTACGGAAGTACATTGGATTTCAGCACAAAAATTGACAGTCTAAGACAGCTCCGTGTCAGTACCGGGAAAGTACGTTGGATTTCAGACAAAAATTGCACAGCTCTAAGACGGCGCGTATTCAGTACGGAAGTACAGTGGGATTGCGCAGACAAAATTGACAGGCCCTAAGACAGCCCCGGGTTCAGTACTCGGCAAGTACGCTTGGATTTCAGACAACCAAATGACAGTCTACGATGGCCGCTTCTTCCAGTACGGGATAAGTCATGTGATTTCAGACAAAAAATAGACAGTTCTAAGACGGCGTGTTCATCACGCGGAAGTACGTTGAGATTTCAGACACAAATTGCCAGTACTAAAATATGGAGTGTCGTTCCAAGTATCGGAAGTACGTTGGATTCAACACAAAATTGGCATAGTCTAAGACGGTAAAATTAACCTTTTTCCAACCTCCGTTGTCCAGTACCGGGAAATACGTTTGCGATTTCAGACAAAACTCTGGACAGTCTAAGACCGGCGTGTTCAGTAGGGAAAAGTACGTTGGATTTCCAGACAAAAATTGACCTCTGTCCTAACGACGGCCGCTGTTTCAGTACGGTTACAGTACGTTGCGAATTTCAGACACAAATATGCCAATCTAAGACCCGGTGCTGCCCCACCCCTGTGTTCAGCTACGGGAAGTACGTTGGATTTTCAGACCACATTGCTCGTCCCTAAAGAACTGGACACGCAAAACAACTATTATTTAATTAACACTTCACAACGGTCGTTCCACGCTACACCCGGGACGTACGTCTGGATTTCACGACAAATTTACAGCTCTAACCGACGGCCGTGTTCAGTATGGGAAGTACGTTGGATTTCAGACACAACACTTGCCCCAGTCAAAGACGGTGTGTTCAGTATGGGAAGTATGTGGCATTTCAGACAACCAAATGACAGTCCCTAAGACGGCGTCGTTCAGTACCGGAAGTACGTGAGATCTTCATTAAAATGGCCAGCGTCTAAGACATGGTTAAACCCCGTGTCAGTCTGGGAAGTACGTTGGATTTCAGACAAAAATTGACAGCTCTAGACGGCGTGGTCTCACGACGGAAGTACCGTTGCCGATTCAGACAAAAAATTGACGGTCTAAACGGACGTGTGCAGCTACGGGAGTACGATTGGATTTCAGACACAAATTCGCCAGTCTAAGACAGTGTGTTCAGATTCGGAAGTACGTATTCGAGATTTCAGACACCAAATTTGAGTCATGTCTAAGACCCGTGTGTTCAGTACGGAAAGTTTTTAACCCCTGCGATTCAGACGCAAAAACTTGACAGTTTAACGACGGCCGTGTTCATATGGGAATACGTTGGATTTCCAGACACAATATTGCCAGTCTAAAGCACGGTACACACCACACAACATGTTGTTCAGTTACGGAGTAAGTTGGATTCAGACAAAAAATTGGACAGTCTCTAAGACCGGCGTGTTCCAGTACGGGAAGTACGTTGAGATTTCAGGAACAATAATTGCCAAGTCTTAACCGCGCTGTCAGGTCTGGCGAAGCCTATGTTGGGATTCAGACAAAATTGACAGTCTAGACGGTGCGTGTTTCAGCCTACGGGAAGTACGTTGCGCATTTTCAGACACAAATTGATGTCTCAAGACGGCGTGTTTCAGTACGGGAAGTACGGGATTCAGCCACAAAAATTGACTGTCAAGAGCGTGATATCCCATACGGGAAGTACGTTGGATTTCAGACACAAATGTGCCAGCTCTAGACGGCGTGTTCAGACCCGGGAAGTACCGTCGGATTTCAGACAAAAATTTACTGTCTAGACGGCCTCCGTTTCAGTAAGAAGTACGTTGATTCAGACCACAAATTGACGCTAAGACGCCGTGTTCAGTACGCGCGATCACGTTACGTTGGATTTCAGACAAAAATTGACAGTCTAAGACGGCTTTCAGTACGGCGAAGTACCGATTGGATTTCAGACACAAATTCGCAACTGTCTAAGACGGCGTGTTCAGTTCGGGAAGTCCTTACGTGGATTCAGACAAAAATTGACTGTCTAGACGGCGGTGTTCAGTACCCCCGGAAGTACGTCTGGAATTTCAGACACAAATTGCCAGTCTAAGACGGTGTGTTCAGTTACGGGCAAGTACGTTGGATTTCAGCGACAAAAAATTGACTGTCTAAGACGGCGTGTTCATCTACGTGGAAGTGACGTTGGATTTCGACACAAATTCAGCGTCTAAGACGGTGGTTCAGTACGGGAAGTACATTGGTTTCAGGACAAAAATTTGACAGCTTTAAGACGGCCCCGTCGTCTCAGCACTATGGAACCAGTACGTTGGATTTCAGAACCACCAGATATTAAGCCAGTTCTAAGGCGGATCAATATTTGTTCATACGGAAGTATGTGGATTCATGACAAAAAAATTGACAATTCTAAGACGGCTTGTTTCAGACACAGGATACGTCTGGATTGCAGACAAAAATTGCCAGTCTAAGACGAGCTTGTGTTCAGTCTGAGAAGTAGTTTGGATTTCAGACAAAAAAATGAACAGACTAAGACGGACAATGTGTCAGTACATCGGGAAGTACGTTGGATTTCAGACAAAAAATTGCCAGTCTAAGACGGCATTTGTTCATTACTGCGAAGTACGTGGAATTTTCAGACACAAATTGCCAGTCAAGACGGCGATTTAACCCCCGCTGTTCAGTACGGGAAGTATGTTGGATTGTCAGAACAAAAATTAACAGCGCTCTAACGCACGGCGTGCTTTCAGTACGAAGTACGTTGGATTTCAGACAAAAATTAACCCAGTCTAAGACGGCGTGGTCAAGTACTGGAAGCAGCAATCGCCGGCCGGCATACTTGTTTCGTTCTGGGAAAGAGCCAATCGGCAGTTACATCATATTCCGAGCGGAGCTGGCGCCTCATCGTACCCCTTCCTTCCACGCCCCTGTAAGATGGACATGCTATTTTTAAAACCTAGACCGTCGCCCGTGCCCGTACGCTGCGTGGCCGTACGTGCAAATAAATAAAATAATAAATAAAATAACTTTCCCAAACGCGAGCCAGAAACAACCAAACCCCCCAACACAGCGCTTCCTCGCTCTCGCGTGGCTCGTCACGTCGCGTGGCCTACGTGCGTTGGCCGCTACGGGCGTGGCTCGGACGTGCGATGCGCCCTACGTGCGTGGCCGTACGTGCGTGGCGACTACGTGCGTGGCTGTACGTGCGTGGCCCACGTGCCGTGTCCGTACGTGCAAACAAAGAAAAAAAACTTTCAAACTTATCAACACAGGCGTTACTTCACTCTCTGTATATGACGACTGATTGGGACATTGTGTTTACTCTAAAAATGCGCATAAGAAAATCGAGAACATTATTAGAATAACAGAAATCATCACTATCCGGAAGTGGTAGCGTGCCCAGTTACGGAAGTTACAACATGCATTCCATACGAATTATTCCATTAGTAATTGAAGTAACAACTGGCTGTATTGCTTACAATCACACACCGATGTTAATTAAAACCAAAACATTAAAAATCATGTTTACCTCCCTGTCTTAGCTTCCATGCACATTCCTGCCATTGCACTCTATCTGCCACTCTTACTTGCCACGGTAACTAAGCGCTTTCCCCATCCGTAACCGGGCACGGCCCGTGACTCATCGTCGGCCCGGCGCCCCGCACCGGCCAACGCCACGCCACGTGTTCCTTCTTGGTTTGGTAAACATAAAATGGCCTAACTTGGAATACACTTGTCCGCCATTAATATCCAAACCTCTTGCAAACGGCCCATATCAGGTCCCCAGCAATATAGCTGGCAAGTCCTTTCAATTAGATCGGAGCAGTGCCGTTGTCGAGAAACAGTGGTCCACAGACACCACACACACACACACACACACCACACACACACTGCTGGAATTATAGCTCAGATGACAACCATTGGCTGATGTTCTGAGCCCATACTATTCACCTATCAGTTGCGTGTTTATGTTCCAGTGTTATGATGCAATCGAGTACTCCCTTACTCGAGTCTCATATTTTTTGGACTAGCATGGAGCACCAACCTTACCGGACAGCAGTTCAGCGATGGAGCGACCGCAACGGGAAAAAGTCTGGCCGTCGATGCGTTGAAAAATCTTGTTGAAGCCACGTTATGCATCACAATACCAGCTTAGGATAATTCAGTGCGCATCGTCTGGCGTCACATTAATTAAACCCAGGATATGGAATGAGCATACATTCCTGCCAGCGTTAGGTAGTGAAAAACGATACAATTCATGCGCAGACTTTAACAGAAAAACCACTTTAAAAAAAATTCAAACCAAAAAATCATTTACTTAAATTACAATGCTTCTGTTTACATTTTTTGTGTCAAATTCACCTTCTGAGGTTAGGTCAGGTGCGTTTCAGAATGTGCAGCAACGAGGGTTCTTACATTCGCAGACGCTGTTTTCGAGGAGTCTTGCATTACCGCTCTCGGCCGCCCTGGTGACGATCTGTCGACACAGACGTTAATGACGTCAGCGAATAACCGATAGATCAATACCGAAGAAATACGACCTCTCAGCCTGTGACGTTTCACACGTCGACCATGCCCAAACGAATGTCAACAAATTTAGAAAAATCGCCCAAAATTCCCAAACCTGTCCGTCTCCTGCCGCGATCTCCCACAAGCCCATACTGCTGTTCATTAGACGGACAGAGCACCCGCATGCCCGCAATCATGGCCGACATTCTGTCCCTCAGTCGCGAGAGAACACGTCAAATTATTGCGCAAGACGTTAACAGAATAAATCATATCTATAATTCCTAGCAATCTCTGTGTGGTGTGTTCATGTCTGTCGTCGTCATTTCTGCTGTCTGTCTGACATTCTGCCGACCGCAGTACTCGACGAATCCCCGCGGTCGCGATCTCATTGAAACTGCCAGAATCTTCGCCGGGGACCCGCCGGATGTGCCTTTAGGACAGGTTTGATACCTCGAGCGGCAACGAGCGGTTTCCAAACTTTCACGGCCATTTATCTGGCGACAATGACAAGACACGGTGCCTCTGACGTCACGAATCTGACGTCACACATTAAAGTTTATTTTATTTATTTATTTATTCGCACGATGACGGTCCGATCTGATTGAAACTTGCCAGCGAATATTGCCGCCGGCGCCCGCGGATGGCCTTTTCAAGGTGGTTGATAGTTAACCCTCGCGACGAGTGGTTCCCAAGTTACGGCCACTTTTAGCTGTCCCGACCAATGACAGCACACGGTGCTATAACATCCAACGATATCACCATCACAATTAATGCTTATTATTTATTATTTATTCTATATATTATTCTTCTTTTGCACGATTGAAACTTGCCAGGGCCATATCTCGCTCGCGGGACCCGCGGATGTGCCTTTTCGAGGTTGCGAGAGAGAGAGAGACCGAGAGACGGCTTGCCACATCTACTGGCACTACCTATGGGCATGCACCCATACGGGCCCGGTACCTAGTATAATTAATAATAATAATAATAATTCTTGAACACAGTGGAACACAAATCGCCAGTATCACTTCCAAAAACCCATTCAGCAGTCACTTGACACTCTCTCGTTTACATCAGGTGGGTATAAGGGTGATGTACAAGATGCCTTCAATCGCATCCCGCGAATTATAGGACCTTTTCGTCATGACAGATATTGTAAGTGAAGCGATGTCCTATCCATGGACCCTAACTGTTTGAACATGCGTCATTTTATCTGTAGTGGACTGCCATATTTATTTATTATTATTTATTCGAATGCCAGTCCTGCCGGCTGCTGGTGGTTGCATTCATTTTCTGGGCCGCTGATTGCAGGCCCTGTAACCAGCAAGCTGAATTCATTTTGCCGACCTCGGAAGGATGACGGCTGAATCAATCGCAATGAATCCGAGAGAGAAAGGCCTTCGTGAATGAGGCTTTTAATTTGCTGCATTTGACATCGCCACCTCGCTACAAACACAAACAAAAAAGGTTCATCAACATCGACTACAGCGAAGTTATCACATAATAATAACCAACAAACACACAGCGCTAGGTACTCTCTCACTCTCACCGGTTTAAGCCTCAGTCGGACTACAAACCGCCAGTCCAACGACAAACACCGGAGGGCGCACACTCCTTAAGTTCCACAGCAGCTTTTCCACTCCACAAACACAATTCACACGTCACCGAAGTGCGCTCTCGTCTTCCTTCTTCTTTAATTTCACACAAAAATCAACCCACTGTGCTCACATTCAAGACTTACAGAGCTTGATTTCAAAGACCCCTCATATCTGAAGCCAGCTACCTTAAACCGTTTTTAACCCGCCTTAAGCCAACACCAGGCTTGCTACACTGCACTGAATGTAACAAGGACCCCGTTTTCTAATAATCGCCGGACACTCTTCTGCCCGTAAAATGTGGATCCGACCCGTCGATCTCTAAATTTGACAGGATCTATTATGTAAGTGTGTCTCACCTTCGCCGATAACAGTTCATTGATCGACACAGTGGCGTGACGATCGAGCCCTTGCAGCCGAAGGCCGGAGCCTGTTATTCCAGCGATTTAAAGAAGAATAGCCAGCCTCGGTCCCGTACTAGTTAGCACGTCCGCTCTGCGCGCGTGGAGTCTGCGGTTCGAATCCACGCCCCGACGTATCTAATCCTCATAATCCTCCAGCAATGCTCTGCTGTGTGTGTCCCTGGTGTGCTGTGTGGTGTGTGCTGTGTGGTGTGCTGCGCTGTCTGTGACCGCTGTTCTCGACAACCACTGCTCCGATCTAATTCGAAACTGCCAGGTATCTTTTCTGGGGACCTAGGATGGCCCTTTCCAAGGTTTGATATTAATCTCGAACAAGCGTCAGTTCCAAGTTATTGCCATTATTTACCCAAAAACCAATGAGACTGTGGGACACGCGTGTGCTATGACGTCACAATTGAGTCACCATTTTTTTTTTTTTTTAGACACGATACGGGCCAACGACTACTAGTACCACAAATAATTATTCAAAATGGTTTGTGATGTTTCGTCCAAACTACTGGGGAAATTCACCCTCGGCAGGATCTGCGCGATCCGGGCCGTTCCCGAGCCGAATCCGAGCCGTACCCCGAGCGGAGGGTACCAGAATCCTGCCGGGCCAATTGCACAATTTCGGCAGCAATGAGGCCTCCTAGTTCC
>CM068966.1:15269015-15283451 GCA_035128595.1 Eptatretus atami | reverse complement strand
GCGGCAAACCAATGATAGAAACACAGAAACGAGCTGGGTCATTCAACAAGAGGGGAATTTATTTACAATAATTGGGGGAATGAAGGGAGCACGTAAGGGCAGAGTTATCCGAATATAAATGTCTGAGTGTGGGCCGTCTTTAAGTAGCAACTGTATAAGTGCTTGTGTATAAATGTCCATTCTTTTATTATTCGGAAACTCTGCCCTTACTGCTCCCTTCATTCCCCCAATTATTGTAAATTAAATTCCCCTCTTGTTGAATGACCACAGATCGTTTCGTGTTCTTCTACAGTTGGTTTGACCGCGTTGCGAACGGACTAGGAGGCCTCATTGCTGCGAAATTGTGCAATTGGCTCCCGCAGGATTCTGGTACCCTCCGCTCGGGTAACGGCTCGGAGTCGGCTCAAGGGAACGGCCCGATCGCGCAATCCTGCCGGGTGAATTTCCCCAGTAGTTTGGACGACGGGTATTTAGGTAATTGAAATGGCATGACCCTATCAAACGGTCGGACTATTGGCAATCTTCGGTCGATGAAGGAAACCCGTCGGCTCCGGAGTTATCTGGGGTGATGACCTATAAATCCGGCGTGTTCGTGGAGCCGACCTACTGCTCCACCTCACGGTCGTGGCTCGCCACTGAAACTCGGCCCCACAACAATATGTCCACAAAATATGGCTTAGCGCGATATATAATAACTAGCATGATACCTTATGCTCCGCACGTAGTTTAATGCGTTGGCAAAAGGGTGATGAGCATAATAGTTGAGTTATGGAAGCTGGGGAGGGTTCATGTAGGGATGTGATGCGCTATGGTTACCTTCCTTAGTTTTCTAAAGGACCTCCCTGTAGATGACATTTTGGGTGAGTATCTTGTTTGCCGAATGCCTTGTAGGAATATTGTCCAATTTGATAGATATATAGGAATACCTCTTGTCATGTTGAAAATGCAACATATAGTTGCAATGGGAGAACACGGGGCTGGGCTTGATATTCCCGAGTTTGTCAAATGTTTGCGCCCTGGGATTTGTTTATGGTCATCGAGTTGATGCGAGTCTGACTGGAAATTGTATCGCTCTGGCATTGTGAATGGAAGTGGCGTCTGTGATGGGGGCAAGTTTAAACTCGCGGTGAGACGTTTGTGTGACATTGGCTTCCTGTTGAGAAATTTCGGCATCTAGTACGTTGGCTCATTGAGTGTCTAATGTTAAGTCTTTGTGCCATTGCACAAGTCCTTGGTAATGTCAGATTTGCGTAATAGCATGATTATTGCACCTGTGGGTTTTAAAAATTGAGGCGATGCGGTGCATCTGCCGGTTGGTTGATAGAGTGAAGGGAATTCCATGGGTAGTTGTTGCTTCATTCATCATGTGAGATGGCCTTGTCGCACTGGTGTAGTTTTGGCAGGACCTGGTGAGTTTTTTTTTAATGACTTTGTCAATTTCAGCGTCAATGTGTCTCATTGAGTAGGTGTCAGAATCACAGTGATGTGACCGTGCCGAGGATCGGTTACCATTTGAAACACAGCATCCACTATGTCTGTCTTGTCAGTGACGATGTCGCACTGGGGTTGGATTTCGATGGATGATGGTGGTGCATTGTTCAGCTGACTGTGGAGTTCGCCTTGCCTAATTTCGAGCCATTGTGCGTAGTGTTGTTGATCTTATGTGTCCTCAGATTTGTCAGTTCACAATCTGGAAATGTGGCATATGCGGAACATTTGAGGCAGTTTTCAAAATGACAGCTTTGTGATTTGTTTTGGAAACAGTAACACTTGGCAAAAGTCTCCTCCCATGAGAATACTTTTCCTCCGCAATGGGGAGTTATGCCAGGTGTGTCTTGTAACATTTCTGTTCGATGCTTGGAGAGCATTTGTGGGACCATGGAGCTTCATCAACAAATTAAAGAGAGAGACTGATCGGTGAGTAATGGCATGCTTGATACTGGAGAAATGTTGCAGTGCTGGTGTCTAGGACTGTGTGGAAAAAAAATTATATTAATGTACTCTCAATTATAAATGTTGCTGGTGTTTTATAAAATTTAATTTTTATGCTATAGTCAATTGGTGTCTTCATCAGTTTATAGTTGCCGCTTTCATATCTCTAATGTTATAACATGAGACAAATGTGTCTTGCAGTGGAACAAAGTCACCCTGTTGATAGTCACAACAACTTCACTATCGGACTCCATGATTATGTATTCGCTTTTCACCTCGTAGCGCACGGTATGGCAGTTGGACGTTCCTTTGGCCTAATGCTATCAAGCCCCCTCCACCCCACAAAAGCAGAATAACATTGCCAAGAAATGTAATCTTAGCTTAGTGCAAATCATTTGTGGATTGTATACCATCTCAGTGGTTTGGACTCCATAGGTGACCATGTTATTATAAGGTGTCTGAATCCACATTGCATTCCGTTGTGGACAGATGAATCTATGTTTCAAACAACTGAGTAACAGGATTTACCATTGACTCCAAGCGGTTAACGACAACAATCTCTACAACAACTCGCCCACAGGAAGCTTTGAAGAATTGTGGACACTTCTTCCTCCAGAGAGAGCAAGGTGTTGTGGCAATTCCTGTCTATGTCAATGATGCAACTTGGATGGATTTACTCCATGGCACAGGTGATGAGTTGTGTATACACTGATGTATTTGACACACATCCCGCCTTGTACCAATACTAGAAGTAACGCTCGACTGGATGGTGTATGGTGATCGAAAAATGTATCCAGGATCTTATGTACACTGTCAACAATGTGTGCTTGGTCCTTCGTTGACCGCGATTAACTGGTTTGGGCTTTTCAGTTTCTGCCCCGCGAATATCCTCTGCTCTTCTGAGGCGAGATGTTCAATATTCGAGTGGGTAACATCCGGGGTAGGCCTACTGCTGACTACACACTTGTACCATTTTGTTGCCAGAGACCTTTGATGTCTTGAAGCTAAGGTTGTCGCTATTGGGTGGAATATTGGCGATAGCTGAATCTCTCAATCATGGCATTTTCTGTGTTTTTCCCATAGTTGCTGGGGGGTTGGTTGGGTCACCAATATATAAAAAGTGGTGGTTGAAAAGGATCGCAGCGCTGTTGCCGGCATTTGAGGAGAGTTGCTTCAGAGAGAGCTTATTCATTCCCGGTGTCGTCATGACGAGGCTGTCTCATATTACATGCTCTTTGACAATGTTCAGAGACTTGGCCATCACACTGTCGCAGTCTTCCAAATGAGGTTCGGGCCAGGAACTCGAGCAGGAGGAACGGGAGACAGTATCGTTCCATGTTCCTTGGGCTGACGGAAAAAGCGGCCCTACTTGTGTCTCTCACGTGCCCTCGTCTGCGGGCTTCGGTCGGCCATTCTTGTGTGATTTGTGAAAGACGTAGTGGATTTATGCATATTGAATATAGCAGAGTCAGATGTGGTCATTGCTTGTCGAGTTTGAAGAATGCCTGTTAGCATTGTGTCCTTGTTGTGGAGGCTTTGCTGCCAGCAACTGTGTTTCCCGGGTGAATAAACTGGCTTAGCTGGCCTGGTACGAGCCGAGGCGAGCCTGATGATGGCATACTGAGCATTGGTTGTGCATTTTGTATTTCATGCCATTCTCAATAAGCCTCTGGTGCGCCTGATGTATCTAGCATCAATGAACGGTGGCAACTTTCGTCGTGATGGAGCCTGATTAGTTTCTGTGACCTGGATTTTGGTGCGTCGTCCGGCCCTGTAACACCGTATTAAACAGTATTTTACACTGCTTTATGTAGCAGGCCTCCAACGTTGATTATGGGCTTGGATATTTCTGAGGATAAGTAAGGTTGTACAGGTACAAATCCAGTTCGGTTGTCTACATTGTGAAGATATCCGATGGTCGATTGTATCCCGCGACCGTTTCGGACCTCTCTTATACAGTGGGTAGCCATGAGTTGCCAGTGCAGTTGTTTCCCGCGGAACTCCTTAGGATAGTCCTTTGTGCATTTGTCGTTCTAGCATACATGGTGCGTGTTTCCTTGAGGAGTCCCATGAGACCCGTGAACCATGGTTGTTCTTGTTGACTTGGAAAACAACTCGGATGTTTTGTTGGCATCCAGGGATTCTTCTTGCCTGATATAATGCTGTCGGATGTCAGCTGGCTCTCTTAATTTGCTATTGTTCCCAAAGAATGAGAAGATGACAATGTGGGCAGCACCACGTTTTGGAAACTCCTACCTCACATAGATCCATGGGCGACCGTTTGCCGCCAGTACATGCTCTTTTCTTATGTCCGTCATGCAGTTCATGTAGGTGCTGTTGAAACACTCTTGCAACAATTGGGCTGATCGATCTCTGCGTTGTTGGCCAGGGAGGATTTTGCACATCTTGGCATTGCATGTAAAAGTGAGAATTAAGTCTGCGTTTCCGAAATTTAGCAACACCCATGGCCATTCGGATCCTGGTAGTTTTGTTGCATAGTGCATGGGGAAACCCTGAAAGAAGACGAGAGTACAAAACAATTTTGCCGCATTTGTTGGAAATTTCGCGATGCAGTAACGAGTGAATTCATGTCGGATTCCATATGCACCCGCTCCCTTGATAAAGTCAACACGTAGGGTCATTCCTTTTGTTCGTACCTAACGCAATCCTCCGGCCCTATCGACACGAATATATGCCGTCACAACACCCCCATACTGTTGGAAAAGCCATTCCACTGTTTTAAGGCACACCAATGCGGCGCGGAATGATGTCTCGAACTGCACAGCGATGCGCATAGCTACTGCAGGGCAAAGATATGTTGGCGTTTTTTTTCTAACCTGTGCTGTTCATCCATGTTGCATGTTGTTGCTCCCGACAACCTAATCTCCAAATGCGCGAGAAGATGGGGTCCAAACCATGGGCGTCAATGTTCGCCCGACCAGGTAACCAAATTTGCTGGGTGGTTACCTTTAGGAGATAACAAACTCTCTGTTATGTGGAGGTGCGCCACTTCCGCTCTGCGTGATGAAAAGACAACTGCCCTATCTCATCTTGCCTATGGATCATCCCTTATTCACCGCTGGTCACCACCTTCCTCAAGATGTGCATTGTCACAACAAGCTTTTGTTTCCCATTCCCTGATCAGCTATGTGGCGTTGTTCAGCTCTCCATGGTTGCCATTTGTTTGTAGGCTGCTGCATACGGAGTTGGTCGTTGTGACATTTTGAAGGCGAGTGACATGACATCTTCGAAACATTTTGATTGGCAGGTTGTTGCATCCTGGCCTGTAAGCTTCGGCTTGCCTTTCTAAAATCGTACCAGTTGGCATAGCATGGTGTGGTGCCTTGAGAGGGTGGAAGTGGCCAGACCTGTGGCACACTGGCCATGAAGTCTGAAGGCATATTGGCCATGGGCCTCGGTAGGACACAATGTTTGGCGCCAATTGATGCGAATGCCATGAACTATTATAGCTGCGGATGTTCGGCTCTAAAGTTTTGCTTGTGGTGCCTATAGCTGTTGAGTGAAAAAGTCTATTGGTTCAGTTGGGTATGGTGCTAATGGTGACAATTTAACTTTGCCTTTGTTGGCAACAATTGTTAGGTTTTCACTTAGTGGAAAACAGTGCATTACAGCAATGAACATTTCGTGTCAATGTTCCAATGAGAAGGCGCACCTTGACCTTGCGTGCGGAATCGTCGGCAAGGCAACTGCCCATTGTGCCTGCTTGCAGCACTGTCCTGAGTGGAATCTGGGTTGAACATTTTGCTGGCGAACTTGTCCTGAAGTTTAATTCATTAATCAGCATTCTGCGACAGACGATTGCATCACTTTATGTTGCCAGGCTGCCAACCTTGCTTTTCCCGCTCTGTCCTCCATTCTGTGTTGCTGATCATGTATACCTTTGTGGACTGGCTTCCTTTGTTGTGAACGCGGCCTTGCCCCGTGCATGCTCCTTCGACTCTAGGCATGGCGCATCCAATGCTGTATCGCGGGAGACCAGGCGACAATGTCAAGAGATGGGTGGGGATCTGTGTTGGTCGACCCATTTGCTACCAGCAGAATTCAGTCAGGAATTTGATTTGTGACTCGCTGAAAGAGTTTGCTGTAAGATATGTGACTCACCACAGCAAATTCATTCGATAAATCTGTGGCGCACTCATCAATTCGTATAATAAAGAAAGGAGGCTAGAAATTGTATTTGCCGATTGGCTTGCAATTGAGGAGGGTTATTATTCTAGATGGATTGAAAACGTGAATTATATGTACATTTACTATATTTTGTTATTGGATGTAAAATATAGTAGACCAAGGTATTAAACTCTCCAATTACTTGTCTTTTTCGGTAGCAAATGTTCGTCATTATACGCAAAACAGGTGTTTCACTGAGTTCAGTTCTGTGCCGTGTCTGGACTACAGGGGTAAAATTTTCCCAAATGTGTGATTCTCGTCACTGTGTTTAGCTGGCCCACTTCACATGTATGATGTAGTGTTTATTTCAGTGCTTCGTCACCATGCTTTAAAGATTCTTGGAAAGAATAAAGCAGGTGAAAGTGAACTCTTTGCTCTGTGTATTCCCTTTGGCTGGCCAGTGGATGGAACTTACCTTTCACTCTAGTAGAATCAATGAAGTGTAGAAGAGGTACCTGTTATGTTATGAGCTGAAAAATAAGGGAAATTATTAAAGTCAATGCTCTGTAGTATGGCATGGCTGCAATATTGGTCAATAATGCCTACGCGCTAGTTCGAGTCAATGAAACCGCACAATTGCTGGTCCACTCCAGTCGTATGCAGTTGTACTGTACTGTATTTTTCAAACCCGCAAGGAAAAGCTTAGGCCTACTTTGCCAAGATGAAGATGCGTGGCCTCGATCCATGACAAAATGCGCATGCACCATAATGCTTCGATCCTCCATGGGTTTGTTTTGACATAATAATACATATTGATATAGGCCTACCGCCCTTGAATAACAGGCAAGCACCTGCAGGGTGACCGAGAATCAGAATGCACAACTTTCAATGACGGCACTCTTTTAGCGCACATCCGACGACCGAACACCACCTTGACGCTTTAATTTGAAGATCACACACACAAGAACAAACAACAGTAACGATGGCCAGTCTGCATACTTGACAAATTAATGTACCATGAACGAAGTTGTTGGTGCAACATCCGGAACAATCGAAACACCTCTTTAATTTGAACAGTTAACACGCACCGCATTCAATGGCACAGAACTCTATTGTCAGGACACCGTGCTTTCGAACGAACAAAGAAAAGAAGAGAAATCCCCGGCACATGACAGGGATGACGCTCATACCCGTTCCCTGGTTCCCCCTACCTTCAGATCATATAGCCTTTATGTGATCTGGACGGCTAGCTATTGCAACTTATCTTTCGGTCCCCTGTTCTCCTAATATATACGTTGGCTTTCAGACAAAAATTGGACAGTCAAAGACGGCCATCTGTTCAGTTACGGAAGTACATTGGATTTCAGCACAAAAATTGACAGTCTAAGACAGCTCCGTGTCAGTACCGGGAAAGTACGTTGGATTTCAGACAAAAATTGCACAGCTCTAAGACGGCGCGTATTCAGTACGGAAGTACAGTGGGATTGCGCAGACAAAATTGACAGGCCCTAAGACAGCCCCGGGTTCAGTACTCGGCAAGTACGCTTGGATTTCAGACAACCAAATGACAGTCTACGATGGCCGCTTCTTCCAGTACGGGATAAGTCATGTGATTTCAGACAAAAAATAGACAGTTCTAAGACGGCGTGTTCATCACGCGGAAGTACGTTGAGATTTCAGACACAAATTGCCAGTACTAAAATATGGAGTGTCGTTCCAAGTATCGGAAGTACGTTGGATTCAACACAAAATTGGCATAGTCTAAGACGGTAAAATTAACCTTTTTCCAACCTCCGTTGTCCAGTACCGGGAAATACGTTTGCGATTTCAGACAAAACTCTGGACAGTCTAAGACCGGCGTGTTCAGTAGGGAAAAGTACGTTGGATTTCCAGACAAAAATTGACCTCTGTCCTAACGACGGCCGCTGTTTCAGTACGGTTACAGTACGTTGCGAATTTCAGACACAAATATGCCAATCTAAGACCCGGTGCTGCCCCACCCCTGTGTTCAGCTACGGGAAGTACGTTGGATTTTCAGACCACATTGCTCGTCCCTAAAGAACTGGACACGCAAAACAACTATTATTTAATTAACACTTCACAACGGTCGTTCCACGCTACACCCGGGACGTACGTCTGGATTTCACGACAAATTTACAGCTCTAACCGACGGCCGTGTTCAGTATGGGAAGTACGTTGGATTTCAGACACAACACTTGCCCCAGTCAAAGACGGTGTGTTCAGTATGGGAAGTATGTGGCATTTCAGACAACCAAATGACAGTCCCTAAGACGGCGTCGTTCAGTACCGGAAGTACGTGAGATCTTCATTAAAATGGCCAGCGTCTAAGACATGGTTAAACCCCGTGTCAGTCTGGGAAGTACGTTGGATTTCAGACAAAAATTGACAGCTCTAGACGGCGTGGTCTCACGACGGAAGTACCGTTGCCGATTCAGACAAAAAATTGACGGTCTAAACGGACGTGTGCAGCTACGGGAGTACGATTGGATTTCAGACACAAATTCGCCAGTCTAAGACAGTGTGTTCAGATTCGGAAGTACGTATTCGAGATTTCAGACACCAAATTTGAGTCATGTCTAAGACCCGTGTGTTCAGTACGGAAAGTTTTTAACCCCTGCGATTCAGACGCAAAAACTTGACAGTTTAACGACGGCCGTGTTCATATGGGAATACGTTGGATTTCCAGACACAATATTGCCAGTCTAAAGCACGGTACACACCACACAACATGTTGTTCAGTTACGGAGTAAGTTGGATTCAGACAAAAAATTGGACAGTCTCTAAGACCGGCGTGTTCCAGTACGGGAAGTACGTTGAGATTTCAGGAACAATAATTGCCAAGTCTTAACCGCGCTGTCAGGTCTGGCGAAGCCTATGTTGGGATTCAGACAAAATTGACAGTCTAGACGGTGCGTGTTTCAGCCTACGGGAAGTACGTTGCGCATTTTCAGACACAAATTGATGTCTCAAGACGGCGTGTTTCAGTACGGGAAGTACGGGATTCAGCCACAAAAATTGACTGTCAAGAGCGTGATATCCCATACGGGAAGTACGTTGGATTTCAGACACAAATGTGCCAGCTCTAGACGGCGTGTTCAGACCCGGGAAGTACCGTCGGATTTCAGACAAAAATTTACTGTCTAGACGGCCTCCGTTTCAGTAAGAAGTACGTTGATTCAGACCACAAATTGACGCTAAGACGCCGTGTTCAGTACGCGCGATCACGTTACGTTGGATTTCAGACAAAAATTGACAGTCTAAGACGGCTTTCAGTACGGCGAAGTACCGATTGGATTTCAGACACAAATTCGCAACTGTCTAAGACGGCGTGTTCAGTTCGGGAAGTCCTTACGTGGATTCAGACAAAAATTGACTGTCTAGACGGCGGTGTTCAGTACCCCCGGAAGTACGTCTGGAATTTCAGACACAAATTGCCAGTCTAAGACGGTGTGTTCAGTTACGGGCAAGTACGTTGGATTTCAGCGACAAAAAATTGACTGTCTAAGACGGCGTGTTCATCTACGTGGAAGTGACGTTGGATTTCGACACAAATTCAGCGTCTAAGACGGTGGTTCAGTACGGGAAGTACATTGGTTTCAGGACAAAAATTTGACAGCTTTAAGACGGCCCCGTCGTCTCAGCACTATGGAACCAGTACGTTGGATTTCAGAACCACCAGATATTAAGCCAGTTCTAAGGCGGATCAATATTTGTTCATACGGAAGTATGTGGATTCATGACAAAAAAATTGACAATTCTAAGACGGCTTGTTTCAGACACAGGATACGTCTGGATTGCAGACAAAAATTGCCAGTCTAAGACGAGCTTGTGTTCAGTCTGAGAAGTAGTTTGGATTTCAGACAAAAAAATGAACAGACTAAGACGGACAATGTGTCAGTACATCGGGAAGTACGTTGGATTTCAGACAAAAAATTGCCAGTCTAAGACGGCATTTGTTCATTACTGCGAAGTACGTGGAATTTTCAGACACAAATTGCCAGTCAAGACGGCGATTTAACCCCCGCTGTTCAGTACGGGAAGTATGTTGGATTGTCAGAACAAAAATTAACAGCGCTCTAACGCACGGCGTGCTTTCAGTACGAAGTACGTTGGATTTCAGACAAAAATTAACCCAGTCTAAGACGGCGTGGTCAAGTACTGGAAGCAGCAATCGCCGGCCGGCATACTTGTTTCGTTCTGGGAAAGAGCCAATCGGCAGTTACATCATATTCCGAGCGGAGCTGGCGCCTCATCGTACCCCTTCCTTCCACGCCCCTGTAAGATGGACATGCTATTTTTAAAACCTAGACCGTCGCCCGTGCCCGTACGCTGCGTGGCCGTACGTGCAAATAAATAAAATAATAAATAAAATAACTTTCCCAAACGCGAGCCAGAAACAACCAAACCCCCCAACACAGCGCTTCCTCGCTCTCGCGTGGCTCGTCACGTCGCGTGGCCTACGTGCGTTGGCCGCTACGGGCGTGGCTCGGACGTGCGATGCGCCCTACGTGCGTGGCCGTACGTGCGTGGCGACTACGTGCGTGGCTGTACGTGCGTGGCCCACGTGCCGTGTCCGTACGTGCAAACAAAGAAAAAAAACTTTCAAACTTATCAACACAGGCGTTACTTCACTCTCTGTATATGACGACTGATTGGGACATTGTGTTTACTCTAAAAATGCGCATAAGAAAATCGAGAACATTATTAGAATAACAGAAATCATCACTATCCGGAAGTGGTAGCGTGCCCAGTTACGGAAGTTACAACATGCATTCCATACGAATTATTCCATTAGTAATTGAAGTAACAACTGGCTGTATTGCTTACAATCACACACCGATGTTAATTAAAACCAAAACATTAAAAATCATGTTTACCTCCCTGTCTTAGCTTCCATGCACATTCCTGCCATTGCACTCTATCTGCCACTCTTACTTGCCACGGTAACTAAGCGCTTTCCCCATCCGTAACCGGGCACGGCCCGTGACTCATCGTCGGCCCGGCGCCCCGCACCGGCCAACGCCACGCCACGTGTTCCTTCTTGGTTTGGTAAACATAAAATGGCCTAACTTGGAATACACTTGTCCGCCATTAATATCCAAACCTCTTGCAAACGGCCCATATCAGGTCCCCAGCAATATAGCTGGCAAGTCCTTTCAATTAGATCGGAGCAGTGCCGTTGTCGAGAAACAGTGGTCCACAGACACCACACACACACACACACACACCACACACACACTGCTGGAATTATAGCTCAGATGACAACCATTGGCTGATGTTCTGAGCCCATACTATTCACCTATCAGTTGCGTGTTTATGTTCCAGTGTTATGATGCAATCGAGTACTCCCTTACTCGAGTCTCATATTTTTTGGACTAGCATGGAGCACCAACCTTACCGGACAGCAGTTCAGCGATGGAGCGACCGCAACGGGAAAAAGTCTGGCCGTCGATGCGTTGAAAAATCTTGTTGAAGCCACGTTATGCATCACAATACCAGCTTAGGATAATTCAGTGCGCATCGTCTGGCGTCACATTAATTAAACCCAGGATATGGAATGAGCATACATTCCTGCCAGCGTTAGGTAGTGAAAAACGATACAATTCATGCGCAGACTTTAACAGAAAAACCACTTTAAAAAAAATTCAAACCAAAAAATCATTTACTTAAATTACAATGCTTCTGTTTACATTTTTTGTGTCAAATTCACCTTCTGAGGTTAGGTCAGGTGCGTTTCAGAATGTGCAGCAACGAGGGTTCTTACATTCGCAGACGCTGTTTTCGAGGAGTCTTGCATTACCGCTCTCGGCCGCCCTGGTGACGATCTGTCGACACAGACGTTAATGACGTCAGCGAATAACCGATAGATCAATACCGAAGAAATACGACCTCTCAGCCTGTGACGTTTCACACGTCGACCATGCCCAAACGAATGTCAACAAATTTAGAAAAATCGCCCAAAATTCCCAAACCTGTCCGTCTCCTGCCGCGATCTCCCACAAGCCCATACTGCTGTTCATTAGACGGACAGAGCACCCGCATGCCCGCAATCATGGCCGACATTCTGTCCCTCAGTCGCGAGAGAACACGTCAAATTATTGCGCAAGACGTTAACAGAATAAATCATATCTATAATTCCTAGCAATCTCTGTGTGGTGTGTTCATGTCTGTCGTCGTCATTTCTGCTGTCTGTCTGACATTCTGCCGACCGCAGTACTCGACGAATCCCCGCGGTCGCGATCTCATTGAAACTGCCAGAATCTTCGCCGGGGACCCGCCGGATGTGCCTTTAGGACAGGTTTGATACCTCGAGCGGCAACGAGCGGTTTCCAAACTTTCACGGCCATTTATCTGGCGACAATGACAAGACACGGTGCCTCTGACGTCACGAATCTGACGTCACACATTAAAGTTTATTTTATTTATTTATTTATTCGCACGATGACGGTCCGATCTGATTGAAACTTGCCAGCGAATATTGCCGCCGGCGCCCGCGGATGGCCTTTTCAAGGTGGTTGATAGTTAACCCTCGCGACGAGTGGTTCCCAAGTTACGGCCACTTTTAGCTGTCCCGACCAATGACAGCACACGGTGCTATAACATCCAACGATATCACCATCACAATTAATGCTTATTATTTATTATTTATTCTATATATTATTCTTCTTTTGCACGATTGAAACTTGCCAGGGCCATATCTCGCTCGCGGGACCCGCGGATGTGCCTTTTCGAGGTTGCGAGAGAGAGAGAGACCGAGAGACGGCTTGCCACATCTACTGGCACTACCTATGGGCATGCACCCATACGGGCCCGGTACCTAGTATAATTAATAATAATAATAATAATTCTTGAACACAGTGGAACACAAATCGCCAGTATCACTTCCAAAAACCCATTCAGCAGTCACTTGACACTCTCTCGTTTACATCAGGTGGGTATAAGGGTGATGTACAAGATGCCTTCAATCGCATCCCGCGAATTATAGGACCTTTTCGTCATGACAGATATTGTAAGTGAAGCGATGTCCTATCCATGGACCCTAACTGTTTGAACATGCGTCATTTTATCTGTAGTGGACTGCCATATTTATTTATTATTATTTATTCGAATGCCAGTCCTGCCGGCTGCTGGTGGTTGCATTCATTTTCTGGGCCGCTGATTGCAGGCCCTGTAACCAGCAAGCTGAATTCATTTTGCCGACCTCGGAAGGATGACGGCTGAATCAATCGCAATGAATCCGAGAGAGAAAGGCCTTCGTGAATGAGGCTTTTAATTTGCTGCATTTGACATCGCCACCTCGCTACAAACACAAACAAAAAAGGTTCATCAACATCGACTACAGCGAAGTTATCACATAATAATAACCAACAAACACACAGCGCTAGGTACTCTCTCACTCTCACCGGTTTAAGCCTCAGTCGGACTACAAACCGCCAGTCCAACGACAAACACCGGAGGGCGCACACTCCTTAAGTTCCACAGCAGCTTTTCCACTCCACAAACACAATTCACACGTCACCGAAGTGCGCTCTCGTCTTCCTTCTTCTTTAATTTCACACAAAAATCAACCCACTGTGCTCACATTCAAGACTTACAGAGCTTGATTTCAAAGACCCCTCATATCTGAAGCCAGCTACCTTAAACCGTTTTTAACCCGCCTTAAGCCAACACCAGGCTTGCTACACTGCACTGAATGTAACAAGGACCCCGTTTTCTAATAATCGCCGGACACTCTTCTGCCCGTAAAATGTGGATCCGACCCGTCGATCTCTAAATTTGACAGGATCTATTATGTAAGTGTGTCTCACCTTCGCCGATAACAGTTCATTGATCGACACAGTGGCGTGACGATCGAGCCCTTGCAGCCGAAGGCCGGAGCCTGTTATTCCAGCGATTTAAAGAAGAATAGCCAGCCTCGGTCCCGTACTAGTTAGCACGTCCGCTCTGCGCGCGTGGAGTCTGCGGTTCGAATCCACGCCCCGACGTATCTAATCCTCATAATCCTCCAGCAATGCTCTGCTGTGTGTGTCCCTGGTGTGCTGTGTGGTGTGTGCTGTGTGGTGTGCTGCGCTGTCTGTGACCGCTGTTCTCGACAACCACTGCTCCGATCTAATTCGAAACTGCCAGGTATCTTTTCTGGGGACCTAGGATGGCCCTTTCCAAGGTTTGATATTAATCTCGAACAAGCGTCAGTTCCAAGTTATTGCCATTATTTACCCAAAAACCAATGAGACTGTGGGACACGCGTGTGCTATGACGTCACAATTGAGTCACCATTTTTTTTTTTTTTTAGACACGATACGGGCCAACGACTACTAGTACCACAAATAATTATTCAAAATGGTTTGTGATGTT
>CM068966.1:15254233-15268990 GCA_035128595.1 Eptatretus atami | reverse complement strand
GCCCACACTCAGACACACACCCAAAGAAATGGACCCCGTTGGGTCTTTATTGAAGGTTTCCAGCTCGAGGAAAGGAGAGCTGGAGACCAGAGCCTATGCTTGGACCTGTCCACCTTGTGTGGTCTTCGACGATCCGGCTCGGCGGGACTCGAACCCGCAACACGATCTGAGTGTAAGCGTGGTGGTCATGGCGTCGTCGTAAGTCATGTCGTCTCGAACTTCTCCTTGGTCTTAGTCGATGGTGCGTGCTGGGTGGATCGAGCGCACGGACCTCGCTTGCTTGGAGCGCATCGTGGTTGCGGGTTCGAGTCCCGCCGAGCCGGATGTCGAAGACCACACAAGGTGACAGTTCCAAGCATAGGCTTCTTGTCTCCAGTCTCCTTTCCTCGAGCTGGAAAACCTTCAATAAAGACCCAACGGGGTCCATTCTTTGGTGTCTGTGTCTGAGTGTGGGCCGTCTTTAAGTAGCAACTGTATAAGTGCTTGTGTATAAATGTCCATTCTTTTATTATTCGGAAACTCTGCCCTTACTGCTCCCTTCATTCCCCCAATTATTGTAAATTAAATTCCCCTCTTGTTGAATGACCACAGATCGTTTCGTGTTCTTCTACAGTTGGTTTGACCGCGTTGCGAACGGACTAGGAGGCCTCATTGCTGCGAAATTGTGCAATTGGCTCCCGCAGGATTCTGGTACCCTCCGCTCGGGTAACGGCTCGGAGTCGGCTCAAGGGAACGGCCCGATCGCGCAATCCTGCCGGGTGAATTTCCCCAGTAGTTTGGACGACGGGTATTTAGGTAATTGAAATGGCATGACCCTATCAAACGGTCGGACTATTGGCAATCTTCGGTCGATGAAGGAAACCCGTCGGCTCCGGAGTTATCTGGGGTGATGACCTATAAATCCGGCGTGTTCGTGGAGCCGACCTACTGCTCCACCTCACGGTCGTGGCTCGCCACTGAAACTCGGCCCCACAACAATATGTCCACAAAATATGGCTTAGCGCGATATATAATAACTAGCATGATACCTTATGCTCCGCACGTAGTTTAATGCGTTGGCAAAAGGGTGATGAGCATAATAGTTGAGTTATGGAAGCTGGGGAGGGTTCATGTAGGGATGTGATGCGCTATGGTTACCTTCCTTAGTTTTCTAAAGGACCTCCCTGTAGATGACATTTTGGGTGAGTATCTTGTTTGCCGAATGCCTTGTAGGAATATTGTCCAATTTGATAGATATATAGGAATACCTCTTGTCATGTTGAAAATGCAACATATAGTTGCAATGGGAGAACACGGGGCTGGGCTTGATATTCCCGAGTTTGTCAAATGTTTGCGCCCTGGGATTTGTTTATGGTCATCGAGTTGATGCGAGTCTGACTGGAAATTGTATCGCTCTGGCATTGTGAATGGAAGTGGCGTCTGTGATGGGGGCAAGTTTAAACTCGCGGTGAGACGTTTGTGTGACATTGGCTTCCTGTTGAGAAATTTCGGCATCTAGTACGTTGGCTCATTGAGTGTCTAATGTTAAGTCTTTGTGCCATTGCACAAGTCCTTGGTAATGTCAGATTTGCGTAATAGCATGATTATTGCACCTGTGGGTTTTAAAAATTGAGGCGATGCGGTGCATCTGCCGGTTGGTTGATAGAGTGAAGGGAATTCCATGGGTAGTTGTTGCTTCATTCATCATGTGAGATGGCCTTGTCGCACTGGTGTAGTTTTGGCAGGACCTGGTGAGTTTTTTTTTAATGACTTTGTCAATTTCAGCGTCAATGTGTCTCATTGAGTAGGTGTCAGAATCACAGTGATGTGACCGTGCCGAGGATCGGTTACCATTTGAAACACAGCATCCACTATGTCTGTCTTGTCAGTGACGATGTCGCACTGGGGTTGGATTTCGATGGATGATGGTGGTGCATTGTTCAGCTGACTGTGGAGTTCGCCTTGCCTAATTTCGAGCCATTGTGCGTAGTGTTGTTGATCTTATGTGTCCTCAGATTTGTCAGTTCACAATCTGGAAATGTGGCATATGCGGAACATTTGAGGCAGTTTTCAAAATGACAGCTTTGTGATTTGTTTTGGAAACAGTAACACTTGGCAAAAGTCTCCTCCCATGAGAATACTTTTCCTCCGCAATGGGGAGTTATGCCAGGTGTGTCTTGTAACATTTCTGTTCGATGCTTGGAGAGCATTTGTGGGACCATGGAGCTTCATCAACAAATTAAAGAGAGAGACTGATCGGTGAGTAATGGCATGCTTGATACTGGAGAAATGTTGCAGTGCTGGTGTCTAGGACTGTGTGGAAAAAAAATTATATTAATGTACTCTCAATTATAAATGTTGCTGGTGTTTTATAAAATTTAATTTTTATGCTATAGTCAATTGGTGTCTTCATCAGTTTATAGTTGCCGCTTTCATATCTCTAATGTTATAACATGAGACAAATGTGTCTTGCAGTGGAACAAAGTCACCCTGTTGATAGTCACAACAACTTCACTATCGGACTCCATGATTATGTATTCGCTTTTCACCTCGTAGCGCACGGTATGGCAGTTGGACGTTCCTTTGGCCTAATGCTATCAAGCCCCCTCCACCCCACAAAAGCAGAATAACATTGCCAAGAAATGTAATCTTAGCTTAGTGCAAATCATTTGTGGATTGTATACCATCTCAGTGGTTTGGACTCCATAGGTGACCATGTTATTATAAGGTGTCTGAATCCACATTGCATTCCGTTGTGGACAGATGAATCTATGTTTCAAACAACTGAGTAACAGGATTTACCATTGACTCCAAGCGGTTAACGACAACAATCTCTACAACAACTCGCCCACAGGAAGCTTTGAAGAATTGTGGACACTTCTTCCTCCAGAGAGAGCAAGGTGTTGTGGCAATTCCTGTCTATGTCAATGATGCAACTTGGATGGATTTACTCCATGGCACAGGTGATGAGTTGTGTATACACTGATGTATTTGACACACATCCCGCCTTGTACCAATACTAGAAGTAACGCTCGACTGGATGGTGTATGGTGATCGAAAAATGTATCCAGGATCTTATGTACACTGTCAACAATGTGTGCTTGGTCCTTCGTTGACCGCGATTAACTGGTTTGGGCTTTTCAGTTTCTGCCCCGCGAATATCCTCTGCTCTTCTGAGGCGAGATGTTCAATATTCGAGTGGGTAACATCCGGGGTAGGCCTACTGCTGACTACACACTTGTACCATTTTGTTGCCAGAGACCTTTGATGTCTTGAAGCTAAGGTTGTCGCTATTGGGTGGAATATTGGCGATAGCTGAATCTCTCAATCATGGCATTTTCTGTGTTTTTCCCATAGTTGCTGGGGGGTTGGTTGGGTCACCAATATATAAAAAGTGGTGGTTGAAAAGGATCGCAGCGCTGTTGCCGGCATTTGAGGAGAGTTGCTTCAGAGAGAGCTTATTCATTCCCGGTGTCGTCATGACGAGGCTGTCTCATATTACATGCTCTTTGACAATGTTCAGAGACTTGGCCATCACACTGTCGCAGTCTTCCAAATGAGGTTCGGGCCAGGAACTCGAGCAGGAGGAACGGGAGACAGTATCGTTCCATGTTCCTTGGGCTGACGGAAAAAGCGGCCCTACTTGTGTCTCTCACGTGCCCTCGTCTGCGGGCTTCGGTCGGCCATTCTTGTGTGATTTGTGAAAGACGTAGTGGATTTATGCATATTGAATATAGCAGAGTCAGATGTGGTCATTGCTTGTCGAGTTTGAAGAATGCCTGTTAGCATTGTGTCCTTGTTGTGGAGGCTTTGCTGCCAGCAACTGTGTTTCCCGGGTGAATAAACTGGCTTAGCTGGCCTGGTACGAGCCGAGGCGAGCCTGATGATGGCATACTGAGCATTGGTTGTGCATTTTGTATTTCATGCCATTCTCAATAAGCCTCTGGTGCGCCTGATGTATCTAGCATCAATGAACGGTGGCAACTTTCGTCGTGATGGAGCCTGATTAGTTTCTGTGACCTGGATTTTGGTGCGTCGTCCGGCCCTGTAACACCGTATTAAACAGTATTTTACACTGCTTTATGTAGCAGGCCTCCAACGTTGATTATGGGCTTGGATATTTCTGAGGATAAGTAAGGTTGTACAGGTACAAATCCAGTTCGGTTGTCTACATTGTGAAGATATCCGATGGTCGATTGTATCCCGCGACCGTTTCGGACCTCTCTTATACAGTGGGTAGCCATGAGTTGCCAGTGCAGTTGTTTCCCGCGGAACTCCTTAGGATAGTCCTTTGTGCATTTGTCGTTCTAGCATACATGGTGCGTGTTTCCTTGAGGAGTCCCATGAGACCCGTGAACCATGGTTGTTCTTGTTGACTTGGAAAACAACTCGGATGTTTTGTTGGCATCCAGGGATTCTTCTTGCCTGATATAATGCTGTCGGATGTCAGCTGGCTCTCTTAATTTGCTATTGTTCCCAAAGAATGAGAAGATGACAATGTGGGCAGCACCACGTTTTGGAAACTCCTACCTCACATAGATCCATGGGCGACCGTTTGCCGCCAGTACATGCTCTTTTCTTATGTCCGTCATGCAGTTCATGTAGGTGCTGTTGAAACACTCTTGCAACAATTGGGCTGATCGATCTCTGCGTTGTTGGCCAGGGAGGATTTTGCACATCTTGGCATTGCATGTAAAAGTGAGAATTAAGTCTGCGTTTCCGAAATTTAGCAACACCCATGGCCATTCGGATCCTGGTAGTTTTGTTGCATAGTGCATGGGGAAACCCTGAAAGAAGACGAGAGTACAAAACAATTTTGCCGCATTTGTTGGAAATTTCGCGATGCAGTAACGAGTGAATTCATGTCGGATTCCATATGCACCCGCTCCCTTGATAAAGTCAACACGTAGGGTCATTCCTTTTGTTCGTACCTAACGCAATCCTCCGGCCCTATCGACACGAATATATGCCGTCACAACACCCCCATACTGTTGGAAAAGCCATTCCACTGTTTTAAGGCACACCAATGCGGCGCGGAATGATGTCTCGAACTGCACAGCGATGCGCATAGCTACTGCAGGGCAAAGATATGTTGGCGTTTTTTTTCTAACCTGTGCTGTTCATCCATGTTGCATGTTGTTGCTCCCGACAACCTAATCTCCAAATGCGCGAGAAGATGGGGTCCAAACCATGGGCGTCAATGTTCGCCCGACCAGGTAACCAAATTTGCTGGGTGGTTACCTTTAGGAGATAACAAACTCTCTGTTATGTGGAGGTGCGCCACTTCCGCTCTGCGTGATGAAAAGACAACTGCCCTATCTCATCTTGCCTATGGATCATCCCTTATTCACCGCTGGTCACCACCTTCCTCAAGATGTGCATTGTCACAACAAGCTTTTGTTTCCCATTCCCTGATCAGCTATGTGGCGTTGTTCAGCTCTCCATGGTTGCCATTTGTTTGTAGGCTGCTGCATACGGAGTTGGTCGTTGTGACATTTTGAAGGCGAGTGACATGACATCTTCGAAACATTTTGATTGGCAGGTTGTTGCATCCTGGCCTGTAAGCTTCGGCTTGCCTTTCTAAAATCGTACCAGTTGGCATAGCATGGTGTGGTGCCTTGAGAGGGTGGAAGTGGCCAGACCTGTGGCACACTGGCCATGAAGTCTGAAGGCATATTGGCCATGGGCCTCGGTAGGACACAATGTTTGGCGCCAATTGATGCGAATGCCATGAACTATTATAGCTGCGGATGTTCGGCTCTAAAGTTTTGCTTGTGGTGCCTATAGCTGTTGAGTGAAAAAGTCTATTGGTTCAGTTGGGTATGGTGCTAATGGTGACAATTTAACTTTGCCTTTGTTGGCAACAATTGTTAGGTTTTCACTTAGTGGAAAACAGTGCATTACAGCAATGAACATTTCGTGTCAATGTTCCAATGAGAAGGCGCACCTTGACCTTGCGTGCGGAATCGTCGGCAAGGCAACTGCCCATTGTGCCTGCTTGCAGCACTGTCCTGAGTGGAATCTGGGTTGAACATTTTGCTGGCGAACTTGTCCTGAAGTTTAATTCATTAATCAGCATTCTGCGACAGACGATTGCATCACTTTATGTTGCCAGGCTGCCAACCTTGCTTTTCCCGCTCTGTCCTCCATTCTGTGTTGCTGATCATGTATACCTTTGTGGACTGGCTTCCTTTGTTGTGAACGCGGCCTTGCCCCGTGCATGCTCCTTCGACTCTAGGCATGGCGCATCCAATGCTGTATCGCGGGAGACCAGGCGACAATGTCAAGAGATGGGTGGGGATCTGTGTTGGTCGACCCATTTGCTACCAGCAGAATTCAGTCAGGAATTTGATTTGTGACTCGCTGAAAGAGTTTGCTGTAAGATATGTGACTCACCACAGCAAATTCATTCGATAAATCTGTGGCGCACTCATCAATTCGTATAATAAAGAAAGGAGGCTAGAAATTGTATTTGCCGATTGGCTTGCAATTGAGGAGGGTTATTATTCTAGATGGATTGAAAACGTGAATTATATGTACATTTACTATATTTTGTTATTGGATGTAAAATATAGTAGACCAAGGTATTAAACTCTCCAATTACTTGTCTTTTTCGGTAGCAAATGTTCGTCATTATACGCAAAACAGGTGTTTCACTGAGTTCAGTTCTGTGCCGTGTCTGGACTACAGGGGTAAAATTTTCCCAAATGTGTGATTCTCGTCACTGTGTTTAGCTGGCCCACTTCACATGTATGATGTAGTGTTTATTTCAGTGCTTCGTCACCATGCTTTAAAGATTCTTGGAAAGAATAAAGCAGGTGAAAGTGAACTCTTTGCTCTGTGTATTCCCTTTGGCTGGCCAGTGGATGGAACTTACCTTTCACTCTAGTAGAATCAATGAAGTGTAGAAGAGGTACCTGTTATGTTATGAGCTGAAAAATAAGGGAAATTATTAAAGTCAATGCTCTGTAGTATGGCATGGCTGCAATATTGGTCAATAATGCCTACGCGCTAGTTCGAGTCAATGAAACCGCACAATTGCTGGTCCACTCCAGTCGTATGCAGTTGTACTGTACTGTATTTTTCAAACCCGCAAGGAAAAGCTTAGGCCTACTTTGCCAAGATGAAGATGCGTGGCCTCGATCCATGACAAAATGCGCATGCACCATAATGCTTCGATCCTCCATGGGTTTGTTTTGACATAATAATACATATTGATATAGGCCTACCGCCCTTGAATAACAGGCAAGCACCTGCAGGGTGACCGAGAATCAGAATGCACAACTTTCAATGACGGCACTCTTTTAGCGCACATCCGACGACCGAACACCACCTTGACGCTTTAATTTGAAGATCACACACACAAGAACAAACAACAGTAACGATGGCCAGTCTGCATACTTGACAAATTAATGTACCATGAACGAAGTTGTTGGTGCAACATCCGGAACAATCGAAACACCTCTTTAATTTGAACAGTTAACACGCACCGCATTCAATGGCACAGAACTCTATTGTCAGGACACCGTGCTTTCGAACGAACAAAGAAAAGAAGAGAAATCCCCGGCACATGACAGGGATGACGCTCATACCCGTTCCCTGGTTCCCCCTACCTTCAGATCATATAGCCTTTATGTGATCTGGACGGCTAGCTATTGCAACTTATCTTTCGGTCCCCTGTTCTCCTAATATATACGTTGGCTTTCAGACAAAAATTGGACAGTCAAAGACGGCCATCTGTTCAGTTACGGAAGTACATTGGATTTCAGCACAAAAATTGACAGTCTAAGACAGCTCCGTGTCAGTACCGGGAAAGTACGTTGGATTTCAGACAAAAATTGCACAGCTCTAAGACGGCGCGTATTCAGTACGGAAGTACAGTGGGATTGCGCAGACAAAATTGACAGGCCCTAAGACAGCCCCGGGTTCAGTACTCGGCAAGTACGCTTGGATTTCAGACAACCAAATGACAGTCTACGATGGCCGCTTCTTCCAGTACGGGATAAGTCATGTGATTTCAGACAAAAAATAGACAGTTCTAAGACGGCGTGTTCATCACGCGGAAGTACGTTGAGATTTCAGACACAAATTGCCAGTACTAAAATATGGAGTGTCGTTCCAAGTATCGGAAGTACGTTGGATTCAACACAAAATTGGCATAGTCTAAGACGGTAAAATTAACCTTTTTCCAACCTCCGTTGTCCAGTACCGGGAAATACGTTTGCGATTTCAGACAAAACTCTGGACAGTCTAAGACCGGCGTGTTCAGTAGGGAAAAGTACGTTGGATTTCCAGACAAAAATTGACCTCTGTCCTAACGACGGCCGCTGTTTCAGTACGGTTACAGTACGTTGCGAATTTCAGACACAAATATGCCAATCTAAGACCCGGTGCTGCCCCACCCCTGTGTTCAGCTACGGGAAGTACGTTGGATTTTCAGACCACATTGCTCGTCCCTAAAGAACTGGACACGCAAAACAACTATTATTTAATTAACACTTCACAACGGTCGTTCCACGCTACACCCGGGACGTACGTCTGGATTTCACGACAAATTTACAGCTCTAACCGACGGCCGTGTTCAGTATGGGAAGTACGTTGGATTTCAGACACAACACTTGCCCCAGTCAAAGACGGTGTGTTCAGTATGGGAAGTATGTGGCATTTCAGACAACCAAATGACAGTCCCTAAGACGGCGTCGTTCAGTACCGGAAGTACGTGAGATCTTCATTAAAATGGCCAGCGTCTAAGACATGGTTAAACCCCGTGTCAGTCTGGGAAGTACGTTGGATTTCAGACAAAAATTGACAGCTCTAGACGGCGTGGTCTCACGACGGAAGTACCGTTGCCGATTCAGACAAAAAATTGACGGTCTAAACGGACGTGTGCAGCTACGGGAGTACGATTGGATTTCAGACACAAATTCGCCAGTCTAAGACAGTGTGTTCAGATTCGGAAGTACGTATTCGAGATTTCAGACACCAAATTTGAGTCATGTCTAAGACCCGTGTGTTCAGTACGGAAAGTTTTTAACCCCTGCGATTCAGACGCAAAAACTTGACAGTTTAACGACGGCCGTGTTCATATGGGAATACGTTGGATTTCCAGACACAATATTGCCAGTCTAAAGCACGGTACACACCACACAACATGTTGTTCAGTTACGGAGTAAGTTGGATTCAGACAAAAAATTGGACAGTCTCTAAGACCGGCGTGTTCCAGTACGGGAAGTACGTTGAGATTTCAGGAACAATAATTGCCAAGTCTTAACCGCGCTGTCAGGTCTGGCGAAGCCTATGTTGGGATTCAGACAAAATTGACAGTCTAGACGGTGCGTGTTTCAGCCTACGGGAAGTACGTTGCGCATTTTCAGACACAAATTGATGTCTCAAGACGGCGTGTTTCAGTACGGGAAGTACGGGATTCAGCCACAAAAATTGACTGTCAAGAGCGTGATATCCCATACGGGAAGTACGTTGGATTTCAGACACAAATGTGCCAGCTCTAGACGGCGTGTTCAGACCCGGGAAGTACCGTCGGATTTCAGACAAAAATTTACTGTCTAGACGGCCTCCGTTTCAGTAAGAAGTACGTTGATTCAGACCACAAATTGACGCTAAGACGCCGTGTTCAGTACGCGCGATCACGTTACGTTGGATTTCAGACAAAAATTGACAGTCTAAGACGGCTTTCAGTACGGCGAAGTACCGATTGGATTTCAGACACAAATTCGCAACTGTCTAAGACGGCGTGTTCAGTTCGGGAAGTCCTTACGTGGATTCAGACAAAAATTGACTGTCTAGACGGCGGTGTTCAGTACCCCCGGAAGTACGTCTGGAATTTCAGACACAAATTGCCAGTCTAAGACGGTGTGTTCAGTTACGGGCAAGTACGTTGGATTTCAGCGACAAAAAATTGACTGTCTAAGACGGCGTGTTCATCTACGTGGAAGTGACGTTGGATTTCGACACAAATTCAGCGTCTAAGACGGTGGTTCAGTACGGGAAGTACATTGGTTTCAGGACAAAAATTTGACAGCTTTAAGACGGCCCCGTCGTCTCAGCACTATGGAACCAGTACGTTGGATTTCAGAACCACCAGATATTAAGCCAGTTCTAAGGCGGATCAATATTTGTTCATACGGAAGTATGTGGATTCATGACAAAAAAATTGACAATTCTAAGACGGCTTGTTTCAGACACAGGATACGTCTGGATTGCAGACAAAAATTGCCAGTCTAAGACGAGCTTGTGTTCAGTCTGAGAAGTAGTTTGGATTTCAGACAAAAAAATGAACAGACTAAGACGGACAATGTGTCAGTACATCGGGAAGTACGTTGGATTTCAGACAAAAAATTGCCAGTCTAAGACGGCATTTGTTCATTACTGCGAAGTACGTGGAATTTTCAGACACAAATTGCCAGTCAAGACGGCGATTTAACCCCCGCTGTTCAGTACGGGAAGTATGTTGGATTGTCAGAACAAAAATTAACAGCGCTCTAACGCACGGCGTGCTTTCAGTACGAAGTACGTTGGATTTCAGACAAAAATTAACCCAGTCTAAGACGGCGTGGTCAAGTACTGGAAGCAGCAATCGCCGGCCGGCATACTTGTTTCGTTCTGGGAAAGAGCCAATCGGCAGTTACATCATATTCCGAGCGGAGCTGGCGCCTCATCGTACCCCTTCCTTCCACGCCCCTGTAAGATGGACATGCTATTTTTAAAACCTAGACCGTCGCCCGTGCCCGTACGCTGCGTGGCCGTACGTGCAAATAAATAAAATAATAAATAAAATAACTTTCCCAAACGCGAGCCAGAAACAACCAAACCCCCCAACACAGCGCTTCCTCGCTCTCGCGTGGCTCGTCACGTCGCGTGGCCTACGTGCGTTGGCCGCTACGGGCGTGGCTCGGACGTGCGATGCGCCCTACGTGCGTGGCCGTACGTGCGTGGCGACTACGTGCGTGGCTGTACGTGCGTGGCCCACGTGCCGTGTCCGTACGTGCAAACAAAGAAAAAAAACTTTCAAACTTATCAACACAGGCGTTACTTCACTCTCTGTATATGACGACTGATTGGGACATTGTGTTTACTCTAAAAATGCGCATAAGAAAATCGAGAACATTATTAGAATAACAGAAATCATCACTATCCGGAAGTGGTAGCGTGCCCAGTTACGGAAGTTACAACATGCATTCCATACGAATTATTCCATTAGTAATTGAAGTAACAACTGGCTGTATTGCTTACAATCACACACCGATGTTAATTAAAACCAAAACATTAAAAATCATGTTTACCTCCCTGTCTTAGCTTCCATGCACATTCCTGCCATTGCACTCTATCTGCCACTCTTACTTGCCACGGTAACTAAGCGCTTTCCCCATCCGTAACCGGGCACGGCCCGTGACTCATCGTCGGCCCGGCGCCCCGCACCGGCCAACGCCACGCCACGTGTTCCTTCTTGGTTTGGTAAACATAAAATGGCCTAACTTGGAATACACTTGTCCGCCATTAATATCCAAACCTCTTGCAAACGGCCCATATCAGGTCCCCAGCAATATAGCTGGCAAGTCCTTTCAATTAGATCGGAGCAGTGCCGTTGTCGAGAAACAGTGGTCCACAGACACCACACACACACACACACACACCACACACACACTGCTGGAATTATAGCTCAGATGACAACCATTGGCTGATGTTCTGAGCCCATACTATTCACCTATCAGTTGCGTGTTTATGTTCCAGTGTTATGATGCAATCGAGTACTCCCTTACTCGAGTCTCATATTTTTTGGACTAGCATGGAGCACCAACCTTACCGGACAGCAGTTCAGCGATGGAGCGACCGCAACGGGAAAAAGTCTGGCCGTCGATGCGTTGAAAAATCTTGTTGAAGCCACGTTATGCATCACAATACCAGCTTAGGATAATTCAGTGCGCATCGTCTGGCGTCACATTAATTAAACCCAGGATATGGAATGAGCATACATTCCTGCCAGCGTTAGGTAGTGAAAAACGATACAATTCATGCGCAGACTTTAACAGAAAAACCACTTTAAAAAAAATTCAAACCAAAAAATCATTTACTTAAATTACAATGCTTCTGTTTACATTTTTTGTGTCAAATTCACCTTCTGAGGTTAGGTCAGGTGCGTTTCAGAATGTGCAGCAACGAGGGTTCTTACATTCGCAGACGCTGTTTTCGAGGAGTCTTGCATTACCGCTCTCGGCCGCCCTGGTGACGATCTGTCGACACAGACGTTAATGACGTCAGCGAATAACCGATAGATCAATACCGAAGAAATACGACCTCTCAGCCTGTGACGTTTCACACGTCGACCATGCCCAAACGAATGTCAACAAATTTAGAAAAATCGCCCAAAATTCCCAAACCTGTCCGTCTCCTGCCGCGATCTCCCACAAGCCCATACTGCTGTTCATTAGACGGACAGAGCACCCGCATGCCCGCAATCATGGCCGACATTCTGTCCCTCAGTCGCGAGAGAACACGTCAAATTATTGCGCAAGACGTTAACAGAATAAATCATATCTATAATTCCTAGCAATCTCTGTGTGGTGTGTTCATGTCTGTCGTCGTCATTTCTGCTGTCTGTCTGACATTCTGCCGACCGCAGTACTCGACGAATCCCCGCGGTCGCGATCTCATTGAAACTGCCAGAATCTTCGCCGGGGACCCGCCGGATGTGCCTTTAGGACAGGTTTGATACCTCGAGCGGCAACGAGCGGTTTCCAAACTTTCACGGCCATTTATCTGGCGACAATGACAAGACACGGTGCCTCTGACGTCACGAATCTGACGTCACACATTAAAGTTTATTTTATTTATTTATTTATTCGCACGATGACGGTCCGATCTGATTGAAACTTGCCAGCGAATATTGCCGCCGGCGCCCGCGGATGGCCTTTTCAAGGTGGTTGATAGTTAACCCTCGCGACGAGTGGTTCCCAAGTTACGGCCACTTTTAGCTGTCCCGACCAATGACAGCACACGGTGCTATAACATCCAACGATATCACCATCACAATTAATGCTTATTATTTATTATTTATTCTATATATTATTCTTCTTTTGCACGATTGAAACTTGCCAGGGCCATATCTCGCTCGCGGGACCCGCGGATGTGCCTTTTCGAGGTTGCGAGAGAGAGAGAGACCGAGAGACGGCTTGCCACATCTACTGGCACTACCTATGGGCATGCACCCATACGGGCCCGGTACCTAGTATAATTAATAATAATAATAATAATTCTTGAACACAGTGGAACACAAATCGCCAGTATCACTTCCAAAAACCCATTCAGCAGTCACTTGACACTCTCTCGTTTACATCAGGTGGGTATAAGGGTGATGTACAAGATGCCTTCAATCGCATCCCGCGAATTATAGGACCTTTTCGTCATGACAGATATTGTAAGTGAAGCGATGTCCTATCCATGGACCCTAACTGTTTGAACATGCGTCATTTTATCTGTAGTGGACTGCCATATTTATTTATTATTATTTATTCGAATGCCAGTCCTGCCGGCTGCTGGTGGTTGCATTCATTTTCTGGGCCGCTGATTGCAGGCCCTGTAACCAGCAAGCTGAATTCATTTTGCCGACCTCGGAAGGATGACGGCTGAATCAATCGCAATGAATCCGAGAGAGAAAGGCCTTCGTGAATGAGGCTTTTAATTTGCTGCATTTGACATCGCCACCTCGCTACAAACACAAACAAAAAAGGTTCATCAACATCGACTACAGCGAAGTTATCACATAATAATAACCAACAAACACACAGCGCTAGGTACTCTCTCACTCTCACCGGTTTAAGCCTCAGTCGGACTACAAACCGCCAGTCCAACGACAAACACCGGAGGGCGCACACTCCTTAAGTTCCACAGCAGCTTTTCCACTCCACAAACACAATTCACACGTCACCGAAGTGCGCTCTCGTCTTCCTTCTTCTTTAATTTCACACAAAAATCAACCCACTGTGCTCACATTCAAGACTTACAGAGCTTGATTTCAAAGACCCCTCATATCTGAAGCCAGCTACCTTAAACCGTTTTTAACCCGCCTTAAGCCAACACCAGGCTTGCTACACTGCACTGAATGTAACAAGGACCCCGTTTTCTAATAATCGCCGGACACTCTTCTGCCCGTAAAATGTGGATCCGACCCGTCGATCTCTAAATTTGACAGGATCTATTATGTAAGTGTGTCTCACCTTCGCCGATAACAGTTCATTGATCGACACAGTGGCGTGACGATCGAGCCCTTGCAGCCGAAGGCCGGAGCCTGTTATTCCAGCGATTTAAAGAAGAATAGCCAGCCTCGGTCCCGTACTAGTTAGCACGTCCGCTCTGCGCGCGTGGAGTCTGCGGTTCGAATCCACGCCCCGACGTATCTAATCCTCATAATCCTCCAGCAATGCTCTGCTGTGTGTGTCCCTGGTGTGCTGTGTGGTGTGTGCTGTGTGGTGTGCTGCGCTGTCTGTGACCGCTGTTCTCGACAACCACTGCTCCGATCTAATTCGAAACTGCCAGGTATCTTTTCTGGGGACCTAGGATGGCCCTTTCCAAGGTTTGATATTAATCTCGAACAAGCGTCAGTTCCAAGTTATTGCCATTATTTACCCAAAAACCAATGAGACTGTGGGACACGCGTGTGCTATGACGTCACAATTGAGTCACCATTTTTTTTTTTTTTTAGACACGATACGGGCCAACGACTACTAGTACCACAAATAATTATTCAAAATGGTTTGTGATGTT
>CM068966.1:15238627-15254048 GCA_035128595.1 Eptatretus atami | reverse complement strand
CCCATTGGCCGGGGTGCCGTGGGAAAGTCGCTCTCTGTGGCAATCTCCACCCCATTGGCTGGGGTGCCGTGGGAAAGTCGCTCTCTGTGGCAATCTCCACCCCATTGGCCAGGGTGCCGTGGGAAAGTTGCTTTCTGTGGCATGATTGGACAAGGGGCACGCCCCTGCCTTCCTGGGCGGAGTCCCCGTCTGAGGCAATGGAAATCTCCGCCCACGTACATGGCCGAATGCACGTGGGCAATGGCGTCAGTGTGTGAAGTGAAGTGAAGGAGATTTGTTGTAAACGAAACTCCGCAGCGCACACATGTAATTCCCGTATTATAGATAGGTCCCCTACCTGTGTCTAACGGAATTTAACGATGTGTGCGCTGCGGAGTTTCGTTTACAACAAATCCCTTCACTGTCACTTCACACACTGACGCCATTGCCCACGTGCATTTCCGGCCCATGTACGTGGGCGGAGACTTTCCATTGCCTCAGACGGGACTCCGCCCAGGAGGCGAGGGGCGTGCCCCTTGTCCAATCATGCCACAGAAGCAACTTTCCCACGGCACCCTGGCCAATGGGGTGGAGATTGCCACAGAGAGCTGACTTTCCCACGGCACCCCAGCAATGGGGTGGAGATTGCCACAGAGAGCGACTTTCCCACGGCACCCCGGCCAATGGGTTGAAGATTGCACAGATGAGCGACTTTTCCACGGCACCCCGGCCAATGGGGTGGAGATGTCCAGAGAGTGACTTTCCCACGAAACCCCGTCAAAAGGTGAGAGCGCCTCAGATGGCCATTTCTCAGCCCGGAGGAAAAAAGAATAAAAAGGACGCCAGGCTGGCTGAGTGTAAGCGTGGTGGTCATGGCGTCGTCGTAAGTCATGTCGTCTCGAACTTCTCCTTGGTCTTAGTCGATGGTGCGTGCTGGGTGGATCGAGCGCACGGACCTCGCTTGCTTGGAGCGCATCGTGGTTGCGGGTTCGAGTCCCGCCGAGCCGGATGTCGAAGACCACACAAGGTGACAGTTCCAAGCATAGGCTTCTTGTCTCCAGTCTCCTTTCCTCGAGCTGGAAAACCTTCAATAAAGACCCAACGGGGTCCATTCTTTGGTGTCTGTGTCTGAGTGTGGGCCGTCTTTAAGTAGCAACTGTATAAGTGCTTGTGTATAAATGTCCATTCTTTTATTATTCGGAAACTCTGCCCTTACTGCTCCCTTCATTCCCCCAATTATTGTAAATTAAATTCCCCTCTTGTTGAATGACCACAGATCGTTTCGTGTTCTTCTACAGTTGGTTTGACCGCGTTGCGAACGGACTAGGAGGCCTCATTGCTGCGAAATTGTGCAATTGGCTCCCGCAGGATTCTGGTACCCTCCGCTCGGGTAACGGCTCGGAGTCGGCTCAAGGGAACGGCCCGATCGCGCAATCCTGCCGGGTGAATTTCCCCAGTAGTTTGGACGACGGGTATTTAGGTAATTGAAATGGCATGACCCTATCAAACGGTCGGACTATTGGCAATCTTCGGTCGATGAAGGAAACCCGTCGGCTCCGGAGTTATCTGGGGTGATGACCTATAAATCCGGCGTGTTCGTGGAGCCGACCTACTGCTCCACCTCACGGTCGTGGCTCGCCACTGAAACTCGGCCCCACAACAATATGTCCACAAAATATGGCTTAGCGCGATATATAATAACTAGCATGATACCTTATGCTCCGCACGTAGTTTAATGCGTTGGCAAAAGGGTGATGAGCATAATAGTTGAGTTATGGAAGCTGGGGAGGGTTCATGTAGGGATGTGATGCGCTATGGTTACCTTCCTTAGTTTTCTAAAGGACCTCCCTGTAGATGACATTTTGGGTGAGTATCTTGTTTGCCGAATGCCTTGTAGGAATATTGTCCAATTTGATAGATATATAGGAATACCTCTTGTCATGTTGAAAATGCAACATATAGTTGCAATGGGAGAACACGGGGCTGGGCTTGATATTCCCGAGTTTGTCAAATGTTTGCGCCCTGGGATTTGTTTATGGTCATCGAGTTGATGCGAGTCTGACTGGAAATTGTATCGCTCTGGCATTGTGAATGGAAGTGGCGTCTGTGATGGGGGCAAGTTTAAACTCGCGGTGAGACGTTTGTGTGACATTGGCTTCCTGTTGAGAAATTTCGGCATCTAGTACGTTGGCTCATTGAGTGTCTAATGTTAAGTCTTTGTGCCATTGCACAAGTCCTTGGTAATGTCAGATTTGCGTAATAGCATGATTATTGCACCTGTGGGTTTTAAAAATTGAGGCGATGCGGTGCATCTGCCGGTTGGTTGATAGAGTGAAGGGAATTCCATGGGTAGTTGTTGCTTCATTCATCATGTGAGATGGCCTTGTCGCACTGGTGTAGTTTTGGCAGGACCTGGTGAGTTTTTTTTTAATGACTTTGTCAATTTCAGCGTCAATGTGTCTCATTGAGTAGGTGTCAGAATCACAGTGATGTGACCGTGCCGAGGATCGGTTACCATTTGAAACACAGCATCCACTATGTCTGTCTTGTCAGTGACGATGTCGCACTGGGGTTGGATTTCGATGGATGATGGTGGTGCATTGTTCAGCTGACTGTGGAGTTCGCCTTGCCTAATTTCGAGCCATTGTGCGTAGTGTTGTTGATCTTATGTGTCCTCAGATTTGTCAGTTCACAATCTGGAAATGTGGCATATGCGGAACATTTGAGGCAGTTTTCAAAATGACAGCTTTGTGATTTGTTTTGGAAACAGTAACACTTGGCAAAAGTCTCCTCCCATGAGAATACTTTTCCTCCGCAATGGGGAGTTATGCCAGGTGTGTCTTGTAACATTTCTGTTCGATGCTTGGAGAGCATTTGTGGGACCATGGAGCTTCATCAACAAATTAAAGAGAGAGACTGATCGGTGAGTAATGGCATGCTTGATACTGGAGAAATGTTGCAGTGCTGGTGTCTAGGACTGTGTGGAAAAAAAATTATATTAATGTACTCTCAATTATAAATGTTGCTGGTGTTTTATAAAATTTAATTTTTATGCTATAGTCAATTGGTGTCTTCATCAGTTTATAGTTGCCGCTTTCATATCTCTAATGTTATAACATGAGACAAATGTGTCTTGCAGTGGAACAAAGTCACCCTGTTGATAGTCACAACAACTTCACTATCGGACTCCATGATTATGTATTCGCTTTTCACCTCGTAGCGCACGGTATGGCAGTTGGACGTTCCTTTGGCCTAATGCTATCAAGCCCCCTCCACCCCACAAAAGCAGAATAACATTGCCAAGAAATGTAATCTTAGCTTAGTGCAAATCATTTGTGGATTGTATACCATCTCAGTGGTTTGGACTCCATAGGTGACCATGTTATTATAAGGTGTCTGAATCCACATTGCATTCCGTTGTGGACAGATGAATCTATGTTTCAAACAACTGAGTAACAGGATTTACCATTGACTCCAAGCGGTTAACGACAACAATCTCTACAACAACTCGCCCACAGGAAGCTTTGAAGAATTGTGGACACTTCTTCCTCCAGAGAGAGCAAGGTGTTGTGGCAATTCCTGTCTATGTCAATGATGCAACTTGGATGGATTTACTCCATGGCACAGGTGATGAGTTGTGTATACACTGATGTATTTGACACACATCCCGCCTTGTACCAATACTAGAAGTAACGCTCGACTGGATGGTGTATGGTGATCGAAAAATGTATCCAGGATCTTATGTACACTGTCAACAATGTGTGCTTGGTCCTTCGTTGACCGCGATTAACTGGTTTGGGCTTTTCAGTTTCTGCCCCGCGAATATCCTCTGCTCTTCTGAGGCGAGATGTTCAATATTCGAGTGGGTAACATCCGGGGTAGGCCTACTGCTGACTACACACTTGTACCATTTTGTTGCCAGAGACCTTTGATGTCTTGAAGCTAAGGTTGTCGCTATTGGGTGGAATATTGGCGATAGCTGAATCTCTCAATCATGGCATTTTCTGTGTTTTTCCCATAGTTGCTGGGGGGTTGGTTGGGTCACCAATATATAAAAAGTGGTGGTTGAAAAGGATCGCAGCGCTGTTGCCGGCATTTGAGGAGAGTTGCTTCAGAGAGAGCTTATTCATTCCCGGTGTCGTCATGACGAGGCTGTCTCATATTACATGCTCTTTGACAATGTTCAGAGACTTGGCCATCACACTGTCGCAGTCTTCCAAATGAGGTTCGGGCCAGGAACTCGAGCAGGAGGAACGGGAGACAGTATCGTTCCATGTTCCTTGGGCTGACGGAAAAAGCGGCCCTACTTGTGTCTCTCACGTGCCCTCGTCTGCGGGCTTCGGTCGGCCATTCTTGTGTGATTTGTGAAAGACGTAGTGGATTTATGCATATTGAATATAGCAGAGTCAGATGTGGTCATTGCTTGTCGAGTTTGAAGAATGCCTGTTAGCATTGTGTCCTTGTTGTGGAGGCTTTGCTGCCAGCAACTGTGTTTCCCGGGTGAATAAACTGGCTTAGCTGGCCTGGTACGAGCCGAGGCGAGCCTGATGATGGCATACTGAGCATTGGTTGTGCATTTTGTATTTCATGCCATTCTCAATAAGCCTCTGGTGCGCCTGATGTATCTAGCATCAATGAACGGTGGCAACTTTCGTCGTGATGGAGCCTGATTAGTTTCTGTGACCTGGATTTTGGTGCGTCGTCCGGCCCTGTAACACCGTATTAAACAGTATTTTACACTGCTTTATGTAGCAGGCCTCCAACGTTGATTATGGGCTTGGATATTTCTGAGGATAAGTAAGGTTGTACAGGTACAAATCCAGTTCGGTTGTCTACATTGTGAAGATATCCGATGGTCGATTGTATCCCGCGACCGTTTCGGACCTCTCTTATACAGTGGGTAGCCATGAGTTGCCAGTGCAGTTGTTTCCCGCGGAACTCCTTAGGATAGTCCTTTGTGCATTTGTCGTTCTAGCATACATGGTGCGTGTTTCCTTGAGGAGTCCCATGAGACCCGTGAACCATGGTTGTTCTTGTTGACTTGGAAAACAACTCGGATGTTTTGTTGGCATCCAGGGATTCTTCTTGCCTGATATAATGCTGTCGGATGTCAGCTGGCTCTCTTAATTTGCTATTGTTCCCAAAGAATGAGAAGATGACAATGTGGGCAGCACCACGTTTTGGAAACTCCTACCTCACATAGATCCATGGGCGACCGTTTGCCGCCAGTACATGCTCTTTTCTTATGTCCGTCATGCAGTTCATGTAGGTGCTGTTGAAACACTCTTGCAACAATTGGGCTGATCGATCTCTGCGTTGTTGGCCAGGGAGGATTTTGCACATCTTGGCATTGCATGTAAAAGTGAGAATTAAGTCTGCGTTTCCGAAATTTAGCAACACCCATGGCCATTCGGATCCTGGTAGTTTTGTTGCATAGTGCATGGGGAAACCCTGAAAGAAGACGAGAGTACAAAACAATTTTGCCGCATTTGTTGGAAATTTCGCGATGCAGTAACGAGTGAATTCATGTCGGATTCCATATGCACCCGCTCCCTTGATAAAGTCAACACGTAGGGTCATTCCTTTTGTTCGTACCTAACGCAATCCTCCGGCCCTATCGACACGAATATATGCCGTCACAACACCCCCATACTGTTGGAAAAGCCATTCCACTGTTTTAAGGCACACCAATGCGGCGCGGAATGATGTCTCGAACTGCACAGCGATGCGCATAGCTACTGCAGGGCAAAGATATGTTGGCGTTTTTTTTCTAACCTGTGCTGTTCATCCATGTTGCATGTTGTTGCTCCCGACAACCTAATCTCCAAATGCGCGAGAAGATGGGGTCCAAACCATGGGCGTCAATGTTCGCCCGACCAGGTAACCAAATTTGCTGGGTGGTTACCTTTAGGAGATAACAAACTCTCTGTTATGTGGAGGTGCGCCACTTCCGCTCTGCGTGATGAAAAGACAACTGCCCTATCTCATCTTGCCTATGGATCATCCCTTATTCACCGCTGGTCACCACCTTCCTCAAGATGTGCATTGTCACAACAAGCTTTTGTTTCCCATTCCCTGATCAGCTATGTGGCGTTGTTCAGCTCTCCATGGTTGCCATTTGTTTGTAGGCTGCTGCATACGGAGTTGGTCGTTGTGACATTTTGAAGGCGAGTGACATGACATCTTCGAAACATTTTGATTGGCAGGTTGTTGCATCCTGGCCTGTAAGCTTCGGCTTGCCTTTCTAAAATCGTACCAGTTGGCATAGCATGGTGTGGTGCCTTGAGAGGGTGGAAGTGGCCAGACCTGTGGCACACTGGCCATGAAGTCTGAAGGCATATTGGCCATGGGCCTCGGTAGGACACAATGTTTGGCGCCAATTGATGCGAATGCCATGAACTATTATAGCTGCGGATGTTCGGCTCTAAAGTTTTGCTTGTGGTGCCTATAGCTGTTGAGTGAAAAAGTCTATTGGTTCAGTTGGGTATGGTGCTAATGGTGACAATTTAACTTTGCCTTTGTTGGCAACAATTGTTAGGTTTTCACTTAGTGGAAAACAGTGCATTACAGCAATGAACATTTCGTGTCAATGTTCCAATGAGAAGGCGCACCTTGACCTTGCGTGCGGAATCGTCGGCAAGGCAACTGCCCATTGTGCCTGCTTGCAGCACTGTCCTGAGTGGAATCTGGGTTGAACATTTTGCTGGCGAACTTGTCCTGAAGTTTAATTCATTAATCAGCATTCTGCGACAGACGATTGCATCACTTTATGTTGCCAGGCTGCCAACCTTGCTTTTCCCGCTCTGTCCTCCATTCTGTGTTGCTGATCATGTATACCTTTGTGGACTGGCTTCCTTTGTTGTGAACGCGGCCTTGCCCCGTGCATGCTCCTTCGACTCTAGGCATGGCGCATCCAATGCTGTATCGCGGGAGACCAGGCGACAATGTCAAGAGATGGGTGGGGATCTGTGTTGGTCGACCCATTTGCTACCAGCAGAATTCAGTCAGGAATTTGATTTGTGACTCGCTGAAAGAGTTTGCTGTAAGATATGTGACTCACCACAGCAAATTCATTCGATAAATCTGTGGCGCACTCATCAATTCGTATAATAAAGAAAGGAGGCTAGAAATTGTATTTGCCGATTGGCTTGCAATTGAGGAGGGTTATTATTCTAGATGGATTGAAAACGTGAATTATATGTACATTTACTATATTTTGTTATTGGATGTAAAATATAGTAGACCAAGGTATTAAACTCTCCAATTACTTGTCTTTTTCGGTAGCAAATGTTCGTCATTATACGCAAAACAGGTGTTTCACTGAGTTCAGTTCTGTGCCGTGTCTGGACTACAGGGGTAAAATTTTCCCAAATGTGTGATTCTCGTCACTGTGTTTAGCTGGCCCACTTCACATGTATGATGTAGTGTTTATTTCAGTGCTTCGTCACCATGCTTTAAAGATTCTTGGAAAGAATAAAGCAGGTGAAAGTGAACTCTTTGCTCTGTGTATTCCCTTTGGCTGGCCAGTGGATGGAACTTACCTTTCACTCTAGTAGAATCAATGAAGTGTAGAAGAGGTACCTGTTATGTTATGAGCTGAAAAATAAGGGAAATTATTAAAGTCAATGCTCTGTAGTATGGCATGGCTGCAATATTGGTCAATAATGCCTACGCGCTAGTTCGAGTCAATGAAACCGCACAATTGCTGGTCCACTCCAGTCGTATGCAGTTGTACTGTACTGTATTTTTCAAACCCGCAAGGAAAAGCTTAGGCCTACTTTGCCAAGATGAAGATGCGTGGCCTCGATCCATGACAAAATGCGCATGCACCATAATGCTTCGATCCTCCATGGGTTTGTTTTGACATAATAATACATATTGATATAGGCCTACCGCCCTTGAATAACAGGCAAGCACCTGCAGGGTGACCGAGAATCAGAATGCACAACTTTCAATGACGGCACTCTTTTAGCGCACATCCGACGACCGAACACCACCTTGACGCTTTAATTTGAAGATCACACACACAAGAACAAACAACAGTAACGATGGCCAGTCTGCATACTTGACAAATTAATGTACCATGAACGAAGTTGTTGGTGCAACATCCGGAACAATCGAAACACCTCTTTAATTTGAACAGTTAACACGCACCGCATTCAATGGCACAGAACTCTATTGTCAGGACACCGTGCTTTCGAACGAACAAAGAAAAGAAGAGAAATCCCCGGCACATGACAGGGATGACGCTCATACCCGTTCCCTGGTTCCCCCTACCTTCAGATCATATAGCCTTTATGTGATCTGGACGGCTAGCTATTGCAACTTATCTTTCGGTCCCCTGTTCTCCTAATATATACGTTGGCTTTCAGACAAAAATTGGACAGTCAAAGACGGCCATCTGTTCAGTTACGGAAGTACATTGGATTTCAGCACAAAAATTGACAGTCTAAGACAGCTCCGTGTCAGTACCGGGAAAGTACGTTGGATTTCAGACAAAAATTGCACAGCTCTAAGACGGCGCGTATTCAGTACGGAAGTACAGTGGGATTGCGCAGACAAAATTGACAGGCCCTAAGACAGCCCCGGGTTCAGTACTCGGCAAGTACGCTTGGATTTCAGACAACCAAATGACAGTCTACGATGGCCGCTTCTTCCAGTACGGGATAAGTCATGTGATTTCAGACAAAAAATAGACAGTTCTAAGACGGCGTGTTCATCACGCGGAAGTACGTTGAGATTTCAGACACAAATTGCCAGTACTAAAATATGGAGTGTCGTTCCAAGTATCGGAAGTACGTTGGATTCAACACAAAATTGGCATAGTCTAAGACGGTAAAATTAACCTTTTTCCAACCTCCGTTGTCCAGTACCGGGAAATACGTTTGCGATTTCAGACAAAACTCTGGACAGTCTAAGACCGGCGTGTTCAGTAGGGAAAAGTACGTTGGATTTCCAGACAAAAATTGACCTCTGTCCTAACGACGGCCGCTGTTTCAGTACGGTTACAGTACGTTGCGAATTTCAGACACAAATATGCCAATCTAAGACCCGGTGCTGCCCCACCCCTGTGTTCAGCTACGGGAAGTACGTTGGATTTTCAGACCACATTGCTCGTCCCTAAAGAACTGGACACGCAAAACAACTATTATTTAATTAACACTTCACAACGGTCGTTCCACGCTACACCCGGGACGTACGTCTGGATTTCACGACAAATTTACAGCTCTAACCGACGGCCGTGTTCAGTATGGGAAGTACGTTGGATTTCAGACACAACACTTGCCCCAGTCAAAGACGGTGTGTTCAGTATGGGAAGTATGTGGCATTTCAGACAACCAAATGACAGTCCCTAAGACGGCGTCGTTCAGTACCGGAAGTACGTGAGATCTTCATTAAAATGGCCAGCGTCTAAGACATGGTTAAACCCCGTGTCAGTCTGGGAAGTACGTTGGATTTCAGACAAAAATTGACAGCTCTAGACGGCGTGGTCTCACGACGGAAGTACCGTTGCCGATTCAGACAAAAAATTGACGGTCTAAACGGACGTGTGCAGCTACGGGAGTACGATTGGATTTCAGACACAAATTCGCCAGTCTAAGACAGTGTGTTCAGATTCGGAAGTACGTATTCGAGATTTCAGACACCAAATTTGAGTCATGTCTAAGACCCGTGTGTTCAGTACGGAAAGTTTTTAACCCCTGCGATTCAGACGCAAAAACTTGACAGTTTAACGACGGCCGTGTTCATATGGGAATACGTTGGATTTCCAGACACAATATTGCCAGTCTAAAGCACGGTACACACCACACAACATGTTGTTCAGTTACGGAGTAAGTTGGATTCAGACAAAAAATTGGACAGTCTCTAAGACCGGCGTGTTCCAGTACGGGAAGTACGTTGAGATTTCAGGAACAATAATTGCCAAGTCTTAACCGCGCTGTCAGGTCTGGCGAAGCCTATGTTGGGATTCAGACAAAATTGACAGTCTAGACGGTGCGTGTTTCAGCCTACGGGAAGTACGTTGCGCATTTTCAGACACAAATTGATGTCTCAAGACGGCGTGTTTCAGTACGGGAAGTACGGGATTCAGCCACAAAAATTGACTGTCAAGAGCGTGATATCCCATACGGGAAGTACGTTGGATTTCAGACACAAATGTGCCAGCTCTAGACGGCGTGTTCAGACCCGGGAAGTACCGTCGGATTTCAGACAAAAATTTACTGTCTAGACGGCCTCCGTTTCAGTAAGAAGTACGTTGATTCAGACCACAAATTGACGCTAAGACGCCGTGTTCAGTACGCGCGATCACGTTACGTTGGATTTCAGACAAAAATTGACAGTCTAAGACGGCTTTCAGTACGGCGAAGTACCGATTGGATTTCAGACACAAATTCGCAACTGTCTAAGACGGCGTGTTCAGTTCGGGAAGTCCTTACGTGGATTCAGACAAAAATTGACTGTCTAGACGGCGGTGTTCAGTACCCCCGGAAGTACGTCTGGAATTTCAGACACAAATTGCCAGTCTAAGACGGTGTGTTCAGTTACGGGCAAGTACGTTGGATTTCAGCGACAAAAAATTGACTGTCTAAGACGGCGTGTTCATCTACGTGGAAGTGACGTTGGATTTCGACACAAATTCAGCGTCTAAGACGGTGGTTCAGTACGGGAAGTACATTGGTTTCAGGACAAAAATTTGACAGCTTTAAGACGGCCCCGTCGTCTCAGCACTATGGAACCAGTACGTTGGATTTCAGAACCACCAGATATTAAGCCAGTTCTAAGGCGGATCAATATTTGTTCATACGGAAGTATGTGGATTCATGACAAAAAAATTGACAATTCTAAGACGGCTTGTTTCAGACACAGGATACGTCTGGATTGCAGACAAAAATTGCCAGTCTAAGACGAGCTTGTGTTCAGTCTGAGAAGTAGTTTGGATTTCAGACAAAAAAATGAACAGACTAAGACGGACAATGTGTCAGTACATCGGGAAGTACGTTGGATTTCAGACAAAAAATTGCCAGTCTAAGACGGCATTTGTTCATTACTGCGAAGTACGTGGAATTTTCAGACACAAATTGCCAGTCAAGACGGCGATTTAACCCCCGCTGTTCAGTACGGGAAGTATGTTGGATTGTCAGAACAAAAATTAACAGCGCTCTAACGCACGGCGTGCTTTCAGTACGAAGTACGTTGGATTTCAGACAAAAATTAACCCAGTCTAAGACGGCGTGGTCAAGTACTGGAAGCAGCAATCGCCGGCCGGCATACTTGTTTCGTTCTGGGAAAGAGCCAATCGGCAGTTACATCATATTCCGAGCGGAGCTGGCGCCTCATCGTACCCCTTCCTTCCACGCCCCTGTAAGATGGACATGCTATTTTTAAAACCTAGACCGTCGCCCGTGCCCGTACGCTGCGTGGCCGTACGTGCAAATAAATAAAATAATAAATAAAATAACTTTCCCAAACGCGAGCCAGAAACAACCAAACCCCCCAACACAGCGCTTCCTCGCTCTCGCGTGGCTCGTCACGTCGCGTGGCCTACGTGCGTTGGCCGCTACGGGCGTGGCTCGGACGTGCGATGCGCCCTACGTGCGTGGCCGTACGTGCGTGGCGACTACGTGCGTGGCTGTACGTGCGTGGCCCACGTGCCGTGTCCGTACGTGCAAACAAAGAAAAAAAACTTTCAAACTTATCAACACAGGCGTTACTTCACTCTCTGTATATGACGACTGATTGGGACATTGTGTTTACTCTAAAAATGCGCATAAGAAAATCGAGAACATTATTAGAATAACAGAAATCATCACTATCCGGAAGTGGTAGCGTGCCCAGTTACGGAAGTTACAACATGCATTCCATACGAATTATTCCATTAGTAATTGAAGTAACAACTGGCTGTATTGCTTACAATCACACACCGATGTTAATTAAAACCAAAACATTAAAAATCATGTTTACCTCCCTGTCTTAGCTTCCATGCACATTCCTGCCATTGCACTCTATCTGCCACTCTTACTTGCCACGGTAACTAAGCGCTTTCCCCATCCGTAACCGGGCACGGCCCGTGACTCATCGTCGGCCCGGCGCCCCGCACCGGCCAACGCCACGCCACGTGTTCCTTCTTGGTTTGGTAAACATAAAATGGCCTAACTTGGAATACACTTGTCCGCCATTAATATCCAAACCTCTTGCAAACGGCCCATATCAGGTCCCCAGCAATATAGCTGGCAAGTCCTTTCAATTAGATCGGAGCAGTGCCGTTGTCGAGAAACAGTGGTCCACAGACACCACACACACACACACACACACCACACACACACTGCTGGAATTATAGCTCAGATGACAACCATTGGCTGATGTTCTGAGCCCATACTATTCACCTATCAGTTGCGTGTTTATGTTCCAGTGTTATGATGCAATCGAGTACTCCCTTACTCGAGTCTCATATTTTTTGGACTAGCATGGAGCACCAACCTTACCGGACAGCAGTTCAGCGATGGAGCGACCGCAACGGGAAAAAGTCTGGCCGTCGATGCGTTGAAAAATCTTGTTGAAGCCACGTTATGCATCACAATACCAGCTTAGGATAATTCAGTGCGCATCGTCTGGCGTCACATTAATTAAACCCAGGATATGGAATGAGCATACATTCCTGCCAGCGTTAGGTAGTGAAAAACGATACAATTCATGCGCAGACTTTAACAGAAAAACCACTTTAAAAAAAATTCAAACCAAAAAATCATTTACTTAAATTACAATGCTTCTGTTTACATTTTTTGTGTCAAATTCACCTTCTGAGGTTAGGTCAGGTGCGTTTCAGAATGTGCAGCAACGAGGGTTCTTACATTCGCAGACGCTGTTTTCGAGGAGTCTTGCATTACCGCTCTCGGCCGCCCTGGTGACGATCTGTCGACACAGACGTTAATGACGTCAGCGAATAACCGATAGATCAATACCGAAGAAATACGACCTCTCAGCCTGTGACGTTTCACACGTCGACCATGCCCAAACGAATGTCAAAGAAGTAAAATTAGAAAATCGCCCAAAAGTTCCAAACCTGGTGCTCGCTGCGACGATCTCCACAAGCATATGCTGTTCATTAGACGGAACAGAGCACCCGCATGCCCGCAATCATGGCCGACATTCTGTCCCTCAGTCGCGAGAGAACACGTCAAATTATTGCGCAAGACGTTAACAGAATAAATCATATCTATAATTCCTAGCAATCTCTGTGTGGTGTGTTCATGTCTGTCGTCGTCATTTCTGCTGTCTGTCTGACATTCTGCCGACCGCAGTACTCGACGAATCCCCGCGGTCGCGATCTCATTGAAACTGCCAGAATCTTCGCCGGGGACCCGCCGGATGTGCCTTTAGGACAGGTTTGATACCTCGAGCGGCAACGAGCGGTTTCCAAACTTTCACGGCCATTTATCTGGCGACAATGACAAGACACGGTGCCTCTGACGTCACGAATCTGACGTCACACATTAAAGTTTATTTTATTTATTTATTTATTCGCACGATGACGGTCCGATCTGATTGAAACTTGCCAGCGAATATTGCCGCCGGCGCCCGCGGATGGCCTTTTCAAGGTGGTTGATAGTTAACCCTCGCGACGAGTGGTTCCCAAGTTACGGCCACTTTTAGCTGTCCCGACCAATGACAGCACACGGTGCTATAACATCCAACGATATCACCATCACAATTAATGCTTATTATTTATTATTTATTCTATATATTATTCTTCTTTTGCACGATTGAAACTTGCCAGGGCCATATCTCGCTCGCGGGACCCGCGGATGTGCCTTTTCGAGGTTGCGAGAGAGAGAGAGACCGAGAGACGGCTTGCCACATCTACTGGCACTACCTATGGGCATGCACCCATACGGGCCCGGTACCTAGTATAATTAATAATAATAATAATAATTCTTGAACACAGTGGAACACAAATCGCCAGTATCACTTCCAAAAACCCATTCAGCAGTCACTTGACACTCTCTCGTTTACATCAGGTGGGTATAAGGGTGATGTACAAGATGCCTTCAATCGCATCCCGCGAATTATAGGACCTTTTCGTCATGACAGATATTGTAAGTGAAGCGATGTCCTATCCATGGACCCTAACTGTTTGAACATGCGTCATTTTATCTGTAGTGGACTGCCATATTTATTTATTATTATTTATTCGAATGCCAGTCCTGCCGGCTGCTGGTGGTTGCATTCATTTTCTGGGCCGCTGATTGCAGGCCCTGTAACCAGCAAGCTGAATTCATTTTGCCGACCTCGGAAGGATGACGGCTGAATCAATCGCAATGAATCCGAGAGAGAAAGGCCTTCGTGAATGAGGCTTTTAATTTGCTGCATTTGACATCGCCACCTCGCTACAAACACAAACAAAAAAGGTTCATCAACATCGACTACAGCGAAGTTATCACATAATAATAACCAACAAACACACAGCGCTAGGTACTCTCTCACTCTCACCGGTTTAAGCCTCAGTCGGACTACAAACCGCCAGTCCAACGACAAACACCGGAGGGCGCACACTCCTTAAGTTCCACAGCAGCTTTTCCACTCCACAAACACAATTCACACGTCACCGAAGTGCGCTCTCGTCTTCCTTCTTCTTTAATTTCACACAAAAATCAACCCACTGTGCTCACATTCAAGACTTACAGAGCTTGATTTCAAAGACCCCTCATATCTGAAGCCAGCTACCTTAAACCGTTTTTAACCCGCCTTAAGCCAACACCAGGCTTGCTACACTGCACTGAATGTAACAAGGACCCCGTTTTCTAATAATCGCCGGACACTCTTCTGCCCGTAAAATGTGGATCCGACCCGTCGATCTCTAAATTTGACAGGATCTATTATGTAAGTGTGTCTCACCTTCGCCGATAACAGTTCATTGATCGACACAGTGGCGTGACGATCGAGCCCTTGCAGCCGAAGGCCGGAGCCTGTTATTCCAGCGATTTAAAGAAGAATAGCCAGCCTCGGTCCCGTACTAGTTAGCACGTCCGCTCTGCGCGCGTGGAGTCTGCGGTTCGAATCCACGCCCCGACGTATCTAATCCTCATAATCCTCCAGCAATGCTCTGCTGTGTGTGTCCCTGGTGTGCTGTGTGGTGTGTGCTGTGTGGTGTGCTGCGCTGTCTGTGACCGCTGTTCTCGACAACCACTGCTCCGATCTAATTCGAAACTGCCAGGTATCTTTTCTGGGGACCTAGGATGGCCCTTTCCAAGGTTTGATATTAATCTCGAACAAGCGTCAGTTCCAAGTTATTGCCATTATTTACCCAAAAACCAATGAGACTGTGGGACACGCGTGTGCTATGACGTCACAATTGAGTCACCATTTTTTTTTTTTTTTAGACACGATACGGGCCAACGACTACTAGTACCACAAATAATTATTCAAAATGGTTTGTGATGTT
>CM068966.1:15218502-15235449 GCA_035128595.1 Eptatretus atami | reverse complement strand
ACAATACTGTCATGACGAAAAAGTCCTTAATTCCGGAATCATATGAAGCACTTGTACATCCCCTGACACCACCTATGTAAAACACAGTAATATGCTAAGGTTTTGAGTGATCACAAGCGATTTGTGCCCTTGTTCAAGATATTATTATTATTATTGATTAATTATAACTAGTCGCCGTAGGTGCTGCCATAGTGAGTTGCAGATGTGCAGCCTCTCTCTCTCTCTCTCTCAAACCTCAAAGCACATCCGCGGTCCCAGCCAATTATCTGCAAGTTTCAATCGTTGCAAAAGAAATTAATATTAATAAATAAATAATAAATAAATAAACATAATGTTGATTCATTCGTGATTTATAGCACCGTTTGTCCTCGATTTCACAAGATAAATGGCCGTAAATGGGACCACTCGTCTCGGATTAATATCCAACTTGAAAGACATCGCGGGCCCCCGCAATATCCTGGCAATTCAATCAGACGAACCTCAACGATGCAATAAATAAATAAATAAATAAACTTAATGACTCATCTACGTCAGAGCACCGTGGTCTTGTCATTGGTCGACAGATATAAATGCCGTAACTTGGAACCGCTGTCAATCTGTATCAACCTCCTAAAGCAATCCGCGGGTCCCCTCAATATCTGGCAATTTCAAATTGAGATCGATCGAGCGGTCGTCGAGAAACTCCGTCGTCAGACCAGAAGACAGACAGCGACAGACAGACAGACGACAACAAACCACACAAGATGCTAATTATAGATAGAATTAGTTTGTTAACGTTGGCATAATTTGACGTTTCTTCCCTCCGAAACTTCCGAAGCATTGTCGCCACTTTTCGGCATGCGCTCTTTGCTAATGAACAGCATGCTATTGAAGATCGCGCCAACGACAGTTTGGAATTTTTGGCGATTTTTCTAATTTTTACCATTGTTGCATGCGACGTTGACGCACCGCTGAATGAGGCGTAATTCCTCATTGAACATCATCGTTAGTCGCTGACGTCATACGTCTTTCACAAGACCGTCACCGTCCGTAAGCGTAAGCCACTCCAAACAGCGTCTCGATTGTAAAACCCTTTCTGCACATTCGAACCCACGCTACACTCAAGAAGTGATTTACACACAAAAATTGTAACAAGAAAACATTGTATTAAATAAAGATGTTTAATTTTTTTTAAGTTATCTGTAACGTCGCCGCATATTAATTGGACGTTTCTTCCTCCTGAAACCGCTGCAGAATTGCTATTCCATATCTGGTTTCTTAATGTGCGAAAGGAGCGCTAATATCTAAGCGATTGGATGACAACGTGGCTTCAACAAGGACTTTCAATCCCCATTCGAGGCCGCTTTATTCCGTTCGGTCCCATACGCGAACTGACTGTCCGGTATAAGTGCTCCTCTCAAAAATATTTAACTCAGTAAGTAGTACTCTTGCATCACAAACACTAACATTAACACAACTATAATAAATACTATGGTTCAGAACATCGCATGGTTCAGCTATCTATAATTGCACCAGTGTGTTGTGTTGTGTTGGTGTGATGTGTGTGTGTGTGGTGTGTGTGTGTGTGTGTGTGTGTGTTGTGTGTGACCGCGTTTCTCGACAACCACTGCTCCATCTAATTGAATTGCCAGCTATAATGCTGGACCTGAAGTATGTGCCTTTTCAAGTTTTGATATTAATCGAAAGTGTTCCAATTATTGCCATTATTTTACCAAACCAATGAACAGGACACGTGCCTGTGTTCGCCGGTGCCGGCCGGCGACGATGACGTCACGGTTCCGGGTTACGATTGGGAAAGCGCTTGGTTACCGTCGGCATAATGAGGGCAATGTTCAATGGCACGGAATTATGCAGCAAAACAGGTTTAAACTTTGATTTAATTGGATTTATACTCTGTTGTGCTGAATAATCCACAGGCATGTGTTAACTTTCAATCAAGTGATAATTCGGAATGCATGTGAACATTCCGTACGGACGCACACTTCCGATATGCTGAGCAACTGTATTCTAATAATTTCTCACTTTCTTATGCGATTTATAGATAACACTCCCCATCAGTCTTCGTACCGAGAGCAAGGAACGCCTGTGATGATGAAATTTTTTTTTTTGTTTGCATACGACACGCCGTAGCCACGCACTTCGCCACCGCACTAGGCCACCAGGACATCACGCACGTACGGCCACGCATTAGGCAGCGTACACCACTGCGAGACGAAGACGCCCTGTTGGTATGTATTTCTGCTCGCGGTTTGAAGGTTTATTTATTTCATTTATTATTATTTGCACTACGCACACGCACATACGGCACGTACTAGTTTTGTTTCTTTTTAGAAAACAGCATGCATCTTACGAGTGAGGAAGAGGTGGGTACATGGACGCCACTCTTCACATGATATACTCCGTTGGCTCTTTCCAGACCAAAACGATCCCCATTGTTTTGCCTTCCCGCCATCGAACACCCCCGTCTTAACTGTTAATTGTTTGTCTAAATCCAACGTACTTCCCGTCACTAGTAGATAACTGAACTCCGTCTTAGGACTGTTATTTTTGTCTATAAATCCCAACATACTTTCCCTACTGAACACCGCCCCGTCTGAGACTGGCATTTGGTCTAATCCAACGTACTTCCCGTAATGAAAACGCCGTCTTAGACTGGCAATTTTGTCTGAAATCCAACGTACTTCACGACTTGAACACCCGTCTTAGATCTGTCAATTTTTCTGAAATCCAACATTATTCCCAGACTGAACACGCCGTCCTGACTGGCAATTTTGTTGGAATCCAACTGACTTCCCGTATCTGAATCAACCCGTCTTAGACTGTCAATTTTTTGTCTGAAATCCAAACATACTTCCCGTACTAAACACCTTCTAGACTGCATTTGTGTCTGAAAATCCAACTACTTCCATTACTACACACCCGTTTAAACTGTCAATTTTGTCTGAAAATCCAACATTTCCCACTGACACACCGTCTTAGACTGACAATTTGTCTGAAATCAACGTACTTCCGTACTAACAGCACCGTCTTAGACTCGCAATTGTGTCTGAAATCCAACGTACTTCCCGTACTGAACACGCTCCGTCTAGACAGTCAATTTTTGTTGAAATCCAACGACTTCCCTACTGAACCACAACCGTCTTAACTGGCAATTTGTGTCTGAAATCCAACTGTACTTCCACTGAACCGCCATCTTAGAACAGTCAATTTTTGTCTTATCCCAACGTACTTCCGTACTGAATCCGCCTCTTAGACAGGCAATTGTGCTGAAATCCAACTTATTCCCGTACGAAACACGCCGTCTTAGACTGCAAATTTTGTCTGATCCAACAACTTCCCAGTACGAAACCCGTCTTAGACTGCAATTTTTGTCTGAATCCAACGTACTTCCCTACTGAACACCCGTCTTAGACTGTCAATTTTTGTCTAAATCCAACATACTTCCCGTACGGAAACACACCGTTAGACTGCATTTGTTCTGAAATCCAACTACTTCCCAATGCTGAACACGCCGTCTTAAACTTCATTTGTCTAAATCCACATTCCGTACCTGAACACACCGTCTTAGACTCACAATTTGTGTCTGAAATCCAAGTACTTCCCGGTTATGAACACATCGCTAGACTGCAATTTGTGTCTGAAATCCAAACGACTCTCCCGTTTACTGAACCCCGTACTAGACATCAATTTTTTCTAAATCCCAACTACCCCTTGGATACACGCCTCTTAGGACTGTCAATTTTTGTCTGAAATCCAAACGTATTCCAGACTAACACCCGTCTTAGACTGGATTTTTGTCTGAAATCCAACTACTTCCCGTACTGACACGCCTTCTTAGACTGTCACATTTTTGTCTGAAATCAACATATTCCCATACTGAACACACCGTTTGACTTGGCATTTGTGTCTAAATCAACGTACTTTCCCATACTGAACACCCGTTCTTAGACTGTTAAATTTTTTGTCTCGAAATCCAGTACTCCCGACTAACACACCTCTTAGACTGACAATTGTGTCTGAAACCAAGTAATTCCCTTACTTGAACAACCGTCTTTATGCTGCAATTTGTGCTGAAATCCAACGTACTTCCCTAGAACACGCCGTTTCTTAACAGTCATTTTTGTCTGAAATCCAACGTACTTCCTTACTGCAACACGCCGTCTTAGACTGTCAATTTTGTCTTGAAAGCCAACGTACTTCCCGTATGAACACACGCTTAGGACTTGCCAATTTTTGCTAATCCACGTACTCCCGTACTGAACACACCATTTTAGATGGCAATTGTTCGAAATTCCAAGTACTTCCCGTTAATGAAATCACCCTCTAGACTGTTCAATTTTTCTGAAACCAACATACTTCCCGTATGAACACGCCATCTTAAGACGTCAATTTTTGTCTTGAATCCAAAGTATTTCCTTCACTGAACACCGCTGTTAGGCTGTCAATCTTCTGCATCCAACTGTACTTCCGTCACTGAATACCCTCTTAGACTGTCATTTTTGTCTGAAATCCAACGTACCTTCCCTACTTGAACACGCTTCTTAGGACTGTCAAATTTGTCTGAAATCAATGTACTTCCCGTATGAACACGCCGTTTGTTCAATTATGTCTGAAATGCCAATCTTTATATTTAAAAAACACCCGAAATAAGTCTGCAATAGGCCTACGTCCAATAACCATCAAGTGTACAATCTGAAGTAGGGAACAGGAACGGTATGAGTCATCCCTTCCATTGCCAGTTCTCGCTTCTTTTCTTGTTTTCGAAAGCAGTTTGTCTGACATAATTCTGTACTTGAATGCGTGCGTTTAATGTTCAAATTAAAAAGGGTTCGATTGTCGCATCACCAAACAACTGCTGTTCATTACTATTAATTGTCAATTCAACCCATCGTTTACCTTGTGGTCTTTGTGTGTGATCTCAATTAAAGGTCAAGCTGGTTTCGATCGTCGGTGGCGCTAAAAAGTGCCGTTCATTGATAATTTGTCATTCTATTCTCGTCACCCTCCAACTGTCCTGTTCAGTCAAGTAGCCATTATATCATATGTAGTGTATGTCAAACCAAACAACCATTGAGATCGACATTATGGCCAATGCGCATTTTGCATGGATCGAGCCACGCATCTTCATCTTTTCAAAGTATGGCCTACTTTCCTTCTTTGAAAAATACAGTACAGTAACAACTCGAACCTCGACTGGACATGACCACATTTCGTCATTGCTAGAACTACGTAGCATTACTTTGACCATATTCCAAACCCTGCAATCACGTATCTTGACATTTATAATTTCCCTTATTTTTCAGCTCCATAACATAAAACATACCTCTTCTACACTTCATTGATTTCATACCTAAGTTCAATAAGTTCCATCCACTCCAGCCAAACGATACACAGAGCAAGGTTCACTTTCACCTGCTTATTCTTTCCAAGAATCTCTAAACTGACAAGCACTAAATAAAAACACTACATATACATTACATGACCAGCCTAAACGAGTGACAAAAAATCACACCATGAAATTTTTACCCCTTATCCCAACACCAACAATAAACTCAATTGAAACACCTGTTTGCCTATAATAACAAACATTTCACCAAAGAGTTAAATTGAGAGTTATTAATACCTTGCTCTACAATTTCTACACCATTTTTACAAAATTTAATACATATAATTCCACTTTCAGATGCCATCTCAGAAAGATTACCCCCTCGATTGCCAAGCCAAATCGCAAATTACCAATTTCTACCCCTTTCTTTATAACAAATGATGATGGTGCGCACACGAATGAATTGCTTGGTGAGTCACATATTCTTACCAGCAGAACTTCTTTCCCCATCACAAATCAAATTTCCTGACTGATTCTCTTGCAATGGCGACCAACACCAATACCACCCATCGTTTAATTGTCATTCGCCCCCTACGCATTATGCGCCATGCCTAGACGTCGAAACACACAGGGCAAGGACCTTTCAAACAAACCATCCACCAAAGGATACATTGATCAGCAACACCAATAAATTGAGGAAGGCGGGAAAGATGTGCGCAGCGTGCAACAAGACCCGCAATCATCTGTCGAAATGCTGATAATGATACATCAGACAAGTACCCCAGCAAAATGTTCAAACCAAATTCCAGCTCAGACATGCTTGCAGCACACATGTGCATCACTTGCCGACCGATTCCCACTGAGTTCAATCCATTTCTCCATTGGAACTATTGACAACGAATATGTTCATTCTGTAATGCACTGTTCTGTTTCAAAAGAAAACACAATTTTTCCACAAAAGGCAAGCTTAAATTGCCACCATTGGCACATACCCAACTGAACCCAAAACCTTTTCACAACAGAACACCACAACTCAAAAACTTTAGACCAACATCCCAGCTATAAGTTCCATGGCATTCATTCATTTGGCGTCCACATTTGGTCCCCACCAGCCTGCCAATGCATTCAGACTTCATGGCAGGACCACAGGTTCTGGCTCACTTTCACCCTCCTAAGCACCCCACCATGCTATAGCCAACTGTCTAACATCTTTAGAAGCACCAAGCTCTACAGGCGATGCAACAACCTGGCCAAATCAAACAATGTCTTCCAATGTCATTCACTCCTTCCAAAAAAATTCCATACAAAAACAACCCGTATCAGCAGCTTTACAAACAATCAAAACAAGTCGAATCTGAACACGCCACAAGCTGATCGAATGGGAACACCACCAACTTGTTTGACAATGCACACTTGAGAGTGTACCAGCTATATAATGATCAAGCAAAAGATAGCAGTTGTCTTTTTCTCACCTGATGCCACCTCCACATAACAGAGATATTGTTAGCATCCTAAAGTTCAAACCACCCCAGCATACTTTGTTGACCTTGTCGTCGAACATCTGGAACCCATGTACCCAGCTTTTACCCATGGAGTAATCTAGGTTGCAGAACACAAATGCAACATATGAACAGGCCATTAGAAAAAAAACACAACCATTACTTCCTGCAGTACTATGCCCATCGCCTGTCATTCGAGAACATTTCTCCCCAATTTTCTACAGTGAAGCTTTCCAACGGTATGTTGTTACGCATATTATTACGTGTCAAGCCGCAATTGCAGTATATACGAATCAAACAGAATGACCTACTGTTGAAACTTTATCACAGGATCAATACCACATAAACACTCAACTTAAAGCGCGAAATCTCCAACCGGCAAAACTTGTTGTACTCTCTCTTCCTTTCAGGTTCACCAGCACTATGCAACAAATACTACCAGGCATTCATGCCATTGTGCTAAATTCGAAAAACCAACTTATTCCTCCACTTTACATGCACATCCCACTTCAAGATGTGCAAAGAATCCTCCCTGCCAACAACGCAAAGCTCGATCAGCTATTGTGCCAGAGTTTTCAACAAGCACCCTGAAAACTCATACGACCATAGAAAAAACATTACTCGGGCAAACGATCGCCATATCTATGTGATAGATTCAAAAACGTTGCGTCTCCCACCGTGTTCATCTACTCTCATTGGCAACCATATCAAATTTAAAAGCAGCTGACAATCGACATGCATCTATATCAGCAAAATACCTGATCCAACACATCATCCCGAGTTGTTCCAAGGTCAACAAACAAACATGTTCACGGTCCATATGACCTCAATAAACACGCACCATTAGCTAGACGACAAAGCACAAAGACTACCTAAGAGTTCCCGGGAACAACTCACTGCAACTAATGCTACCCACTGCTATAAAGGTCTCAGATAACGTCGCACAATCACCATCGGCTGCCACCAAGTAGACAACGAAGGATCTTGTACCGTACAAACCCCTTATTATCCCAGAAATAGCCAAGCCCAGATCAACCTTGAACCTGCACTACATCAAGGTGTAATAATACTTATTAAGTACGTTTAACAAAGGCCACGACTGCACCATACATCAGGTCACAAAAAACAATCAAGCTCCATCACGACGAAGTTGCCCACCCTCCATTGATGCTAGAAAAAAAAAAAAAATAAGATAAGAATAGATTTAAAAAAAAAGAAAAAAAAAAAGAAAAAAAAAGATAAAAAAAAATAAATGAAAAAAGGATTAAAAGAGAGAAATAAAATTAGAAAATAAAAATGAAAAAGATAAATTAAAAAAAGAAGGAAAAAAAAAAGAAATAAAACAAAAAAATAAATAAGAAAAATAATTAAAATATTAACAAGAAATTAATTAATAAAAAAATAATTAGAAAGAGAAGAAAGATAAAAAAAAGAATTAAAAAAAAAAGAATAAATAGATTTTTTAAAAAAAAAAGAAGAAAGAAAAAATAATAAGAAAAAATTTAAAAAAAAAGAAAGAAAAAGAAATTTTACATTTTAGAAGATAAATTTAGGAGAAAAGAGAACAGAAAAGGATTAAAAAAGATAAGAAAAAAAGAAAAGAAAAAAGAGAAGGAAAAAAATAGAGAAAGGGAAAGAATAGAGAATGAAGAAAATAAAAAAAAAAGAAGAATTTAAATTTTAGAGAAAATTGATCTTAAGGAAGAAAAAAAGAAGAGAAGGGAAGAAAAACAGAAAAAATTTAATAAGCAAAGATGAATAAACATTAGAAAAAAAAGAAAAAGAAAAAATAAATGAAAAGAGAAAAAAAAGAACTTGAATAGGATAAGAAGAGAAGAAATAAAAAAAACAGAGAAAGAAGAAAGATAAGGAAAAAATTGAAAGAAAGAAAAAAAAGAGAAAAAAGAGAAGATTAAATATAGAAAAAAAATAAAGGAATAAGGAAAAAAAAAAAATAGAAGATTAAAGACAGAAAATAATAGGAGGGAAGAGAAGATAAAAAGATAAAAAAAAAATACATAAAAATTGGAGAAAAAGAAAGAAAAAAAAGAAAATAAGAAAAAGAAATAGAGATAGAAGATTAGGGAAATAAAAAAATTAAAAGAAAAAGAAAAAGATTTAAAAATAGAAAGAATAAAAGAAAAATTAATAAGATAATAAGAAATAATTAGAATTAAAAAAATTGAAGAAAATTTAATTACGAAAATGAGAATTTAAAAATTGACTGAAGGATTCAAATAATAAAAAAGATAAAATAAAAAAAAAAGAAGAAAAATAAATTAATAAAGAAAAAAAAAGATAAGAAAGAAAAAAATAAAAGAATTATAGAAAGAAAATAAGGATCTAGAAGATAAAAAATAATTAAAAGAAAAAAAGACAGAGAAAAAAAAAATTTGAATAAAAAAGAAGAAAAAAAAATAAAGAAAAAAAAAAAAAAAAAAAAAAAGAAAAGGAACTAAAAAAAAATTGAATAAAAAGAGAAGAAAAAAGAAAAAAAAAAGAAAAAATGAAAAATTAGAAAGTAAATTAGGAAAAATTATAAAAAAAAAAAGAAAAGAAGAGGGAGAAAAAAAAAAAACAGAGAAATACATCAGACGCACCAAGCTTATTGGAGAATGGCCTGAATACAAAATGCACCACATATCTCATGCCATCATCAGCCTCGCCCTCAATCTTACCCAGCCAGCAACCAAGTTAAGCTTTCACCCCGGGAAACCACAATGCTGGCAGCCAAAGCCTCCACCAACAAGGACAGAATGCTAACAGCATTCTTCAAACCTCAACTACAGCAACCCACCTGACCTCTCTAATCTCATTTGCCAACACCACTACGATTCTTCAACAAATCCCACACAAGAATGCGACCAAGACAACACACTGAAACCACCAATAGGCCACAGTATTTCCTAGCCCCAAAAGACATGAACGTACGGTCTCGCTCCTCCTGCTCCACTGCACTCGCCCAACACTCAATTTGAAGACCTGCGAACAGTTGATAGCCAAGTCTCTGACACATTCAAAAGCATGTATATGAAGACACTCCCAATTGACGACACGAATGAGATAAAACTCTCTCTGAAGCAACTCTTCTTCAAATTGCCGCCAACAGCTCGATCCCTCTTCACCACCATTTTTATATATTGGACCAAACCAACCCCCAGCAGCCAAACTATGGGAAAAAACACCAGCAATGCATGATTAGCATTACACCCTATCGCCAATATCCTCCATCATAGCACACAATTAGCCTCAAGACATCAACAGGTCTCGTGCAACAAAATGGTACAAGTTTATCAGCATATAGCACCAGATCTTAACCCACTCGGATATTGAACATCTCCCCTCAAAACATCATACTTCAGGCAGAAACTGAAAAAGCCCCAAAACCAGTTAATGCCCTCAACGAAGACCAACACATCCTTATGACCAAATGCTACAAGATCGGATTTCACTTTCTCGACACCATGACAACCATCCATCAATGCTTACTTTCTTATTAGATGTAACACGGAGTGGCAAAAACAACAGTGGATAACACACTCATCACCTGTTGCACGGAGTAAATCCACCAAGTTGCATCTATCTGCATGGCTGAAAATTGCCACCAACACTTCTCTCTTGGAGAAGAACTGTCCACAATCTCTTCAACTTTCCTGTCCATTTGGTAGAATTTGTCCGTTTAACCGACTCGATTAAAATCTGTACTCAATCTTCTTAACACAATTATTCACTGTCCACAACGCAAAGTACATGTGATCAGACAAACCTTAATCTCACATCAGGTACCTGAGTCCAAACCACTGAGATGGAATTATACATCCACAATCATTTGACTAAGCTAAGATACATTTCCTGCAATTTATTTGCTTTTGTGAGTGGAGGCGCTGCTAACATTTAGCAAAAGAACTCCAACTGTCATACCTGCCTACGAGGTGAAAAAAGCGAATACATAATCATAGGAAAAAGTTGTTGTTATCAACCATGTCACTTTTGTTCCATAGCCAAGACATTCCTTTATCACATTGATGTCAAAAGACTCTTGGGTTAAAGAAAGCATAACTGACCAGGCCAATTTGTATCTATTAGCATAAGAAATTAAATTTATTAAACACCAGCAACCAATTATTATAATTGAGATACATAATATAATTTTTTTATCCAACATCCTAAACCAGACCCGCAACATTTCTCCAGTTATCAAAGCATGTGCCCATTACCTCCGATCAGCTCTCTCTTTATTGTATAACCCTCATGTCACCAGCAAAGCTCTCCAACAATCGACAGAATATTACAAGACATCACTGTAAATCCCCATCGGCAGGAAAAGTACTTCCTCAATGGGAGAAGACTTTTTGCCAAGTTTACCGTTATCCCCAAAACTAATCACAAACTGTCATTATTTGAAAAACTGCTCAAATGTTCCCGCACTATGGCCACATTTCAAAGATTGTGAAGCTGACAAAAAAATATGAGACACATGAAAATCAACTAATCACTACGCACAATGCTCCGAAAATATAGGCAACGCGAACTCCAAACAACAGTTCAGACTGACCAAGGCACCACCATATCCATCGAAATCCATCCCCAGGCGAACTCGTCACTACAAGACAAATAGTGCGTCTCGTGTCACCCAAATGCTAACCGATCCTCAGGCACTGCTCCCAACACTGTGATTCCTGGACACCACCAATGATAACAATCATTTGACGCTGCAATGAACAAAGTCATTTAAAAAAAAACTCCAGAGGTCTGCCAAACCTTACAACCAATGCAGACAACCCATTCACATGATGAAAATGAAGCAACAACTTACCCATGAATTCCCTTCACCTTCAACCAACCGCATGCTCACCGCATCCCTCATTTTAACACCAGTTGCATAATTCATGTATTACCAATCATAAGACATTTACCAAAGACTGTGCCAATGGCACAAGACATACATTAAACACCTCCAATAGGCACCGTACTAGATGCCAAAATTCATCACAGAAGCCACGTCACACAAACATCCTCTTCCCACAAGTTTTAAAACTTGGCCCCACAGACCGCAAACCTTCCATTCCACACTGCAGAGGATACAATTCAGTTCAGACTCGCATAACATCGCATGCCATAAAAATTCCCAGGCAAAACATTACAAACTCGGAAATACCTCCCAGCCCCGGTGTATCTCCCATGGCAAAATATGTTGCATTTCCACATGCAAAGAAGGTCATTCCTATATATCTATCAAAATATGGACAATTAATTCCTTCACAATGATCTATTCGCAACGAAGATACCACCCAAAATGTCATCTACAGGCAGTCCTATTAGAAAACTTAAGACAAGGGTAAACCATAGCGCATCACACTAATGACACCCTCCCCCAGCTTCCACATAAATACATCAACTCATATGCCTCATCACCTTTCCACCCATTCAACTTCCGTCGGAAGCAAGGTATATGCTAGTATATTATATTAATCGCTAACCATTAATTTTGTAGACATATTGTGTGGGGCGAGTTTCAGTGCGAGCACGACCGCGATGGTGAAGCAGTAAGTCGCTCCACCGAACACCCGTAATGATTAGGTCATCACCCCAGATAACTCCGGAGCCGTACGTCCCCTATATCGACCGAAGATTCCAATAGCTGTCGACCGTGTTGGGATGGGTCGATTGCCTCAATTTCATTTAACCTAAAATACCCATGTCGTCAACTACTGGACATTCAACCTCGCAGGATCTGCGCATCCGGCCGTTCCCGAGCCGAATCCGAGCCGTACCCCGAGCAGTACCCAGATCCTGCCGGGCCAATGCACAATTCCACAATGAGGCCTCTAGTTCCCTTCGCAGCGGCAAACCAATATAGAACACAGACAGCTGGTCATCAACAAGAGGAATTTATTTATCAAATGGAATGAAGTTGAGCAACGTAAGGGCAGAGTTATCCGAATATAAATAAATGGAAATTTATACACAACACTCTATACAGTTGCTACTTAAAACGGCCCACACTCCAGACACACACCCAAAGAAAATGACCCCGTTTGGTCTTATTGAAGTGTTTCCAGCTCGATAACAGAGAGTGGGAGCCAGAGCCTATGACTATGACCGTGTCCACCTTGTTGGTCTTCGCACGATCCGCTTCGGCGCTCGAACCCGCTAAATACTGATGCCGCTCCAAGCCACCAGTACACCACTCTCCAAAAACCCAGCCACCACCAATCGACCAAGACCAAAAATTCAGAGACGACGTATACTTTACGACGACGGACCATGACCACCACGACTTACACGTCCCAGACCTGCGTTCCTTTTTATTCTTCTTTTCCTCCGGGCTGAGAAATGCCATCTGATCCTCTCCACCCTTAATATGACGGGATGTCGTGAAAGTCACTCTCTGTGAAACTCTCAAACCCCATTGCCGGGGTGCCGTGGGACAGTCACTTCTCCTGTGCAATCCAACCCCATGGGCCGGTGTGCCGTGGAAAGTCGCCTTCTCTGTGGGCAATCTCCACCCCATTGGCTGGGGATGCCGTGGAAATCGCTCTCGTGGCATCTCCACCCCAATTGCCAGCGTGCCTGGGAAAGTTGCTTTCTGTGGCCATCTGATTGGACAAGGGGCACGCCCCTGCCTTCTTGGCGGCATCCCCGTCTGAGCAATGAAATCTCCGCCACTACATGCCAATGCACGTGGCAATGCGTCAGTTGTTGTGTAAGTGAAGGAAGAGATTTTTCTAAACCGAAACTCCCATCGCCACATGTAATTCCCGTTTTACACATGTAGGGAACCCATCTATAAACACATAGCTTAATCGGATAACTAAGCTTCGACCTGAATTTGTTGCTTCGATGCTACCAGATTCCTAACAGTCAACTCCTCCGAAACTGCCGGATGGATGTTGCGCCACTTTTCGCATCGGTTCTCATGCTATTCTAATACAAGCATTAGGCTATGTGAGAATCTGCCAGACAGAAGTTTGTGAATCTTTGCGATTTTCTTAATTTTTTACATCCTTTTGCTATGGCAACGTATGACGTCCACACGCAGAGACGTAATGCGTCATGACATCAATTGCGTCATTCGCTACGTCTACCTCTGTCCGTCACAGACCGTCTCCCGACGCATGCTTAATGCCACTCCTTCAAAAACAGCGTCTGCAATGTAAACCTCTTCTGCACATCTGAAACCCACCTGACTTACCCAGAAGGCATTTGATCAAAAAATTAACAAGAAAACAGAAAAGAGAGAAAAACGCCGAACTTTGTTCCCATTTTGCGACTCAAATCAAATCGTCCCCCTGAATATGCAGTTATTACTTACTATCGGGAGGTGCTAATACTTTTCTTTATAACTAAACTATTATCTATTGGAATTTTCGGGGTGAAATGGCCAGACACACCCAAGCTCTTAAGAAGAAGTAAAACCATTACCACTTATCATTGAATAAGAAAGTAAACACTGCCACCACATTCATTGAAAATTGTGATATCGACGGAAAAAATGCTCTTTATCAAGGAATGAGCAATGACGTTTCCTCACATCATTACAGGTGATAATTTTGTTTATCCTTTCCTGACTTTGCACTTCATAACCATCCCCTACGCACCTTTATTTAGACAACAGAAGAAAAAAGCCAAAACTAAAAAGCCCAAAACTACAAAAGAAGAAAAAACCAACAACTAAAAAGACCCAAACTAAAAAAAGAATGCTATCTCGCTTGCCTCCCTTAAGCCAGCAAGCTACTGATTCAACAGTGCAAACATTAAACAGTTAAACAAAAATACAGATTTTCATAACATTTGAAACAGTGCAAAAAGATGCAGTTAGTCTTCCTCTGATTTGAAACACTCAACAGTGCAAAAAGACACAGTGTTGTTTTCGAGTTTTCGCAGGTTTGCATTTGAAACAGTATATGAAAATGCAGGTGGTTTGGCTACCAGCATACTTTTCTTATCCCATCACCTCAGGCCTCGTAAATCAACTTCAAATTGCTCTAACTTGTTTTTTTTTATTTCACTCAAAATATACTACCACCTCAAATTTCAACTAAATTTTTTTTTCTTTATCCACTGACTCACAATCTCAGTTCAATCATCACTACTTGAGCAAAAATTGTAAGCTCCCCACCCTGTTTGTGGCATCTCACTGCTTCCCAAATAAAGTAAAATAAAAGTAAATTATCCTCACTCTCCTTTTAGCTGAACCATCAGTGAATTGTACCTGAAAATCAGTTTTGTGAGCTGCAAGATTTACACATTCGATAAGTCACTTTTATGTACTAAAACCCCACTTCATACTTGGAAGACCCACTGCAGTACTTTGCAATCCACTTTGCAATCCCACTGCAACACTTGGTACTCCTGTTGCAAGTACTGGACGACGAACCGTTGCAAGGCAATGTACATCTTTGCTTATGAAATAGAAACCACATCCTCGCACAAGGAGTCAAAACTCTGGATAAACTACAATCCTCTGCATGACCGCTACAACGGCGCAAAACCATCGCACAGGAGTATTTCGTACGCGAATTTACACGTATTGAACAAAACCAAGTACATCAAAACCACGAGCATCAGCTGACGCAAATCAGACGAAAATTATTGCCCACATTCTACGACAAATAACACCACAGGCTGGCGTATCACCTTTGGCATGACGCTCCGACGACAGGTAAAACTTCCTCTGAATTTAATTCTCCGCAAAGATTCAATCGAAGGCCATATCGCTATTCTACAGCATCGATGTATAGCCGCAACTTTTACTCAACAGGGCGTTAACTCTACATTCCGCCTTCAAATACCAATGAATGCTCACAAACAGCATACACAACCTGCTTATGAAAAAAGACAGCAATCGCATTAGCAGTAAGCAACGAAACTACAAGCAACTATTGACGAGCTCGCATGGACACACAGGCCGTGTATGAACGATCATTAGCACCCTACAGGATTATTTGTGAAATTCAAAACCAATGTGCATCCGTAATGTTCTGTGGAGACTTCCACCAAATACTACCCGTTGTAACAAGACACGTGCAAACTATCGTGCGACCTGAAGACTCGCCGTATATGGCGCAACGCTATAATGTTACCGACCTACAACGACAACATACCGACACAGCTTACAAACACCATCCAACACTGCTAATTACGCATGACCTCCTCAATGACATTGGAGGAGATGTAACTACCCTGTTAAAAAAAACGGACACCACTCACTGGTTACCAGAAGGATTCCACCACACGAAACTCTATCCAAATTAATCGAGAAATCTATGTCGGAATTAACAGGACGTGCTCCAACATGACAACTGATTGTTAAAACAGCATACTCGCACCTCTAAATGAAACAGTGATGCTGTCAACTCTACCCAATCATTGACCGCTTCCCAGGAGAATCAAAGATATATAATGCCAATCAACACTACACTCACTCCGGAGGAACGTTCTATCTCTTCTATTCTTAATTCCCATTAAATATCAGGATACCACCCACACAACTCTAAGCTGAAATGGAATCGCCCATTATTGCTTCTCACTTCATTGATCCACCACATATATAATGGCACACCCTTACTGTCTACCGAATAAGCCAATTGATTGAAGTAATCCTATTAATGACCGGCAGCAGAAATATGCATTTAATTCCAAGATACCACTTATACATCCGACAGTGACCTGCCATCCAGTTCCGTAGATTACAATTTCACTTAAACCTTGCTTTGCCATGACAATAAACAAGCACAACAGACGTTCAGCATAATCGTGACTAATCTGCGTTCGCCTGTTATTCTCACACGAAATGTTGTATTTGCGCATCAAGAGTTGATCAAGATCACAGCGCACGTCCATGCCCCAGACAAGAAAACAGGAACTTGTTTTTAAAAAATGTGCTGCATAGTATCTATCGAAAACCCGTTCTGTAACAAAATGACTACCACCTCCACAGAAACTGTGAGTAACCGACATATGCTTTCATTTATGAATTACCCGTCGAAGACGGGTACTTTGGTAGTAAGAAATAAACAGAAGAAAAACAATAGGTTACCCAGTCCATCAGACTGGGTACCCTAACTAGAACTGCCACTTGATAACTGCTGGCAGTGATGACCGGGTACCCAGACATCC
>CM068966.1:15106493-15130325 GCA_035128595.1 Eptatretus atami | reverse complement strand
CTCTAGAGTGGACTCAAGTTTCAAATCTGTGGCTTTAGGATACTCACTCCTGATAGGCGTTATAACAGTCTTGATATCGCCTCTAATGAGTTTTGCTGCAGTTTCTATAATTGCTCTCTTCTGATATTCCTCGTCATCCTTGTTGGCATCTTAAAGTAGTCGTGCAGAATTTTGCTTGTCTTTTCTCGAAAAGTTCACAATATCATGTAGCACCTCACCCTCAGCTACAAATATAGAATCTCCGTAGTGTGTTAGTAATTTGGACCTCAGATACTGATTGCCATATGACTAGAATCACTATCATGCAAGTAGTCTTTCATCTTCTTGAAAGGTCAGTGATAGTCAACTGTTCTTCCTCATTGTCCTCAAAATGAGCACACACCCTGAGAAAAGCTTGTTCCTGGTCATTGTTGTTTGGCCGCCCAACTTTTCTTCTCTTCCTGCTTTCTGGCATGTCTGGTCCTAACCTATGCTGCATGGGAATATCACGGAATGTGCGAAAATGTACGTCACAAGAATGATGGTACACACAGTCTGCTGCATGAAGGTCTCACCAAAGTATTCAATCCGCCCCCGGACTGTAAATGCCCAGTCATCATTTCGTGATTTACAATTCAAAAGTATCTTGTCCACAAAATTGTCTGTTTTAACAAAGCTATAATCATCATAATCAGCACTGGTCTGTCGGGTCACAACTTTGTTCCCACAGAATAAGCAGTCTATTTTGCTATCATAAGGGCCAGTAGAGACACGTGCACTTCTTTTGACGGGTGGTGCAGAATCTAATTTAGCTTTCTTATGTCTCTCAATGTTTTTTTTGTTGATGTAATTCATCGGACAGGTCTTGTGTACTTTAGTTCCAGCAGCTACGTTGATGCTTTCACCTCGATCGACACTTGCATTGTTGATGCCGTCAGCTCCTTTTCTAGTTATTACAACACTGTCCTCACTTCCTGCATTCTCGTTCTTGCACAAGGCACACGTTTCTTGATTTTCATTCATTTTCAGGCCTGAACAGAATAAGCTTTGTTTGAACGGAATTCTTTATATAGTACAGTAAAATTAATCAGATGTGAAGTATTTTAAACCTACTCGGCCTTTCCTAATATTTGACAGTTTGAACTTTCACAATTAAGTACAAGTTTTATAACTATTACTTTCACCGAGATCAATATGCTGACAGTGTTTCATTGTAATGGGTTTTGTAATAACTGCACAACATGCATGTGAATTGCTATTACTTAGGGCCTAGAAAGATAACAATCATATGCAAGGACTGGGCCTTTAACAGGCACCTGATATGACACAGAACAACACTATTTGTTTATAGACCTACATGTAAACAACACCTAACAAGATCAACCCTGGCAATGGTCTCTGCTCTACATATAGTTTACACCATGTATACCGACACAAGAAATGCACATGGCCTCACCAGTGTTAATTGAAGTCAAACTGAATGACTGTCTAATGGAAAAATGGCCATTGAAAGTTTTTTAAATATTACCTGAGTGATCTTCTTTAGTTTCGAAACGTATTGTCATTTTCTATATCATAATTCAACATTTTGATGGAAATGAAAATTTGGAAAAATCTGAAGCTGATTGGAATCCTTGTTTAATATTCTGAAGATGTTTGTAGATGGCAGCACTGTAACTATAGGTTCTTGATCAGGAAGAATTAATGAACTTACATGCCTTCAGTAATACCATCTAAAATCTTCATCATCATCAATTTGCCACATAATGTGTGAAATAATAAAAAGTCACGTCATGACGTCATAGATTACCTCATGACGTCACTTGGGTATGCAATGTTCATATAGAGATGGCGAATTCACTGAGATACTGGTTTGAACAGTTTTAAACTATTTATTTTTACACTTATATGTGTAAAAACAGCTAAGATGATGGATATGAGAAGAAATGAGGCACTTTTTAATAGTGGCAGCCATCTTTTTTTTAACGTCATAGTTTGACCCTTTCTGATGGTCCGATTTCGGCCAACTTTTGATATGTTGTTCTCTGGACCAAGTACTACAGAAAAACATGATAAAACGTTTTCTTGCAATTTTTTTGAGGTTAGGCTGTTTATTTCATATTGATCCTACTAGGCCTTGACATCTCTTTTGAGACCACCCAAGGCCCCTATAAAGTGTATTTTGGGATGTGGGGTCAGGCAGTACTGCCGCTGGCCTGCAGACAAAAGGTAAACCACCATGAGGCCAATAACTCCATCGATTTTCCATGTCCAACACGTCCTGAAACCACCGCTGGGAAAAAAGCTCAGCCAGCTGGGTGGCACCGGGTATACCCCCCCCCCACCTCCCTGAGGCAGTGCCAGGTAGCCCTGCTAGTATGTATACCTGTACATATCGTGGTTTGGGGTTATAAGAAAGCTTGTACAATTATAATACATTGGGGGGGAGGGAGGGAAATAACTTTAGGAGGCATTTTGCAAAACTACACGGAATTTAAACCCGGCATCCCAACATCGTGAGCTATATAATCAGATGGGCGCACCAAACAGGCCCTCCAAGGTTTTTTGTAATCTATGTAAAGTACATTATTCATTGTTGTCAATTTCCATTTGCACACCAGTTTAGCACAGTTTTTTATCATTGATATTATTATTATTATTATTATTATTATTATTATTATTATAGCACGTTCACCCCACCCATCCCCACTCCACCATCATTTTCTACTTCCTCTTAATTCTCTTTTTCTTTCTCTCCTCTCTCCTCTCTCATCTCAGCTGCTTTGGTTTTATAACCAAACATCCAGTCGACGCTCGTTATGCATGCCATGTTCTGCTTGCTACCCAACCAGCCAATCGCATTGCTACCTGCTTCAGGTGGGAGTAAAGAAACAGCATATTGAAACTGCAAGCTTTGTATAATTAAATACAGATTAACAAATAGTTTTGCAGATTTATATGTAGTACTGTACTTAACGAGTCGAGTTTAAGGAGGGAAATGCAATATATAATTACCAAGGGATAATGTGGAACTGCAGTGAATCAATGTGTACATTTTGAAACTTGTCCACAATCTGTGACGTTGATGACCCACATAACACATTGACTTTGATTGTGATCCGTAGGATTTTCACTCCTTTCATCACACTGTTTGCTTGATGATAAATCCATGCTTTGATTGTTGGGTTATCCATGACCTTTGACACACAGAAACCAAGAAGTCATTCAAAGCTTTCTGGTAAATTAACTGTCTATAAAGTTAACCCGAGTTTGCAAGGTCTTTTTCTTGTTTGTTTGTTTGTTTATTTATGAATGTATTTTTTAATCCAAAATTCCGTGTGCGTGCATGCGTGTGCGCGCACACACATGCATGCATATATGTGAGTATGTGTATGCATGAAAGTTGCTGTGTTGGCTGCTATCTCCACATGTGGGTGGGTTTCAGGATGGACCTGGATGGGGGTGGGTTGGGTGGTGAGGGGGAGGTGGGGGTGGGTAGGGGATGTCACATCCATTCCCCACAACACAGAGGAGAGAACTAAGTCTCCTCCAGTAGCCGTTTGTTATCATGTGTGACGCAGAGATTGGTGAAAACAAGGGGGTGATTGGTGAGAGATTGAAGCTGAGATCTATGCCAAATTATGGTGGTTTGAGAGGCCCACTCCACAATTGGAGAAAGTGGGAAAGAGAGCTAGAAGTGAGAAGAGGAAGAGGAGAAGTTGGAAAAAGAGACAGTTGCTGTGCGATGTTCTCCATCGTGCTATCAAGCCTACATTGCCTTCACCAATCTACTGTTCTTCCAGACGTGTGTGTTATCTCTCTGCTCTTTGATTGCATGTCTGACTTGGTGGACTTGGTGCTTGTGGGTGTGATGCCTAGTTTGAGATAGATAGCTTGATTTCTGTTGTAATATTAAGTGTAAATGTTTTATTTTCCATGCCTTCTTGTAATTGATGAACTATTTCCTAAGGAATGGCTTTGCGCCTCGTGTCTGCCGCCATTTTGCCGAACGAGCAATTGAGTTCATTGGAGTCCATGAGGGTTAAGCAATTATCCCGCCAGTACACAGGCAACCGCTCAAGTGGGCTTATCGAGGAAAGCTAAAAGAGCACTTAGTGAGATGCGACATCCATCAGGAGTGGAATACATTCCATTCGCACATTTGCCGTCAATGTGACAATATAGTCTTCTATATTGACTTGATTTACATTCTCTACTTTATATAGACCAATGTCACAAAACTATGTTACGGGTTTCGGAGTGAGCGTGCCGGGGTGCGCGAGGGGTTCTCCTGGACCTTCAACCCTGAAGCCGACTGATCATGGATAATTCCACGTCCCGATGGGTTGCTGGGCAACCGCGAATGCCGGTTGAAGTAATTAAATGTTCACAGGATCCTCTACCCAGCGTCGCGTTACCTTATTCTTATGATTAATATCCCAACTGGAGTAACCGTGCTTTCAACGTCCACACGTCTACTTATTATTTACGGCCGAGCGAATCATGGGTGTACGTTGGCTATGCTACAGGAGAGAATTACTGGGGTACAACATCCCGTCTATTTAATACGTACACACTGGGTCAGACCAATGAAGGAAAAGGACAGCCGGCAGGTTTGAAAGCACAGTTTACCAAAGCAAGGCACCTATTTACAATCACGATGTCCAAAGCACATATTTACAAGCACAATGTTTCACAAGTCATGTATTTACAAGCCATGTATTCACGTCAAAGACACAAGAAAAGATTACCTCTGGTACAGAAGTTACCCTGAAAATCTTATCTATCTAGGGACAGACAGGCGTGCCACACAATCATCCGGGAAAATGTAGATAGGAAGAAGGAGAGATAGAATGAAGATAGAGTCATGGTTGTGACCCTCTGTTGGAGTCGTGTAACCAGACCTCTCAGACCGACTGACCTCCATACTGACTTGGACGTGTGTTCGCTCGCTCGTTTGCCTTTTATCAAGCCTGTAGCAAGGCATGGCACCGGTCTTGGAAATGAGCATTGTCCCTTTCGTGCTGTCTCTCCATCGGTCCAGCAGTCAACTTCCTCGTGTCCTTGCGCCCCAAGCCACGTCCGAGGGTGCAGGGTTAGTGTGTCTGACAGTAGCATTGAACACACGTTAGTGTTTTGACAATCGGCACTGCCTCGCCCGGCGACGGTACTGGCAGTGTTGATGTCGACCCTGAAGTGTGTCGGGTAATTGTGGTGTCATGTGGTTATGGTGTCGATGTGGTTTGGTGAAGAAAGGTGCAGGAGGGAAATGGGATGGAAATGGATGAAAAAAAAAGGGATGGAGAAAAGAAAAAAATAGGATGGAAAAAAAAGGGGGAGATGAGGTATATGAACGGATGGATGGATTATGGATTACTGAATTGAAAGATTGATTGAAGGATGGATGGAAAGTTTAAAAGTTAGACAAAAGTTGGGGAATTACATGAAGCGGAAAAGCATAGATAGACCATCCATCCATCCATTGGGACCATACTCTGTACAGAGTGTCGGTGCTGCCGAAGCAGTCTCCTGGGCTATTGGGCACAATCCTGGCAGGTTGCCAGCTCCAACAAAGGATACTTGAATGGCTCGATCATCCAGCAAGCTGGTACTCATTTTGCCGACTTCAGAAGGATGACAGGCTGAGTCAACTCCACCTGGTATTAATTCAACAGCCAAGCAGAATTTGAATTCAGGACACAAGGATCCAAGGCCACCACTCTAACCATTAAGGTAGCTTAGACCCACACAACACATTTTCCCCCATCCCCTGTACAAAGGACAGGGACCTGTCTAAGCACACATACTAACGAAATCACTAACTCAGGAGGGTTCCCTATATGTCGAATGCAACTTCCCTGATGGTCCTTTTTTCCACAACACATAATGCTATTTAATTGTTCACCCCACCCTAAGATGTTTTCTGTTTCATTTTAATTTTATTGGGTTAGCTTTTTAGATGCAACCGCAACTTTTTCCACGGAAACCATCTGGTGCACTCATTGTGCACTTGAGATGTTGTGGTTTTTTCTTTCCATCGATCTCTCCATTTATCATCTATTTATTTATTTTATTTGCTGTTGTGGATAGCTAGATGTAGTGCACTCATCTTTAAGCTTTCTAGTTTGGGTTTGAATCTTGACCTGACTACAAAATGCCACCCTGGTGATTCACAGCGACTGTATTGCATCAATGAGTATTGTCTTCCATGGAAGGGATGAAAAGCTGGAGACCCATCTATCTCCCAGCATTTATTGTAGTGGACATTTAAAGATCCCATCGTGTCTTTTTCAAAGAATGTCCAGAGCAACTATACCGGTATCCTCACCAAATTTCTAAATTCCTGACCTAACCAGTTTAAATTCAATAGCCATGGCTTCTGGAAAGACTTGGGCCCAAAACCTTTTTTTCCGCATGAAGGTGGGAATAATTGGGGCCATTTAAATAATTTGCAGTCGTTGTTAATAATTGTTACAGTAGTAGTATGCATGTCTTTTTATTTTATTTAATTTTTTAATTTTTTGTATTCCTTGTCAAGGCTCGTATGAGAGCTAACACACAACACACAGCAAGGGGGACATGAGACAAAGAGGGGCATGGGAAGGACAAAACAGTGGGAACAGAGACATTAGGAGATCTGTGGAAGGAGGAGGATGGGGCGGGAACACGGGGTATACAAGAGGACAGTACAGGGACTTTCAGAAAGGAAAGCAGGGAATTTGAAGGAGGTGGGTTTGGGTGATTAACGGGGGTAGAAAAGATCAAGGTTTTGGATAGGGGACGATAAGTGGTGGTGGTGAACAGCTGTTTTGAAGACCTGGAGGAAGAATGGCATTGAACAGAGTGTGGGAATTTATTCTAAAGGTGTGAAAAAAGAGGAATGAAAGGAGTGAAGGTGAGCAGCGATTCGTTATTTTGGTAGTTTTACCAGAAGTGGGTTGTTGGCGGACCTTGAGCGCCCTGCGGAAATATGGTGGGGACAAATCGCAAGAGAGAGCAGGGGGGGGGCGAGACCGGAGAGGAGACGGTAGAAGACAGACGACCACCGACCTGCCTGCGGTGAGAGAATGAGAGCCCAAAGACTCACCTCATCGTGGGAGATGCCAATGATCCGAAATGCCTTGGTTCCACTGCGTGAAGCCGAGAAAGGTGAGAGGCAGGGGCACCAGCCCAAAGGGGAGAGCAGTACTCCATCAGGCTGCGGATGAAAGCTTTTATGGGTCAGGAGCTCAGGTGGGCCGAGGAAGTACTTTGCACGACGGAGGATCCTAGTCGGTGACTGGCTTTGGAGGCCAGGTTGGAAATTGGGCTTTCCCAGGAAAGATCATGGCAGACAGGTGAGACCCAGATGCTTGAAAGAAAGGTCTTCTCCAGAGGATTGTTGACTTCTTCCAGGTTGTTTTCACCTCGTCGTCTGTCTGTCTGTTACTGGCAAAAAATTTTTTTGCTAAGTGTGTTGATCTGTTACATTTGTTGTTGCTTGTCTGTCCGCTTGCTTATAGCCCAAACCGCTTAGCTGATTGTTCTGATATTTTTGCAGATTGTGCACCATCCCTGTGATGGTCAAGCGACAAAGTTTTGCGAGGTCAACAGCCAAAAGTTCAACAGAGGCCAAATTTCCAAAATTGTCAATTTTCATCGATTGACTTGAAATTTGAACATCATTTTCATATCAGCACACTGAATTCAACCACCAATTATTTTTGTGATCAATAAAGGCAAAAAGATCGACATAGGCCAAAGTCAACAACTTAGGTGGAATTTCCAAAATCCTCAATTTTCATCCGGTTGACCTGAAATTTGAACAGGATTTGCTTATCAGGTCACTGAATTAAACCACCAATTATTATTTTTCAGGTCAAAAGATCAACATAGGACTAATTTCTAAAATTGAGATAAACGAATAAATATCATGATATCTCAAAAAGTTGTGGACAACTTATGACAAACCTTGGTGGATGATTTGGGTTGGTGACGAGAACAAGCCGATTCAATTTTGATTCAGATCCAGCCTATCAGTTGTAAATAAAAAGTAAACTGCTCAGCCTGGAGGAGGTATACGTTTTACTGAGTGCTGTTCTACTTTGTTCTGCTTTGCCAAATGTCGCCTGTGAGCGATTTTTGGTAGTCGATCTCGTCGAAAAAAAAAAAATTTTTTTAATATTTTTTTGAGAATTTGTTCTACCCTATTATTCAGTATTTCCGTTGATATGTTTGTCTGTCTGTCTGTCTGTCCCTCTGTTCGGTCCAGTGCTCCGTTAATACAATGGCGATTTCGAGGAAACTTGGTTGGTAGGTTCATACCATGACCTAGTTGTGTGCAAATGAGAACCGTTGCTATGGACACCACCGTTGCCTAGCAACGGGACTTTGAAATTTTTGAAAAATCATAAAAAAATTATTTTTCGAAATCAAAAATCGGGCCACGAGCGACTTGTGGGCAGTACATTCAGCCATATTGTCAAAAATTTCCAGCCGGATCCTATGAAAACTGTCGGAGAAGATAGACTTTGAATGAACCCTGGTCGAAAACAATAAAAAACGAAGTTCGTTATATCTCAGAGACTATGAGTCAGATATACATGAAACTGTTGTATGGTAGGTTCATGGTATGTCCTAGTTATGTGTGAGAAAGAACCGTTTGCTGTGACCCCTCCGTTGCCTAGCAACGGCCGAAAAACCTCTAAATTTGGGGGTATTTTAACGAAAAAACAATCTGCAGCATTAACCCTTGAAGCTAGAATCATGAATTTTATTGTGCTTAATCCTCAGGTCGTTCCCATCGAACGGGCCCATCGCGTCAGGTTCTATTGGGTAGGCGACTACCCATGTCCGCCTACCGGCTTGTTCATTTGTTTGTTGTGCTTGTCTGTTTGTTCTGTGCAGGATATCTCAAAAAGTTGCAGACGGATTTGGATGAAATTTAGTGGGCAGGTTGGATGTGACAAGGCGAATTTATTAGATTTTGCCGAAGATCAGGGAACTGGAATTTTGTAAATGATTCTTCACCATTGAGGGATAGTGCTAAACCGATATACAGCATGATATCTCAAAAAGTTGTGGATGGATTCGGACGAAACTTGGTGGACATGTTGGGCATTTGACAAGGACAAATAAATTCGATTTTGGTGAAGATCCGATTTCGGATCCGATAATTTTTTTCGTGATTCTTCACCATTGAGAGATGGGGCGAAAACCGATATTACAGCACGATATCACAAAAAGTTGGGATGGATTCAGATGAACTGTTGGACATGTGTGGGTGTGTGACAAGGACGAATTGAATTGATTTTGGTGAATATCCGAATCTGGATCTGGATACAAGTTGTTTTTTTAATTATCAAAGTGATTCTTCACCATTGAGAGATGGGACCACAAAACGATATATGGCATGATATTTCAAAAAATTGTGGATGGATTTGACAAAACTCGGGATGAGTTTGATAGGGTTACACAGAACAAGTCGATTCGATTTTGGTTTTGGTCCCGATCCAGATCCAGCCTATGGTGCGATACAAAATGTAAACATTCAGCCTTGCGGAGGTATGTGTTCTACTGAGTTCCCTTTTTGTATTATTCGTCTTATTATTATTATTATGAACTAGCCGAAACCCCGTCCAGACGGATTCCGTTCATTCAACCACCCCCACCAGCTCACCCACACTCGAGGGACATGGACTGGACAGGGCGTGCTTGCCCCCGCCTACTCATCCCCGCCCCTGCCCCATCCCCCCCTGCTTCAATTTGCTTACCCCGACCAAAAATTTAATTACCCCGGCCCCCCCCCGCCTCTTCACTCTTCGCCCCCGTCTCAACGAAAAGTGTTTATTCTGCTTCAGAGTTGAAAGTTGACTATTGCCACTATGTTACAATGCACTCTTACAGGTACGAAGTTTCTTTCAGTCCAGGGTCGCAGTACCGAGAAAAACGTGACGCGACCGCTAGGAGGAGCACAAAATTGTCCTTCAGTATTAATATATAGATATTATATTTTAGGAGTCCCTAATGAGATGCAATACCATGTTTTTCACTTCTAGTTTCATATCTTTTTATGCTGTTAAAATCAAAGAACCTACTGCTTTGGGTTAAAATCCTAAGTAACCATTTTTTCCTCGCTTTCACCAAACCCCTTGTCTCTTCCATGCCTTTACTAGGCGAGCATTCAAGAAACTCTACAGCCAAGTCGCTGAGCTCACCTGTCCTGCTCAAGATATCTTCATGGAGTGATCATCCCAATTCTTTCTCTCTCTCTTCTCTCTCTCTCGCTCTCTCGTTCTCTCTCTTCTCTCTGATACTGTATTTGTATCTCATCACATACTCTTGTCTATAAAATGAAATGAGGAAGCAGAAAATCGAGCGCACAGACCCATGTTCTTGATTATGAAAACCGAGATTTTAACCCATTGCCCATTATTTTACCGCTGGATTCCAACCTGCAGTCGAAACACGGACAAAAGCTCAATCACTCTCCAATGGCACATTACCCCGGGCGCAGAATCATTATCATTCGGGCTGCTCTTTTTCCCAATCTCTTCTGATAAATTCCGAAATAAAACGATTGCAACAACAAAAAAACAAAACAAACACAACGTTCATGTCATTTGTGGTTTTATTCACCTTGTGCATGAAATATTACAAGTACAGCACAGTCGTTAAACCCCTAAGTAAGGCAAGCGGAGTGCATATGCATTGGCACTTATTTGGCTGGATGTGAAAAATGTAGACAACTCATGATGAAACACACGAGCAGACAAAAATTTATTTATTTATTTTTAATAATTTAGACAACGATTTAAGTATCTTGACAAGCATCTTAAGAGGAAGTGGTACTCAGCAGCATATAAAGGATAATGCTTTTCGATTGGAATGCAGAGAAGAGTCATTATATAAAAAAAAAAACAAATAAACGAAGACAATCGCAACTGAAACAGTGCTGACACCAGAATTAGGAAGCATCACGGCAACCACAAAAGTTGTGGATTCGAAAATGGTTCACGCCATCATATGTTCTAAATAATATTTACACAAGGAGATAACTCGATGTAATATATTTCATTTTTATGCAATAAAACCTCCACAACAAAAACCTACTCGTACAGTAATATTATTGGATCACATTTCACTCTGTATATAATCTGTAGTGCAAAGTAAAGAGGTTTGTTTTTGCAATTGTTTTCATTTATTTATGCTGGTGTATTTTTTGGTTAAAACCTGATCTCGGGTGTGCCAGCGCAAGCATCTTACGACAGTGTTACTATCTTCCAGTCGGTATACTCGAGCATACTTATCGGTCCTCAGCGTTTGCATAGTACTCCTCATCGTGGTCTGCTCACGTCCATCCTTGGAATCCTTTCCGCCATATCTTTTTTTCGCTTGTACAGAGAAAGGGTGTCGAAAACACAAGGAGAGGACTTGGATGGAATCTTGATTAAAAATTATTAAAGTAAACACACAGGATGTATGAACGAACGCCTTGAAGTCCAAATATGCCGTCTATGCATCAACAATACCTTCCGTCTTTTTGGTGCTTTTGTTCTCACTTTCCACATTATTGTTTCTGGACAGATGAATGACAGGATAACATGAGCAAATAATGTCGTCACTGCACAATGCGAATTGTGATGTACAATCATTGGAATTGCCCAAGATACGCGACGAAGGGCGTGCAACGACGAGACACTTACTTGAGCACAGAGTTTATGTATGCATGAATTCTCCAGTCCCCTTGAACTTTAGAGATGTTGACCGTAAATTTTTCATCCGCGTGTCTACGCTTCCTGCAGATTAAACATTCATCATTACAATATGTGAATGGCAAGTGAACAGGCGTCCGAATGAGCGAAGACTGACGAAAATAGTGAATAACTTTTGCAAAAAGAACTTAGGTGCTTCTACTACATCGCAGCTTGAGAGAGAAACAAATGCATGCAAGGAGAACCAACAGCAGTAGAAGTCGTCGTTCCATGTTGTCTCTAGTATTCCAAGTACGTCGCTTGTGTCTGTCCCTCCAACTGATTTCTTCTGAAGTAGACGCTCTGACTTTACTTGTGGGTGCATTGTGAAGTGTGCCTTTATAGCAGAGCCGATAGGGGGTGGAGAGAAAATGAAGGGAGGGGTTCAAGTGGGGAATTGCAGCTTCCCAAAATGGTAACCGATTTCTGTGTTATTGATGAACAAGTGTGTACAAAAGGAATAAATAAGTGGTAGTTGATGATTGGCTAGAAGAGATGTGTGACCTGTTCAGGATTACTTTTTGATGTTGAGGGTGGTGGGGGTGGAAAGTGATGGATGATCAAGTGGTGTGCACAGTAACAATGAATATCATGCAAATGTGTGTCTTTGTCGAGATTATTTAACAAGGATTGTGTTAATGACAGGAGATTTTCATATTTGTGTAAGAGTTAAGCTTTGTGGATATCTAAGTGTTCAGGTTTGACAGAGTTACTAAGCTTTTGGTTTTCGACAATCCAGTGAGCCTTTAATCCTTTTGATTTCGTTGATGAATCTCCCTTACAATCAGAGACTGTTTTTACAGGTGTGATTATACATTTGTGACTTTTACTTGCAGTCCTTCGTCATGACATACCAAGACGGAATATGATATTAACTCCATTGTACACCCCTCGAGAGCCCTGTGTGCACATACCACCATGTTTAGTCGACATTTGCCAAAGGCTGGAGGAGGTGTTGAGTGAACAAACAAATGGACAAACGGACACTTTACAGTCAAGATGAGGTTTGACCAGATGGTGCAGAGGTAAGTTCACTTTACCTTTGAGCTATCCAGTCTGGGTTTGATTCCCGACCCGACCTGAACGGTCAGATTGGTGCTTCGCAGGATGACGTTAAGCCGGGTGTCCCATCTCCTTAGCATTAATTGGTGGATGTTAAAGATGCTACGGTGTGTCTTCACTTGAAGAAGGCATGTTATCTCCGATACTCTGAACAAATTCCAAATTTCTGCCATAACCCAACCGACATCAGCGTACAACACTACCTTTCTGTTAGGTATCGGTGCTCACCTGCAAGCTGAACAGAAATAGAAAAAGGAAAGTGGAAAGCCATATTGTGGTTAGTTTTAATTGGCAAACTATGAGTGGAAATTCATAATGTTTCACAACTTGATGAAGAGTGTTAATTTTTAGCCAAGCACAGAAAGGAGCAATATTATAATTATTTCACCTAAATCTGATCCTATTTGTTATGGGTTGATTTTGGACGGAGGTTATGTTTTTCACCCCTGTCTCTGTCTGTCTGGCTGTCTGTCTGTGAACAGGATATCTCAAAAGTTGTGGACAGATTCGGATGAAATTTGGTGGACAGGTTGGGTGTGTGACACGGACGAACTGATTAGGATTTTGAAGGAAGATCTGGATGTGGATCTGGATACTAGAATTTCTTAAGTGATTCTTCACCCATTGAGAGATATGGCTAAAACTACATATGCATGACATTTCAAAAGGTTGTGGACTGATTCGGACGAAATTTGGTGGAGAGGTTGGTTGTGTGACAAATAACAAAAGATTCGATTTTGGTGAAGAATCCGAATCTGCATCTTGGATACGAGAATTTTTTATGTGATTCTTCACTATTGCTTTTTTTCTTATGTGTACAACGTCGAGGCTCGAATGAGAGCTAACACATAGAACGTACAACAAGGTGAGCAGGAGACAGAGAGAGTGGAAGAGAAGGAAAAAACAGTGGGGAACAGAACATGAGATCTGTGGAAAAAGGAGAGAGGGATGTAGTATGTTCCCCAAAGCTTGCGTTACATGCTTCAGCATCTTCTGGTCGGAAAGGACACTCGGATGAAAGAAGTAAGTATTGGCCACTCCATCATACAGGCAGTTTGCCCAAGGACAGTTATCGCCCCCTTACAGCTTGGACTTGCAGTGCAAATGCACCATCACTTTCGCTCGAGATTTCTGATAGACAGCCGACATCATAAATTCAATGATGATGCCAAGATCGTGATGCCACAACCATACCTTTTACTAAGGCGCAGTCTTATACACACAAAAACAACAGCCATGGAGACTAATGTGTTCAATTCTTTTGAAATAATACCTGGGTAGTTGGTACCAAGGAAGTCATTCCAGTTGGGACACCCATTACTGCTTTAGCAAAAAATAGTCAGCATATTCGTCCTCGTTTCATCTAAAATGGGTGCATGGTTCATATTTTCACAGTTGCCATCTTGGCAAGTCCACAAGCCCCTGTGCACTCAAGTCCGTACTTCTTACAACGACATCTAAGTTGTTGCATCCAGCCAAGCAGTTGCAGTGAATCATTTTTAGCAGAATATCAGGAGCAGGGTTGTTGTCCATCATTACTGGTGTGAGTTTGTTCCCTTGAATGTCCCAGCCCCATTTTGTAATGTCCATGTTATCACTCCAGCCCATCCATACCATGACTTGAAGATAAGTTCGTCTTGAGTGCTGTTTTGTAGCTGAAGTTGTGGTGGGCAATCTCTCTGGCGTACGAATGTCTTTGCTGTCGCATGAATGTCTGTTTGACCTAAAATATCTGGAGTGATTGAAGAAGCGGCATTTTCTTCAAATCTTTGCACTTCTGAATATGAGGCACAATAACACATGGCAGAAAGGCTGTCTATCAGAAATCTCGAGCGAAAGTGATGGTGCATTGCACTGCAAGTCCAAGCTGTAAGGGGCGGATAACTGTCCTTGGGCAAACTGCCTGTATGATGGAGTGGCCAATACTTACTTCTTTCATCCGAGTGTCCTTTCCGACCAGAAGATGCTGAAGCATGTAACGCAAGCTTTGGGAACATACTCTAGAGTGGACTCAAGTTTCAAATCTGTGGCTTTAGGATACTCACTCCTGATAGGCGTTATAACAGTCTTGATATCGCTCTTAATGAGTTTTGCTGCAGTTTCTATAATTGCTCTCTTCTGATATTCCTCGTCATCCTTGTTGGCATCTTAAAGTAGTCGTGCAGAATTTTGCTTGTCTTTTCTCGAAAAGTCACAATATCATGTAGCACCTCACCCTCAGCTACAAATATAGAATCTCCGTAGTGTGTTAGTAATTTGGACCTCAGATACTGATTGCCATATGCACTAGAATCACTATCATGCAAGATAGTCTTTCATCTTCTTGGAAAGGTCAGTGATAGTCAACTGTTCTTCCTCATTGTCCTCAAAATAAGGCACACACCCTGAGAAAAGCTTGTTCCTGGTCATTGTTGTTTGGCCGCCCAACTTTTCTTCTCTTCCTGCTTTCTGGCATGTCTGGTCCTAACCTATGCTGCATGGGAATATCACGGAATGTGCGAAAATGTACGTCACAAGAATGATGGTACACACAGTCTGCTGCATGAAGGTCTCACCAAAGTATTCAATCCGCCCCCGGACTGTAAATGCCCAGTCATCATTTCGTGATTTACAATTCAAAAGTATCTTGTCCACAAAATTGTCTGTTTTAACAAAGCTATAATCATCATAATCAGCACTGGTCTTGTCGGTCACAACTTTGTTCCCACAGAATAAGCAGTCTATTTTGCTATCATAAGGGCCAGTAGAGACACGTGCACTTCTTTTGACGGGTGGTGCAGAATCTAATTTAGCTTTCTTATGTCTCTCAATGTTTTTTTTGTTGATGTAATTCATGCGACAGGTCTTGTGTACTTTAGTTCCAGCAGCTACGTTGATGCTTTCACCTCGATCGAACTTGCATTGTTGATGCCGTCAGCTCCTTTTCTAGTTATTACAACACTGTCCTCACTTCCTGCTATCTCGTTCTTGCACAAGGCACACGTTTCTTGATTTTCATTCATTTTCAGGCCTGAAACAGAATAAGCTTTGTTTTGAACGGAATTCTTTATATAGGTACAGTAAAATTAATCAGATGTGAAGTATTTTAAAGGCCTACTCGGCCTTTCCTAATATTTGACAGTTTGAACTTTCACAATTAAGTACAAGTTTTATAACTATTACTTTCACCGAGATCAATATGCTGACAGTGTTTCATTGTAATGGGTTTTGTAATAACTGCACAACATGCATGTGAATTTCTATTACTTAGGGCCTAGAAAGATAACAATCATATGCAAGGACTGGGCCTTTAACAGGCACCTGATATGACACAGAACAACACTATTTGTTTATAGACCTACATGTAAACAACACCTAACAAGATCAACCCTGGCAATGGTCTCTGCTCTACATATAGTTTACACCATGTATACCGACACAAGAAATGCAATGGCCTCACCAGTGTTAATTGAAGTCAAACTGAATGACTGTCTAATGGGAAAAATGGCCATTGAAAGTTTTTTAAATATTACCTGAGTGATCTTCTTTAGTTTCGAAACGTATTGTCATTTTCTATATCATAATTCAACATTTTGATGGAAATGAAATTTGGAAAAATCTGAAGCTGATTGGAATCCTTTGTCTTAATATTCTGAAGATGTTTGTAGATGGCAGCACTGTAACTATAGGTTCTTGATCAGGAAGAATTAATGAACTACATGCCTTCAGTAATACCATCTAAAATCTTCATCATCATCAATTTGCCACATAATTGTGAAATAATAAAAGTCACGTCATGACGTCATAGATTACCTCATGACGTCACTTGGGTATGCAATGTTCAATATAGAATGGCGAATTCACTGAGATACTGGTTTGAACAGTTTTAAACTATTTATTTTTACACTTATATGTGTAAAAACAGCTAAGATGATGGATATGAGAAGAAATGAGGCACTTTTTAATAGTGGCAGCCATCTTTTTTTTAACGTCATAGTTTGACCCTTTCTGATGGTCCGATTTCGGCCAACTTTTGATTATGTTGTTTCTCTGGACCAAGTACTACAGAAAAACATGATAAAACGTTTTCTTGCAATTTTTTTGAGGTTAGGCTGTTTATTTCATATTTTGATCCTACTAGGCCTTGACATCTCTTTTGAGACCACCCAAGGCCCCTATAAAGTGTTATTTGGGATGTGGGGTCAGGCAGTACTGCCGCTGGCCTGCAGACAAAAGGTAAACCACCATGAGGCCAATAACTCCATCGATTTTCAATGTCCAACACGTCCTGAAACCACCGCTGGAAAAAAGCTCAGCCAGCTGGGTGGCACCGGGTATACCCCCCCCCCACCTCCCTGAGGCAGTGCCAGGTAGCCCTGCTAGTATGTATACCTGTACATATCGTGGTTTGGGGTTATAAGAAAGCTTGTACAATTATAATACATTGGGGGGAGGGAGGGAAATAACTTTAGGAGGCATTTTGCAAAACTACACGGAATTTAAACCCGGCATCCCAACATCGTGAGCTATATAATCAGATGGGCGCACCAAACAGGCCCTCCAAGGTTTTTTTTGAATCTATGTAAAGTACATTATTCATTGTTGTCAATTTCCATTTGCACACCAGTTTAGCACAGTTTTTATCATTGATATTATTTTATTATTATTATTATTATTATTATATTATTATAGCACGTTCACCACCCATCCCCACTCCACCATCATTTTCTACTTCTCTTAATTCTCTTTTTTTCTTTCTCTCCTCTCTCCTCTCTCATCTCAGCTGCTTTGGTTTTATAACCAAACATCCAGTCGACGCTCGTTATGCATGCCATGTTCTGCTTGCTACCCAACCAGCCAATCGCATTGCTACCTGCTTCAGGTGGGAGTAAAGAAACAGCATATTGAAACTGCAAGCTGTATAATTAAATACAGATTAACAAATAGTTTTGCAGATTTATATGTAGTACTGTACTTAACGAGTCGAGTTTAAGGGAGGAAATGCAATATATAATTACCAAGGATAATGTGGAACTGCAGTGAATCAATGTGTACATTTTGAAACTTGTCCACAATCTGTGACGTTGATGACCCACATAACACATTGACTTTGATGGTGATCCGTAGGATTTTCACTCCATTTCATCACACTGTTTGCTTGATGATAAATCCATGCTTTGATTGTTGGGTTATCCATGACCTTTGACACACAGAAACCAAGAAGTCATTCAAAGCTTTCTGGTAAATAACTGTCTATAAAGTTAACCCGAGTTTGCAAGGTCTTTTTCTTGTTTGTTTGGTTGTTTATTTATGAATGTATTTTTTAATCCAAAATTCCGTGTGCGTGCATGCGTGTGCGCGCACACACATGCATGCATATATGTGAGTATGTGTATGCATGAAAGTTGCTGTTGTTGGCTGCTATCTCCACATGTGGGTGGTTTCAGGATGGAACCTGGATGGGGGTGGGTTTGGGTGGTGAGGGGGAGGTGGGGTGGGTAGGGGATGTCACATCCATTCCCCACAACACAGAGGAGAGAACTAAGTCTCCTCCAGTAGCCGTTTGTTATCATGTGTGACGCAGAGATTGGTGAAAACCAAGGGGTGGATTGGTGAGAGATTGAAGCTGAGATCTATGCCAAATTATGGTGGTTTGAGAGGCCCACTCCACAATTGAGAAAGTGGGAAGAGAGCTAGAAGTGAGAAGAGGAAGAGGAGAAGTTGGAAAAAGAGACAGTGCTGTGCGATGTTCTCCATCGTGCTATCAAGCCTACATTGCCTTCACCAATCTACTGTTCTTCCAGACGTGTGTTATTCTCCTGCTCTTTGATTGCATGTCTGACTTGGTGGACTTGGTGCTTGTGGTGTGATGCCTAGTTTGAGATAGATAGCTTGATTTCTTGTTGTAATATTAAGTGTAAATTGTTTTATTTTCCATGTCCTTTTTGTAATTGATGAACTATTTCCTAAGGAATGGCTTTGCGCCTCGTGTCTGCCGCCATTTTGCCGAACGAGCAATTGAGTTCATTTGGAGTCCATGAGGGTTAAGCAATTATCCCCGCCAGTACACAGGCAACCGCTCAATGTGGGCTTATCGAGGAAAGCTAAAAGAGCACTTAGTGAGATGCGACATCCATCAGGAGTGGAATACATTCCATTCGCACATTTGCCGTCAATGTGACAATATAGTCTTCTATATTGACTTGATTTACATTCTCTACTTTATATAGACCAATGTCACAAAACTATTGTACGGGTTTCGGAGTGAGCGTGCCGGGGTGCGCGAGGGGTTCTCCTGGACCTTCACCCTGAAGCCGACTGATCATGGATAATTCCACGTCCCGATGGGTTGCTGGGCAACCGCGAATGCCGTTGAAGTAATTAAATGTCACAGGATCCTCTACCCAGCGTCGCGTTACCTTATTCTTATGATTAATTATCCCAACTGAGTAACCGTGCTTTCAACGTCCACACGTCTACTTATTATTTACGGCCGAGCGAATCATGGTGTACGTTGGCTATGCTACAGGAGAGAATCACTGGGGTACAACATCCCGTCTATTTAATACGTACACACTGGGTCAGACCAATGAAGGAAAAGGACAGCCGGCAGGTTTGAAAGCACAGTTTACCAAAGCAAGGCACCTATTTACAATCACGATGTCCAAAGCACATATTTACAAGCACAATGTTTCACAAGTCATGTATTTACAAGCCATGTATTCACGTCAAAGACACAAGAAAAGATTACCTCTGGTACAGAAGTTACCCTGAAAATCTTATCTATCTAGGGACAGACAGGCGTGCCACACAATCATCCGGGAAAATGTAGATAGGAAGAAGGAGAGATAGAATGAAGATTGAGTCATGGTTGTGACCCTCGTTGTGAGTCGTGGTAACCAGACCTCTCAGACCGACTGACCTCCCATACTGACTTGGACGTGTGTTCGCTCGCTCGTTTGCCTTTTATCAAGCCTGTAGCAAGGCATGGCACCGGTCTTGGAAATGAGCATTGTCCCTTTCGTGCTGTCTCTCCATCGGTCCAGCAGGTTAACTTCCTCGTGTCCTTGCGCCCCAAGCCACGTCCGAGGGTGCAGGGTTAGTGTGTCTGACAGTAGCATTGAACACACGTTAGTGTTTTGACAATCGGCACTGCCTCGCCCGGCGACGGTACTGGCATGTTGATGTCGACCCTGAATGTGTGTCGGGGTAATTGTGGTGTCATGTGGTTATGGTGTCGATGTGGTTTTGGTGAAGAAAGGTGCAGGAGGGAAATGGGATGGAAATGGGATGGAAAAAAAAAGGGATGAGAAAAGAAAAAAAATAGGATGGAAAAAAAAGGGAGATGAGGTATATGAACGGATGGATGGATTATGGATTACTGAATTGAAAGATTGATTGAAGGATGGATGGAAAGTTTAAAAGTTAGAAAAAGTTGGGAATTACATGAAGCGGAAAAGCATAGATAGACCATCCATCCATCCATTGGGACATACTCTGTTACGAGAGTCGGTGCTGCCGAAGCAGTCTCCTGGGCTATTGGGCACAATCCTGGCAGGTTGCCAGCTCCAACAAAGGATACTTGAATGGCTCGATCATCCAGCAAGCTGGTACTCATTTTGCCGACTTCAGAAGGATGACAGGCTGAGTCAACTCCACCTGGTATTAATTCAACAGCCAAGCAGAATTTGAATTCAGGACACAAGGATCCAAGGTCCACCACTCTAACCATTAAGTAGCTTAGACCCACACAACACATTTCCCCCATCCCCTGTACAAAGGACAGGGACCTGTCTAAGCACACATACTAACGAATCACTAACTCAGGAGGGTTCCCTTATAGTCGAATGCAACTTCCCTGATGGTCCTTTTTTCCACAACCATAATGCTATTTTAATTGTTCACCCCACCCTAAGATGTTTTCCTGTTTCATTTTAATTTATTGGGTTAGCTTTTTAGATGCAACCGCAACTTTTTCCACGGAAACCATCTGGTGCACTCATTGTGCACTTGGAGATGTTTGGGTTTTCTTTTCCATCGATCTCTCCATTTATCTATCTATTTATATTATTTTTTGCTTTGTTGGGATAGCTTAGATGTAGTGCACTCATCTTTAAGCTTTCTAGTTTGGGTTGAATCTTGACCTGACTACAAAATGCCCACCTGGTGATTCACAGCGACTGTATTGCATCAATGAGTATGTCTTCCATGAGAGGGATGAAAAGCTGGAGACCCATCTATCTCCCAGCATTTATGTTAGTGGACATTAAAGATCCCATCGTGTCTTTTTCAAAGAATGTCCAGAGCAACTATACCGGTATCCTCACCAAATTTCTAAATTCCTGACCTAACCAGTTTAAATTCAATAGCCATGGCTTCTGGAAAGACTTGGGCCAAAACCTTTTTTTCCGCATGAAGGTGGGAATAATTGGGGCCATTAAATAATTTGCAGTCGTTGTTAATAATTGTTACAGTAGTAGTATGCATGTCTTTTTATTTATTTAATTTTTTTAATTTTTTTGTATTCCTTGTCAAGGCTCGTATGAGAGCTAACACACAAACACAGCAAGGGGGACATGAGACAAAGAGGGGCATGGGAAGGACAAAACAGTGGGGAACAGAGACATTAGGAGATCTGTGGAAGGGAGAGGGATGGGGCAGGGAACACGGGGTATACAAGATGGACAGTACAGGGACTTTCAGAAAGGAAAGCAGGGAATTTGAAGAGGTGGGGTTGGGGTGGATTAACGGGGTAGAAAAGATCAGGTTTTGGATAGGCGGGACGATAAGTGTGTGGTGGTGAACAGCTGTTTTGAAGACCTGGAGGAAGAATGGCATTGAACAGAGTGTGGGAATTTATTCTAAAGGTGTGAAAAAGAGGAATGATAAAGAGTGAAGGTAGCAGCGATTCGTTATTTGGTATTTTACCAGAAGTGGGTTGTTGGCGGACCTTGAGCGCCCTGCGGAAATATTAGGTGGGGGACAAATGCCAGAGAGAGCAAGAGGGAGAGGGGGCGGGCGGGGCCGAGACCCGGGGAGAGGGACGGTAGAAAGACAGACAGACCACCGACCTGCCTGCGCTGCGGTGAGAGAATGAGGGCCCAAAGACTCAGCTCATCGTGGGAGATGCCAATGATCCGAAATGCCTTGGTTTCCACTGCGTGAAGCCGAGAAAGTGAGAGGCAGGGGCACCAGCCCAAAGAGAGAGCAGACTCCATCAGGCTGCGGATGAAAGCTTTTATGTGTCAGGAGCTCAGGTGGGCCGAGGAAGTACTTTGCACGACGGAGGATTCCTAGTCGGCGTGAGCTGTTGAGGCCAGGTTGGAATGTGGCTTTCCCAGGAAAGATCATGGCAGACAGTGAGACCCAGATGCTTGAAAGAAAGGTCTTCTTCGAGAGATTGTTGACTTCTTCCAGGTTGTTTTCACCTCTGTCTGTCTGTTCTGTCTGTTCTTGGCAAAAATTTTTTTGCTAAGTGTGTTGATCTGTTACATTTGTTTGTTTGCTTGTCTGTCCGCTTGCTTATAGCCCAAACCGCTTAGCTGATTGTCTGTATTTTTGCAGATTGTGCACCATCCCTGTGATGGTCAAGCGACAAAGTTTTGCGAGGTCAACAGGCCAAAAGTTCAACAGAGGCCAAATTTCCAAAATTGTCAATTTCATCGATTGACTTGAAATTTGAACATCATTTCATATCAGCACACTGAATTCACCACCAATTATTTTTGTGATCAATAAAGGCAAAGATCGACATAGGCCAAAGGTCAACAACTTAGGTGGAATTTCCAAAATCCTCAATTTTCATCCGGTTGACCTGAAATTTGAACAGGATTTGCTTATCAGGGCACTGAATATTAACACCAATTATTATTTTTCAGGTCAAAAGATCAACATAGGACTAATTTCTAAAATTGAGATAAACGATATAATATCATGATATCTCAAAAGTGTGGACAACTTATGAACAAACCTTGGTGGATGATTGGTTTGGGTGGTGACGAGAACAAGCCGATTCAATTTTGATTCAGATCCAGCCTATCAGTTGTAAATAAAACGTAAACTGCTCAGCCTGGAGGAGGTATACGTTTTACTGAGTGCTGTTCTACTTTGTTCTGCTTTGCCAAATGTCGCTCTGTGAGCGATTTTTGTGTAGTCGATCTCGTCGAAAAAAAAAAAAATTTTTTAATATTTTTTTGAAATTTGTTCTACCCTATTTCAGTATTTCCGTTGATATGTTTGTCTGTCTGTCTTGTCTGTCCCTCTGTTTCGGTCCAGTGCTCCGTTAATACAATGGCGATTCGAGGAAACTTGGTTGGTAGGTTCATACCATGACCTAGTTGTGTGCAAATGAGAACCGTTGCTATGGACACCACCGTTGCCTAGCAACGGACTTTGAAATTTTTGAAAAATCATAAAAAAATTATTTTTCGAAATCAAAAATCGGGCCGCAGCGACTTGTGGGCTAGTACATTCAGCCATATTTGTCAAAAATTTCCAGCCGGATCCTATGAAAACTGTCGGAGAAGATAGACTTTGAATGAACCCTGGTCGAAAACAATAAAAAACGAATTCGTTTATCGTTATCTCAGAGACTATGAGTCAGATATACATGAAACTTGGTATGGTAGGTTCATGGTATGTCCTAGTTATTGTGTGAGAAAGAACCGTTGCTGTGGACCCTCCGTTGCCTAGCAACGGCCGAAAACCTCTAAATTTGGGGGTATTTTAACGAAAAAACAATCTGCAGCATTAACCCTTGAAGCTAGAATCATGAATTTTATTGGCTTAATCCTCAGGTCGTTCCCCATCGAACGGGCCCATCGCGTCAGGTTCTATTGGGTAGGCGACTACCCATGTTCCGCCTACCGGCTTGTTCATTTGTTTGTTTGTCTGTCTGTTTGTTTCTGTGCAGGATATCTCAAAAAGTTGCAGACGGATTTGTATGAATTTAGTGGGCAGGTTGGATGTGTGACAAGGACGAATTTATTAGAATGTTCTGCCGAAGATCATCAGGAGAAGAGAGTCTGTGGGGAAAATGTTTGTAAATGATTCTTCACGACGGATTTGTAGAAGGGAATAG
>CM068966.1:15092167-15105756 GCA_035128595.1 Eptatretus atami | reverse complement strand
TTAAAATCAATCTTTCATAATATCCTTTTGCGCGCACACAATCGTGAGCTTTTCATTTTTTTACCGAAATGAAATCCCCGACTTGTTAATGCACCAACAGCCAGAAAAGGCATAGTGTTCCCAGCTTATTGTAATTTCCCAATGCTCGGTCATTCCTCACTTTGGATTCACCACTTGGTGATGTTATTAACCAGATGCCATTTGGACGTCTGATATCCGGAGACTCGGTGGCGTAATGGTAAAAGCGTCTGCTCTGAGTATGGGAGGTCTCAGGTCAGCAGTTCAAACCCCAGCCGAGTCATACCAAAGAACTTAAAAATGGTACATGCTGCTTCCTTGCGTGATGCTCAGCAATGAAAAAGAAGAGAGAGCACAGGTTGGCAACCCTTGTGCATGCTTGATGAGCTTAAAAGGTGTCCTGCGTTGAAGTTTGTTTTCTCTACCTGGGAATGCGTTTTCCTCCGGTTCTTCCTTGCTCCTCTCCCTGACAGCCTCACGCCTCCAACAGAAACCTCCAGCATGCACCGAATCGCCTCCCGTGCTGATGAAAAGTGCACTGAAGTCACCTGAAAGATCAAGACAGAAGTGAATTTTTTTTTATTAAAAGTGGAAGTCATACATTAAATTCGTTTCCATGAATGGGCACAAGGTTATGTGAAAATACAAGTACAAGCATGTACTGTGGTTATAGAAAGTCTACAGCCCCCTTTCAAAATTTTCACATGTTATATAGCCTGGAATTAAATTACATGAAATCAGACTTTTCCCACCTATATTTACCACATCATAAGGCACAACTTCCAAGTGAAAAACAAATTTTTACAAATTCCAGAAAAATTATTAATAATACAAAATTAGAATATCTTGGTTGGATAAGTGTCCACCCCTCTTATAATAGCAATTGTAATTAGCTCAGGTGTAACCAATCACCTTCAAAATCACACACCAAGTTAATTGGCCTCCACCTGTGTTAAATTGTAGTGATTCTGATTATTTCAGAATAAAAACAGCTGTTCCTGTAGATTTCTGCTGGGTAGTGCATTTCACAGCAAAGACTCAACCATGAGCACCAAGAAGCTTTCAAAAGACCTCCAGGATAAAGTTTTGGAAATGCACAGATCAGTTGATGGATATAAAAATATGTCAAAGGCCTTAAATATCCTTTGGAGCACAGTCAAGACAATCATTAAGAAGTGGAAGGCGTATGGTACCACCAAGGCCCTGCCTTGATCAGGTTGTCCCTCCAAACTGGATGACCAAGCAAGGAGGAGACTGATCAGAGAGGTCACCAAGAGGCCATTGGCAACTTTGAAAGAGGTCTTTATAGAAAGACTGGTCACTGTATGCATGTGACAACAATATTCTAAGCACTCCACAAATCTGGCCTGTACTACTAGCAAGGGTGGCAAGAAGGAAGCCATTACTCAAAAAAGCCCACCTTGAGTTCCATTTGAGGTATGCAAAAAACACTCTGGAGATTCTGAAGCCATGTGGCAAAACGTTTTGTGTTCTGATGAAACCAAGATGGAACTTTTTGGCCTAAATGCAAAACGTTAAGTTTGGCACAAACCCAGCACAGCACATCACCCAAGGAACACCATCCCTCCTGTGAAGCATGGTAGTGGCAGCATCATGTTATGGGGATGTTTCTCATCAGCAGGGACTGAGGCACTGGTTTGGATGGAAGGGAAAATGGATGGAGCAAAATACAGAAAAATCCGAGAGGAAAACCTGCTGTCCTCTGCAAGAAAGCTGAAATTGTGATGGAAGTTCACCTTTCAGCATGACAACGACCCAAACCACACATCCAAAGCTACACTGGAGTGGCTAAGGAAGAAAAAGATAAACGTCCTTGAGTGGCCCAGTCAGAGCCACGACTTCAATCCAATCGGAAATCTGCGGCACGACTTGAAGATTGCTGTCCATTAACGCTCCCCACACAACTTGACCGAGCTTGAATAGTTTTGAACAGAAGAATGGGCAATGATTGCCCAATCAAGGTGTGCAAAGTTGTTGGAGACCTATCCCAACAGACTCACAGCTGTAGTTGCTGTCAATGGTGCTTCAACCAAGTATTAACTCAGGGGGGTGGACACTTATCTAACCAAGATATTCCAGTTTTGTATTTTTACCCCGTGGGGTCTTCCACCCCACGGGGTCTAAGCGCCACTCGCATTCTCTCTTTTCTTGTTAATTAATTTTCTGAAATTTGTGGAATTCGTTTTTCACTTGGAAGTTGTGGGTTACAATGTGTAAATAAAGGTGGAAAAAGTCTGATTTAATGCAATTTAATTCCAAGCTATAAGGAAGCAAAAGGTGAAATTTTTTGAAAGGGGGTGCAGACTTTCTATTGGCACTGCACATCAACTCATGTTTAGTGCAATTAATGTGATTGGTAAGGAACCATGCAGGGTGAGCTTGAACATGAAAGAAGAGAAATCAAAAAGTTATTCTCTAACCATGAAGGAATGAATGGCACTGCATCAGGGAAACTACACACAAATGTTAGTCATTTTCTTGATAGTTGTTTCCTCACACTCGCCTCTGAGCTGTCGAGCGTGGGTTCAAATCCTGACCCAGCTATAAACTGTCATCCTGGTGTCTCGCAGGCAAGGTGAGGCAACAATATATGGACCTCAGGTGAAGGTGAGGACCTCAGGTGAAGGTGAGGCAACAAGGTCCATTGGGTGGACGATAAACTGGGCATCCCATCTGCCAGCATTGGTTGGTTGACATTAAAGATCCCATGATGCTCTTCGTGAAGGGTAGGAGAGCTACACCAGCACCCTGAACAAATTGCAAATTCCTGCTCGAACTTACAGGGACAACTGCATCAGCCACACAGCTATGCCCTCAGCAAATGATGCTACCCCCCCCCCCCCCCCCAACCATATGTCTGAGGAGTACACAGCCATATATGCTACACATGTAAGAAAAATAAGAATTTGTGTTTCCAGCTGGGGTGACACCTTTTCCACAGAAGTGGGTGAGTTTCCTGATTCTGTTGGAGAAGAAGTCGTGATTTGGGCCTTGAAACTTTAGTTGAGGAGGGGTGGAAGGATACCTTTTCGACTCCTTGTATCACATACAGGACAAGGACATAGTAAACGTCAAACGGATACTTCGGTGAATTTTGTTAAACATGTTAAAAAAGTTAAATAGACATTATATTTCTTCGAGTAGTGGTTCCTTTATCAATCATTCATTCATACCTGACTTGACTTGCTTATTTCAGGCTGTTGTCAGACAACGTTGATCAAGCAGGTGGTGCACCACCATCACACATCACACCCCCATCACTACAGTCAATATCTTCCACCCTCATTAACTATAGCTAACCCGACCTCTCTTACTTGCGGGTTTCATTCTGTCTGTCTGTCTGTCTGTCTGTCAGTCCGTCTCTCCATTCTCCATTCTCCTTGTTTGTTAAGTTGATCTGTCACCCCACTGTCATACTATCAGTACATTACCTTATAACCACCATCGCCTCACTCCTCCATGAGCAGAGACCTTGAATCAAAAATATTAATAAGCTCTCCTTCAATGTGCTCCATTCTTCTCTGCAATGTCAGGTCATGATAACTTTTTTTTAACTTTTGCACACAAATTTGAGGCTATTTGTAGGGTCGTGGCTGGACAGAACTTCCTGTACCTTCTCGGCCCTAGGGTGAGGACACAAAGTCCAGTAGATGCAGCGATGTAATTTGAGGTGAAGGAAGGGTGGAGGGGGGAGCATGCACTCAAGGTGGATTTGACAAGTCACAACCATGACTGAGGAAACTGAGTGGGAGGACAGTTCAGCCTTGAGGTTTTCAAGATTATGCTTTCTGGCATACCTGAGGACAGACATAATTACCGCGCACGTGAAGCGCAACTAAAAGCCGAGTTAAGCAATTGGTTCACTCTGTCACAGACGTCAGTCTATGAATGAGGAACTACTTTATTTCAATTGAATTTTACATTTTGAATACTGTAGAACACGAACCTGCAGTTTATAAGTACTTTGGCTCTGAAATTGTCAAATTGCACGAAATCTCGTCCCGAGCTCACATGCGCACAGATGAGTAAGGTAATTTTTTTTTAGTCTGTCTATCTGTCTGGCAGTCAAACAAAATTGAAAATCATTCCAAACAGGAAACTTACTATTTTAGGAATGCCATAAAGGACACAAACAACAGGCAAGAACTAATTTAACGTTTTAAATAAGGTGGTGTAAAAGACGGCATCAGTGGCGGTAAACTTCCAAAATTTTTTTTATTTTTCCTGCAGCCTTTAAAACTTTTATTTTATTTCAATTGAATGATATACTTGAGCACTGTAGAACACATATCACCTTGTTGGCACTTCCAAAAAACTTCCAGTCTCGCAGTATTTGGATAAAATATTACGCCATCTCGACAAATCAAATTTGCCACCAGTGCTCTCAGCATTAGGGAATATCAAGATTCAGACAAAACAGCAGCTCATAGGAAATATAGATCGTGCTCGGAAACACAAAACAAGAGGTAAAAAGACCCGTTCCATGCCCTTTTTCTCAAGCCAATGTGGGATAAGGTGTTCTATGAACTCTCTCGTGACTCAGAGTGACTTCATCATCATCATAATCATTATCATCAACAATATTGATCTTTGTAGGGCCCATTGGCCCCATGATGATAACTTTCATGGATGGGTTTCACAAGGTAAATTTATACAGTATTTCACCTATTTTAAAATCTACTTGGATAAAATAAATCCACTTCAGAAATAAGAAATATCCTTGGACTTAAAGTTACCTGAGTTAGCTTTTCATGTTGAGAAAGGCAGCAAATGCCTCCCCACAGGATTCAGTGTACTTGGGCCAAGAGGATGGATGGAAGAGTCGCAGATTGGACAGGACGGGATTAAACTGGTGCATGAGAGAGAGTCGGGTAGTAGACTTTTGTGGAAGTATTCCCAGGCATAATCCATATCAGGTGTTGTTAGAGATATCAACCCAACTCTTTCGTGGGGAGGTAGATTGCAGTCCTTGCCCGTTGGTGTGTGCGAATACCCAAATTTGGTTTGAGTGCTTATTCATAAATAGCTGAGAGATATGGGCTGTGGCAACATCATCATCAAAGGAATACTTCGGTGAATTTTTTAATTCTATCTCTCCACATCATCTTTGGTCTTCCTCCGCTTCTTTCAGGTCCTTCTCTCGCTTGACAGTTTGCAATCGATGTCATGGACAGGTTGTCCGATCTTCTTGCTACGTGTCCAGCCAAATGCCTTATCCGTTTTCCGATTGTTATTCCATGACAACATGTTTGCATGTCACAATGCATGGTGATCAATCTTTGCTCCCTCCTGTTTCTAAGATGTTTCGCTGTGAAACGTCATTGCTGGCATTAAACATTGCGATTGTAAATTTATTTGTCAAACACAAAGGCAGTTTGACTTCAATGATTTTTTTGGGGATTCTCCAAATACTGCCTATCCTGCTCGGATACATCAGCCCTTCACTTCTTAAAAGTGCTCTGCATCCATTTTTATGAGTTGGCCTAATTTATTGGAATCACTGTTTGTTTGTTTTCCAACTTGCAATGATAAATTTGAATCTCTTGCCTTCCTGCTCGAGGGGAAGTTATATTTGGCACTTGATTTTTTTCCAGAAGCCGGTTCATTGTCAAGTTTCCAGGTTTCTAAAAACCTGTTTGCTCCCACGGTTGACTGTTGTCCAGTTCAAGTGCGAGTCGGTTATAACAACTTTTGCTAAATGATTTATAAATATTGGACAATAGACCAGTTCGATGGTAATTCTTCAGGTTTATCGTTTTTCCATTGCCTTGTGCATTCGGACCAGTTCAAAGTTTTTTTTACAATGAGGGGGATTTATTATTGATCTTCCATCACACTTTGCAAATAGCTTTGCCAACTTAATGTGGATGGGCTGGCAGGGTAGCCTTGAGGTAGGCACACGTGCCTCTGCGCTCTCCAGCCTAGGTTTCAATCCTGACTCGGCTATAAACAGTCATCAGGGTGTTTCACAGACATGGGGAGGTATCAATGTGTGTGTGCCGTCCTTTGGATGGACTTCAAACTGGGTGTCGTATCTGCCTGGGTGTCTGGTACCTGACGATGACAACGACGATGATGATGACGATGACGAGCTACTCTTACCAATAAGAGTTTGGTGAGGGAGTTATCTTATATATTAGTTCCGTCCATAATCTATTAGCAAAACCAAAAATCCCCTCAAGAAAACATCTCATCAGTGCAAGCTATTAGGAACTGACCAAGCTATGAGGGACCGATTTATTTATTTTTACACAGTCAAGGCTCGTGGAAGAGCTAGAACACAGAACAGATTAGGACACAACATAACAAAAGGAACAGCAGAAAGAGAAAGGGGAAATTCCAACAGCAGGACTGACGAAGAAAATAAATGGAGATGGCAACAAGGGATGATGAGTGGTAGAGAAATCAAGCTATGAGGTCCACACTGCTTCGTTTTCAAAAGCTGTGCCACTGTATTCAGCTGTTTAATGCTAACATGGTAGAACAACTACAATACCACAGTAAGGTGGAGTTTCATTGTTATAACCTAATTAACTCACATCCCCTTATTACCATTGTGGGCTTGAATCTTGTTTGGGTAGTCATTTCATCTTTATGGATAAGCATTCAAAATGCAAGATGCTGAATGCTCTCATAAAAAGCTGAATACAGTGGCACAGCTTTTGAAAACAAAGCGATGTGGATCTAATAGCTGAGCCGGATCAGGCTACTAGAATTTTTAAAGTTATTCTTCACCATTGAGAGATCGGACCAAAAACGATATATAGCACGATATCTCAAAAAGATGTCCATGGATTCGGACAAAACTTGGTGGACATGTTGGGTGTGCGACGAGGAAGAATTGATTCGATTTTGGTGAAGATCCGAATCCGGGTCCAGATATGATAATTTTTAAAGTTATTCTTCACCATTAAGACAGGGCTAAAACAATACATAGCACGATATCTCAAAAGGTTGTGGGCAGATTCCGATGAAACTTTGTGTACAGGTTGTGTGTGTGACAAGGATGAATTGATTAGATTTTGGTGAAGATCCGAATCCAGATCCGGATACGAGAATTTTTTAATTTTTGTTCAAAAATGTATTGGGCCTGATACGTTCTCGTGGATCAGGCGTTGCATGGTGGAGGTATGCGCTCTACCGAGTGCCCTTCTAGTTTCCTATGTGACAATTGGACTTCGTTTCCTAACTGTAAAGTTTCGGTCAAAAAGCAATGCCATATGCTTGGTATAACGATGGTTTTAGTTGCAAGTGACATTATAATACTATTATTTACCTACTAATAGAGACACTAACATAATAATTTCAGTTAATTTAGTTGTAACACTTACGAAAACAATCTTGAGTCCAAGTTTCTGTACAGAAGACAGTCGGGAGGTGGTGGAGGAGATGGTTATTTTTAACCCTTTCATTTTAAAAAGTTAATTATTCACAAGCCTTCTGAAAAGTTCATCGGTGGAAAAACATCGCATCATACTTATCACCGCCATGGAAGTGACATTGCACAATCACCATGACACTGTGACAGCTCCTTCGTTGTAGCGAATGAAGACCTTCGTTAAGCGAGGAATAGTCATAAATGAAACCATTCGTTGTAGAAAACCTTCGCTATGCAAATGTTTGTGAAGCGGGGGATACCTGTATGTCTAAAGTATCAGATTCTATACCATGTTGACATTTTTGTATAAAGATGTGTTAGCACGGTACATACCTGGTGAAAAACGAAAAAGAAGCAGTCAGGGGGGATTGCACCATCGTTACACAAGACCGGTTAAAAATAAATATTCATGAAAGTGTTGCAACTCTTTCATGAAACCGAGCTGAAAGGCTTGCTCAGTCCAGCGGGACAATGACATTTAGAAAACCTTGCATCAAACACCATGACACACCTTAAACCCCATGTTAGCACTTACTAAGCCTGGTGTTGCCTTCGCGGTTAAGGTGGCTGGCTTAAGATCTTAGCGTCTTGAGTTTGTGCCCCTGTCGTCCGTTGAAGTAACACTAGGTGGGGTTGACTCGGCCTGTCATCCTTCTGAGGTTGGCAAAATGAGTACCAGTGTACTGGTAATCAAGGGCACTGCATCAGTGGCACAGCCGCTCCTCCAGAAAATGATGCACGAGCAGCCACTGGCTACACATCATAGCTAGCACTCACTGCCTTTTACCAACAAAACACATGTGAGAATGTGCAAGTACAGGATGGAATGAATTACCTTCCTCATAGCTGATATGAGGACTTCATTTCCTTGGTGATAAGGGACTTCGACCGAACCCAGAAACCTCAAAGGAAAGGACTCCAACCATGTGCTTTCGCTGCTTTTACCTGCTCTCCTCACAAATGAAATCTTGAACAACAAAAAGAGAAATAAATAATCTTACTTTCCCTCAAGTCCACATTCAGCTTCATTTCCCATAGCCAAAGAGATACGAATACAAATGTGGTTAAAAATTTGACAATATTATTAAAATGATTTAAGTAATGTGTGTATTATATATATATATATATATATATATATTATATATATATATATATATATATGGATAAATAGTTTTAGAAAATTCTTCATCATGATGTTGGTAAACACTACCCAGAATTTAATGCCTGTGCTGAAAATCAAGAAGCAAAAAAATATAAAAAAACAGATTTTAAACAACAGAGGAGCAACAATTAATTATGAAATTCCTGGTCAACGAAGCACTTTGATCCTGTTGGAATTTACAGACGATAATTGGATGAAGGAATAGAAATCCAGAGGCAGAGGTGTGGAGGAGGATACAGGTGTGTGCGAATGCATGGAGGAAACAAGGTATGGTGAATGGAGGAAGTAGCGAAGGTCATCAGTGAGAAGGTTTGGAAGAGGATAGAGAAGATCAAGGATAGAGGGGGACAACTGAATGTGAGGCACTTTTATGGGCAAAATAGGAGAGCTGTGGATAAGGCAATGAATGACATAGAGGCAGATGTGTTTAGCAATTCAGACGAGGATGGTGGGAAGATAATCTATAAATTGGCTCGTGACAGGGATGAGGATGGTCGGGACGGCATGAAGGGGGAGGGGTGGTGATGATTAAGGATGGCAATGGGAAGCAAGTGACATAGAGGGGGGGAGGGGTGGAGGTATGGGAAAGTTTGAAAGTATGGGAAAGGAGGGAGCAGAGGGTGTTAAGAATCTCTCAAAATGACTTGGCTCCAATTGGACACTGTACCAATGCACATATAACGGATGATCTCTTTTTTTCAATGATATCTGACAACCCTGCAAGAAGAACTTTAAAACAACATCAAATGGTATATATGTATGCTCGGAATGCTCGGATTGCATGTGCAGAAACACCCTAGCAACGAAGTATCAGGGCAGAGAACATATATTGTGCGTGCCAGAGGATTGTTGACTAAAATGGCTCACAAAGCTTCTAAAAGAAGAAGAAAATACTTGGAAAAATATCTGAGAGAAGGGTGTGCCTCCACACAACGAAAGATTTGGAGAACATTCTGATCAGGTCAGGTCAAGTATGGGAGCATGCGCCGGAGCAGCGCATCGCTGCGTCCACTTTCGCCCGGTACTCCAAGGGCCTCCATCTGGCCATCCCCACGCAGATGCCTGGACCATCCCCATCTTCTTGAGATGCTGATCAACCTGCTGCTACCACAAGGCACGTGGTTGGCCCATTTGCCTCCTCCACTCACGAGGCTCCCTCGCCGAGAGAATCTGGTGAGCAGGATCAGCATCAGGAAAATGAGCCACATGTCCATACAGCTGCAGCTGACGCTTACGGACTATGCAGGTAACAAATCTCATTTGAGTCTCTCTCAGCAACCACTTGTTGGACACAAAGTCCAACCAGCGATAGCCAAGGATTCTCCGAAGAGACCTGATACCAAAGGAATTAAGTCTCCATCTCAGATCCCTGGTCAGAGTCCAAGTCTCACATCCACAGAGCAAGACTGGAAGCACCAAGGACCTGAATACAAGGACTTTTCGTCCTCTCGCATAGGTACCAGCAGCGCCACACTCCAGATCCAGTGAATCCATGACTCTCCAGGCCCGACCCAGACTCTGTTGACCTCTGGCTCACAGCCAGCAGAGACAGAATATCACTGCCAAGGTAAGTGAATCTCTCCTGACCTCAACATCCTCGCCACAAACAGGTACAGACAGGATAGCAGCATCCAAGACGTCATTGAAAGCCTGGATTTTAGTTTTGACCCAGGAAACACGCTAATCCAAGCGGCTCCAACTCCTCATTCAGCACCTCGAGGTGCTGGAAATTGTTTGAACCAAATACCTCTCATCCACGGATATTTCTCACATTCCTATATTTCTCGTGAGTCTGATTTGCATGCACCTCAAGGCTCCGACTCCTCATTCAGCACCAGCACCTCAGCACCTCTGATCAACTCACCCAAAAAGTTGAGATCTTTCAGCCTGTACTACAAAAACCTTGATGATGTGGGCCCATCCAAGGCCTGTGGACATGCTGTGGACGGCATGTTCTACCCAACCTCCCCGATTATCCCTGTTTGTGAGTAGACTTTGAACCTTGCAGAATTACCTCGTGTGAACATGGCAGGCTTGGTGATTTATTTAATGGACAGGCAGGCAGGCAGGATCATGGAGGAGGAGGAGGTGCCGACAGCATGAAAGAGGATGAAGAAGAGAAGAGCACTAGGCATTGATGAGGTGCATAAGGAGATGCTAATTGCAGTTGGAGTCAATTGGACGAAGAGGCTGTTGATTATATGTATGAGAGAGGGTTACATTCCTGAGGATTGGAGGACAAGGCTAACTTTGCCAATATGGAAGAGGAAGGGTGATGTTTAGGACCCAGGGAGGTACAGAGGTATTACCCTCCTAAGTCATGTCATGAAGGTATTGGAGGGGATTCTGGATGGGAGGATAAGAAAGAGTGTGGAGAGGGAGAAAGGTGAAGAACATTAGGGTTTTAGAAAGGGTGATGATGTTCGTCCTTCGAGGCAAAGATGACCATGTTCATCATCTGGGTTGACTGTAAGGTTTCAATGAGTACATAGGTGACTGATGCCGATCTGTGCCCGGAAGATTCCACTGCAAATAGTACAGGATACCGCAGATGATTGAGTATTAGATGACCTTCTAACTCGGGATTTCCTCTTCTTGCATTTGCTCTCTGCCTCTGATATGTGCTCGCTTTCGAAGGAGACCGCACCTTTTTCTATTTGGTGGCGCCAGGTGCCTCAATGCTGGGACAGCTTCCACCATGACTTTGAGGATCGATATCAAAAGCCCGAAGCGAAGCCTTCAGAGTATCCTTGAAGCGCTTCCTTTAATCAACATGAAAGCACGGCCCAGACAAGCTCTCCACAGAAGATTTGGTTTGGTAAGCGAGTATCAGGCATTCTGGCTGCATGACCAGCCCATCTCAGTTGTTACTGTCTCAGTATGGTATGAATGCTTGATGTGCCAGCTCGGATGAGCACCTCAGTGTCTGGTATTTAAGCCTCCTCCTTTAGGATATGGGAAGGCTTATAGCTGGTATAGGGTTTGTTTCTACAATTAGTGCCCCCAATTTTAATGGTACCACAGAGTTTCTTCGACCCCGAGGAGTAATAAACCACCATTTAGATTTTTTTTCTTTTCCTTCCTGCACTCCCAATTCAGAATGAAATTTAGCATCAATAATGCAATTTAAAAGTATGCGGGGTTGTCACATATTTTTTTTAAATCTTGACATAATTAAGGTCATGACCTAATTATGGACATTTTAACATTTTTCACCAAAACTCGACTAAGGTTCGGCCGATCGGAACAAAATTGCCCTTTCTAGATAGCCTAGACCATAGAGCAAGCTGCATTTATGCTTAATGTACATCATACCCCTCCAGGTTAAAGGTCAAGGTGTTACACCCTTATAGGAGTACCATAACCAACATTTGTTTTTCTCCCTTTGGTCCTGTCAATGTAGAAGGACTTTCGGAATGAAATTTTGCATCAATAATGGGAATAAAAAGTATGCGGGGTTGACATTTGACTTTGCCCTAATTTTTAAGGCCATGACCCAATTATAGATATTTTAACTTTTTCACCAAAACTCGACTGAGGTTTGGCCGATCGGAATGAAATTGCCCTCTCTAGATAGCCTAGGCCAAATAGCAAGGCACATTTACATCATACCCCTCCGAGTTAAAGGTCAAGGTCAAATGGCGGTCTGAAAAAATAACGCTTTTTTTTTTTGTCATCACTCAATTTTGCCAATGCAGAATCTAACAAAAACCACTTGCAAGATGTTTTTGCATCATAATAGCGTATCTGTACTGAAGTTGTGCACCTGATATTTGTTTCGTGTCCTTGACCTACTTTTTTAAATGGTGACCTAATTAACAAAAAACACCTTTTTGATCATAACTTGAATAATTTTCCTTTGATTTTCATGATGCTGAGTAATGGATAGGTTGTAGATGGGAGACATTGTTTTTTTTTAATTTACACTCTCATCCTAAATGTTTAAGGTCAAGTTAATATGGTGGTCCGAACAAAATATTAGCATTATTGGATCGTGGGCCAAGGGCAAGTCAGAGGAGGGTTACCCTTGGCGATCGCTTTGTGATCGCAGATATCTAGTTTGTCCTGTCATCTGATTTTCAGGAGCTTATGAAGGAAGCTCAAGTGAAAGTGGTAAGCTTCTTGGCATGACGCTGGTACATAGTCAATGTCTCACACGTGTAGAGCAGAGTGGGCATGACTATTGCACTATAGACTTTCAGTTTCATATGCAGATTTATTCCTCTTTGCTGCCAGACATATTTGAAGTCTGCCGAAGGCTACACTTGCCTTGTCAATTATTGCATGTGGAGGGATGTAGTCAGGGTAATGGGACGATGGATGGGATGTTCACACTGAGAAAGTTGTTAGAGAAGAGGTTGGAGATGCAAGGTAAAATGGCATTCGGATTTGGGTATCTTCAGAAGGCCTATGACATTGTCCAGAGAGAGAGACGGTGATGCGACACTGAGATGGATGGATGGGAGGGCTGGAAGCAGATATTAGGTTGGTGAAAAGTATGTACTAGGGAACAAAGGGAAGAGTTTTGATTGGTTCTAGGATATCAGCGGAGTTCAGAACATGTCAGAGTTCAGAACATGTCAGTTCTAGGATGTCAGAACATTGGCATGAGACATGGAAGCTCGATCAGTCCAATTATGTTTATGATGGTGATGGACCTGGTAAGTAGGAAGGTAAACATGAAAGGTATTCTGGGGAGGATGTTGAATGTGGACGATTTGGAGGTGGTCGTGGAGAGTAAGTGGGAGATGCGGGAGGTACTGGGGCAGTGGAAGGAAGCATTTGAGAAACATGGATTGAAGATGAGTATGGAGAAGACTGAAGTTATGTGGGTTGGGCAGCAGAGAAAAGAAATGAATATCAGGTTAGAGGTGAATGAGATCAGACAAGGAAATAGGTTTGAGTATCTGGGGAGAAGAGTGATGGGGATAAGCAGAGGTGCAGAGGATACAGGTGGGTACTCTCAAAGATCCCAGCAATGTCAAAGATTTCCTCTTCAAGCATTTGTAA
>CM068966.1:15070479-15081408 GCA_035128595.1 Eptatretus atami | reverse complement strand
ACCCAAAGGTACAAAAACAGTGCCATACCATCCATCTATCCATTGGGATCATTCTTTATTCAGAGCGTCGGTACTGCCAAAGCAGTCTCCTGGGCTATTGAGCACAATCCTGGACGGGTCGCCACTCCGACGCAGAATACTCGAATAGCTCAATCATGCCAGCAAGCTAGTACTCATACTTTGTTAAAATTCTTAATGAATGAAGGAATGTACATTGCACCCCACTTTTTTAATGACATCCTTTTCTAAGATTTTAAAGTAGAAGGTAATTACATCTAAAGCATTTTATAATCATACTGCTGATTTTGATTATAATTGATTTGATATATAATGTAGCTGCTCTGCTATCCTCTTCTTATGTTTCATATTCATTTTGCATGAGAACACCTGTCCCTGCCTTTTAGTTGAAGGTCACTCAATTTTTAGTTATTTCTTTGAACCTTATATCACCTGGTTCCCAGGCTGAGTTTTCTCTTCCCTTATTTAATCCCATTTACCCATGTTTCCCCCTTTCTCATGTTTACGTTATCTTTGTTTCCACATAGTGATGTGCGATTGCGCTTATTCTCCAATCCTCCCCTCGTTTTTTGCTACATTTACCCTCCTATAGGGTCTATCCTGCCTTATGGTCATGATGTTTTATCATGCAAATTGTTAGTATTTCTCGTCATGTACTTATTGTACATTCCTTAGAATGTGCAGGTAGATGACAGTCCGTTCTTGTGCACTTTCTTTCTTCGTTGTTTACCAAGGTGTTTCAAAAAGATTGATACAACTTTGACTTCCTGCCATTTTTTTTGTTTTTTGACTGATACCGTTTTCCTTTCCAAGGTTTGGTGGTGTTATCATGGTATTTGTTCCCTGGGATTTCTAGTTCCATAGCTCAACTATTCCATTGGCAGTGAAGCTGAAGACAAAATTGGTGGCTCTGTGGTATGAGACTAAATCATTTGTCGACACCCACCGGGGGTTCTGCCGGGAATTCGACCTCAGAACACGTGATGGACCCACAAATTGTGCCATTCAACACATTGTGAAACATTTTGAGCACAAGGGTACAGTGCACAACCAGAGCAAGGGCAACAGTGGCAGGCCAGCATCAGTAACTAAGAGCCAAGCCAACATCGACGCAGTGCGGGATTCTGTCATGGACAGTCCCAAGACGTCCCACCGCCGGTGCTCCCGGGAGCTAGGCATCAAACCAACATCAGTCTGGCGTATCCTCAACATGCTAGTGCCACATAAGACCTACAGGAAAGTTGGACAGAACTTTGGAGTCAGGATCAATGCCTGTCTGAACGTCAATTACAAGGATTTTGCGTAAATGCCAATTTCAGACCTTGGGCTCTCACTAACTCCAGCAGTGACTTACTGCAATAGCAATCAGCGATAGAAAATACCATGTCATAAGCTTTCAAGAAATGTTTGGTTCACGCTTCTGAGGTTTCCGTTTCTTTGTAAATAAATATTTAAAGTTGCATCACTCTTTTTGAAACACCCTGTATGTCACATATATAATGGGGATGGTTTAACTCTTTGTGGTTTGCATGATCAAGTCTGTTTGTGAATTCATTTGTCACATCTGTCCTTTGTTATAATGTCGCCTTTATCTGCATGTAAATTAGTATGCAATTTAATTATATTGCAATGTACTATTTTGCAGCCATTTCTCTGTTTGAATGTTTATGTTCAGTTAAATAAAACCATTTACCTACCTACCAACCAATACGCTAACTCTTCTCTTGTTTCACAATCATTTTCAAGTTCCCACCTTTGTGCAGCTCTGTGTGTTTGTTCCTTCCACTCTCCATCAAGCACACAGGAAAAGATGCCAAAAGACCCTGGGGCAGGATAGAAAGAGAAAACAAAGAATGCAACGGCCAATATAAATCAACCACCATTTAAAAAGGACAATTTGGCAAAACGTCACGTGGGATTGTAAAAGCTTACAAAAAACAACCCCTTTTAGGCATCTATTTCTCACTTAAGACATCAATTTAAGTGATTAATAGACAATGTTGGGGTGTTGAATGAGGAACTAGTTTTCCTGGTGAAGAAGGTGTTTTGCTAGTGTCGACCTGGGTCAGCGGACACGTAGAACAATGGATGAAAATCAATTAGACGATGATCGAGGTATGCTAACCACTGTGGGAAACAAGGAAAAGCTGACATTTTGAGCATTAACACTTCCTCAAAACAAAACAGCAGCTTCCCCTTGCTTCCCACAGCGGATAGCATACCTTGACCAGCATCCTGTCGATTCCATTCAATAAGTGAATATGTAATAGAACACCTTACCCTTACCCCATGCAGTGTTCAAGTATATAATCCAAACGAAATAAAATAAAGATTTTTAAAATATATTTTTTAATACATTAGTTCTTAGTGCCTGTATTTGTGTCCTTTTATGACATTGCTATTTGGAATGATTTTCAATTTTGTTTGACTGCCAATTTTGTTTGAATTTTGTTTGACTGCAAACTTTGTATGAATTTTGTTTGACTGCCAATTTTTGTAAAACAGTTTCCAAAATTATCTCACTCCTCTCTCTACATGCACGAATGGGACAAATTCAGAGCCAAAGTACTGCTGAACTACAGGTTTGTTTTCCGATTCATATTCAAAATATAACATTCAATTGAAATTAAGTTATTCCTCGATCATAAACTGACATTTGTAGATGGACGGATGGACAGACAGACATAAGTGAACTAATTGCTAAACCCCGCTTCTTGCTTCGGGTGCACTTGGGTAATATAAAAACACTTACGGTGTCTAACCATGTACCTCGTAAAATACGACACGAGCAAATACAACCGGTCGCTTCGGTGTTGGGAATATTAAGGGAGGCGGAGAAAGAGGGAGGGGAGGGAGAGAGAAGGGAGAGGAGGGGAGGAGGAGATGAGTGGGAGTGAGAGAAGAGGGAGAGGGGAGCAAGGAGGGAGGAAGGGTGGGAGACTAGTGAGGGGTGAGGAAGGGGGAGCTAGGAAAGGGGAAGAGCGAGGAAGGGGCGATGGGAGAGCGACGCTTCACCAAACGTCACTAAACACTCTGGGAGGGGGGAGGGGTGGGAGCGAGGAGGATGGGGAGAGAGGAGGGGGGGGAAGTGGGGAGGGGAGGGGTTTGGGAAGAAGTAAGCATGAAGGGAGGGGCTCTCAACTTGCGTTTGGTTGTGGGACTTGTGGAGAAGAGTGGGGGAGGGAAAGATACAGGATCGAACAAAATGGGGTACGTTAAAACAGAACGTTAATGCAGCACGCGGAGACTGCCGGGAGATTTCCAAGGGAGGTGGAGAGCGTGAGGGCAGGGAAGGTAAGGCAATGTGAGAGGAAGAGAATGCAGTGTGAGGGGAAGGGAAGGAAGCACAAGGGGAAGGGAAGGAAGCACAAAGTGAGGGGAAGGCAGCATGAGGGGAGGGGAAGGGAAAGGTGATAAAATGTGCCCAAACAGCAGCATTTTCTTTTTCACCGCCAGGTTCTCTATAAAACCGGGAGGAGCATTTAAAACCCATGCTATCTACCTGGCAAAGGCCTGCCAGTATGCATGCACGCTTGCACATGCAGTGACCTTTGCACCCCTCCGGTCGGCTCACTCTGAATCTGATTTGTACATGCGACAGTCCCCTCAACAGAGGGGGTGGGATAGGGGATCAGGGGAGGGTTGAGGGAGAGAGGGAGAGGTGTGGAAGAGAGAGGGAGAGAGAGGGGAGAGGAAAGGGAGGAGAAGGGAGAGTCGAGAGAGGGAGAGGGGTGAGAGGGAGGGAGGGATGGGATAGGGTGGAGAGGCGAGGGGTGAGAGAGGCAGAGGGGTGAGAGAGGGAGAGGGGTGAGAGAGGGAGAGGGGTGAGAGAGGGAGAGGGGTGAGAGAGGGTAGAGGGGTGAGGGGAGAGGGGTGAGAGGGGCAGAGGGGTGAGAGGGCAGAGGGGTGAGAGAGGGAGAGGGGGTGAGAGAGGGAGAGGGGGTGAGAGAGGGGAGGGAAGGAGGGGGGGGATTCTGGCAGATATGACGCCCAGTTTCACATCCATCCAAAAGATGGCACACACATTGATGAATCACCCTGCCTGTGAAACACTGGGATGACAGTTTATAGCTGGTTCAGGATTCAAACCCAGGCTAGACAGCTTAGGCCTTAGAGCGATTGTGCGTACCTCTTAGCTATCCTGCTGTGATGTGGTGATTCATTGCTTTGCAACTGAAAACAATTTTTTTATTCATTGTAATCATCCAATTCATTTTGCCTTCTTAATGCCGGAGATGTCCGCATGGATAACCAACCGCTAATTTATTTCGCCTTCCTAACTTCGGAGATGTCCCCACAGACAACTGCGCCGCGGTATCACCATGGAAGCTTGTAGAGATTGAAGCTTGAAGAGCGCTCCAAGCAAGCACTCCAATGATGCGGTTGAAGAAACTTTTAAAAACAAAATGTTTAATTTTTTTTAATGTATTTATTTATGTCAAAGTGATGAGTCATATAATGAAAGAAGATCGTACAAAAAGGGGAAACATGGTCTAAAATAAAATTGCACATTTTCAGCTCGCCATCTCCCGCCCGACGCACCGCAGAACAACACGGGGCCAATGCAGGCGAGTAGCCACTGAACTTTGTTCAAGTCGATCAATATACAGTATTCAGTGAAAGTGCGAATATTGTAGAGCACTCGCCAAGTGGCTTAAATAATTATCAAGGAAGCACTCCAACAAAATGGGAGACACCCAAAATCTGAAACTGTCTGAACTGGACAAATGAACACTTTCTTCACAGTCGGAGCTGCTGCTAAGTTCAATTCTGGAGCTCAAATTTTGTAATTCGGCTTAGTTTAAGAGATTCTGAAGCTTATAGCATGTGCGGAAATTAAATACAGCCACGAACGCTGGCATCTCCGGGCATTTGCATTGTAATGTATCCAGCGATTCATCAGTATGATGATCAGGCATTTGATGATACAAGTGAGGAAAGTGAAAAAAAAAACTATTGTTAAGACATTGCTGCGACCTGTTCCAAGCCAAGGCATTGTTGAGCAGGCCAAAAAGAAAAAAAAATGGTGGCTTAAGACTCTTACGAGCTGACAAAGGACTGACGAAGATGACGCACTGCCATCTTGGTAAGGCTTATTTTGGGTTTTTTTTGTGATGAGCACCCCCTACATTATCTTCAAAAGTGGTGTTCAAATTAACCCAAACACCCAATTTTCATTCATGCACCACTTTGGAGTTCCCTTAATATGCATGCAAAGTTTGGGGCCGCTAGGTTTTATGTTTTTGGAGTTATGGAGGAGATGGACGGACACACACTGACATTTATTATTAGAGAGGATTCGGTTCTTGTAACGCTTTTTGCCCGAAGACACTCAATGCCTAACCAACCAAAATGACACCATCTTGACGTGCTTTCGTGTGACATCACTTTGCAATGCATAAGTGACATCATTTCATACTGCAATATCATGGCATCGATCTGAATCAAGTGCTAAGCTGGGAATCACAGAGATTCGTTTCTCTGTCACTGGCACCTCACGATGGAGTGCGTGTCATATAGGACTCATGCCTAGATAACATTTTTCATCCAAACGTCTTCCCATAACATAGGTGGTGCGAGTTGGGCTTGTTCTCCTCAAGGAAATTGCCTGGAATTTACCAACAGCTATTGACATAACATGCATCTTTGACATGATTTACATGTATATGAAGCTCCATCGAGTCTTGGTGAGGGTTAGGTTTATCTTTAGTTACCCCCCCGCGCAAACCCCCAAACCCCAACCTACAGCCCACCAACGTACCAACACTCCAGATGAAGCATTGGAACTGTCTCCACATTTTCCACCCACTCTGCCAGAGTATTCCCCACAATTATCAATGGCGAGGGCATTCATAATCAAAATATTGCATTTGTTTTAAAAATAGAAATCAAGTGGGCATTTGTGTATTAAAATATATTTTCATTGATTTGTTTATGGAAAGAAAACATTAATAACGAGAAGGGCATCGGTAGAGCGCATTATTTTTTTTTTGCATGATCCATATATCTGGCCAAATACATTTTTAGTATTCGTGCTGTATATCGTTTTTGACCCCTATCTCTCAATGGTGAAGAATCACTTAAAAAATTCTAGTAGTCGGATCCGGATCCAGATCTTCACCAAAATCTAATCAGTTTGTTCCTTGTCACACACCCAACCTATACACAAAATTTCATCCGGATCCGTCCCCAACTTTTTGAGATATCCTGCACAAAGACAAACAAACAGACAGAAAAGGGTGGAAACATAACCTCCTTCACCATCGGTGGCGAAGGTAACTGCAGACCTGGCAGGATAGCTCAGAGGTACGCACACTACCATACAAGCTATCTGGCCTAGGTTTGAATCTCAGCCAAGCTATAAACTGCCATCCCAGTGTTTCACAGGCAGGATGATTCATCAATGTGTATGTTGTGTCCCTCAGATGGATGTTAAACTGGGCGTCCCATCTGCCAGCATTAGTTGGTGGACGTTAAAGATCCCCACAGTATCCTTCGCAAAGAGTAGTGCCAGAACCATGAACAAATTACAAATTACTATCATAACCTACAGAGGGCGTTGTATCCGCGGCAATAGCCATGACCTCAGCCAATGATGCTACCTACCCACAGCCATGTGATGAATACGAAAGAACAAAAGAAGAAGAAGAAGCATAAGATAAATCAATAATGACATTCTCTCACTAATCCTCCACCTCCCCCACCTCCCCCACCTCCCCCCTCCCCCGCTGTTGTCAGTAACTTCCAACCATAACAATGACCCCCATGCAATGCATTTAATACTTTAAAGTAATTTCTTGATTTTTTAAAAACTAAAAACCCCAAACATAAACATGAAAAGCATGAGTTTTAATGCCTATTCATTGATGTGACAGCAATCGGTAATGTACACTTAAATGAGCGGGGAACTGTGTGGTGTTAAAAGGGGAGAAGGATGAAAGGAGATACAAGAGCATTAATGAAATACAAGAGATCTGTATGAACACCATTGATTCATGAAATATGTAAGTTATTTGTAAAAGCACAGAGGATGTTCATTTCGATTAAATTTACCGGAAGAATGGAGTACGTGTGCAGAGGATGAGTAAATTGGTAGATTTAATGAAAGAGCTTCAATGAAATGTGATAGCTTTTCAAATGGTAGAACCAACAATAATAAAATATTGACATCATGGAAGAGAAAAATGAGGAAATTACTGAAAATGAAATATTTATTAACAATCGTGATTTATAAACAAACACCTCACCACTCATACACCCCTTCAAGTCCCATGTAACAATTTAATGTTGGGCTGAGAATCAAACTCAGAATGGACATCTTGAAGGTAAATGCACTTGCTGTACCATCATATGTGTCGTACAAGATGGGTACCATCTGTACCATCTCATCAGACTATGCCACCTTTTGTTTGTACACAAAGTTGAGGCTCATGGAGGAGCTGGAAGATAGAACGGGTGAGGCCGTAACAGAACTAAATAAACAGTACAAAGAGAGGGTGAGGGAGGGAACCCACCAACAGCATAGGATGAGGGACAAAATAGAGGGAGACTTGGACAAATAAGTGATGTGGGGAATAACGACAAGCAGGTGAGGATGCAGAAGTTACAGATCAGATGGATACAGAAGCAAACTCTCAGGAAGTAAAAACTGGAAATTTTGAAAGAGGTGGGCTTGGCGGAGGGTTAATGGGGGTAGAAAAGATCATAGTTCTGTAAATACGAAGATTAAAAGGTCCAACTTTTCCCCCACAGGAGTCACCCTTTGAATTACTCATATTCTCATTGTGTCATTGCTCATGTAAATACAGTACATTGCATGAAACGGTAAATGTAATTTAAGTATTAGACAGAAAAAAAAAAACAAGATATCTGTTTTAAGTTCATGAAGAAGTAAACTAAGGAAAATGGATGGTATATATTTCCACTTTAACTCGACTTTCACAGCATTGAGCATTTATTAATTAATTCATCGTGTTGCCTCGACCACAGCCCTCTAATTCAAATACTCTTCAAACACCCCATTTATGCCCTCAAACCTCTGCACAGATACGAAAATAAGCCTCAAGTGTTTAACTTTTACTTTTATTAAACATCACAGTTCCTTCTGTACTCACCACTCATGAAGACATTGAAAAACTTCCGCGAAAAGCTCGACTCTCCGACATCATCAGCACCTCCACTTCTGCTTGACTGTTCGGTCACTTCTTCATACTCCTCTCCAACTGCCGGATTAAAAGGTGACCGACAGTAAAAAATTTCCTGGTCAAGAGAAGGCTGATCGTAGACCTCGGTGTTGAAAACTTCATCACTTTCAATCTTGGGATCTCCAAGGTCAAGATCGAACATGTTGTGTGGTGAAAGTAACCAATCAGTCGTTGCCTCAAAGGAAAAGGCTGTGAGGTCTGGAGTCAACATCATTTGCCTGATGTTCAGGCCTCCACCTACAAGTTCTAATTGATCGTTTTCATCCACTACAAGGGTGTATTTTACTGAATCATAAGCAAGGGCTGCAGAATCTTCCACGGAAACCCGTTCAATGGCCGAAGGCGGGTAGAATCTACCATCCAGGACAGAAGGGTCAGATCTAGTCATTGCATTGGGCACATCATGCAGGCTACTGACTGAAGGCACATCCAATTCAGCATCTGTATCATCTGTATCCTTATTACACACCTCAGACGAATTTGTATCACCATCTACGTTGGAATCCTGTTGTACTTTATACGTTCCTACGTATCCGCGGCAGACTTCCTCCGGACGCAAAAGGCGTAAGGGACCAGGAAAAATCTGGCAATTATCAGGGTCTTGTAATGTGGAACTGTCAGAAATTGTTTCAACGGAGTTGAAGTCCATCTTCTCTGGTTTATCAGGTCCTCCGACACTTTTCTTTCTATCTTGCCAAACATTCATTTTGTTGTCTTGCTTTTGCAAACCTGGTTTATCCTCCCTCTCAAACAAAGCCTCTAGATCAGCCTCTTTGCTTCTGCTGCACTCATCATCATCTTCTTTTCCATGCCAATGCTGTTTGTTTGGCTCTTGCATAGCTGAGGTTTTGGCTCTATCCTTTATTGGTAGCCTGCACTCGATATGTTTTCTCCCTCGATTTTCTTTTATGGTTGCAACCCTGTCCATTCTTTTTGCTGCACAATCATCCATCTTTTGCAAAGTCCCAGAACTATTGTCCTTAGTTTGTGCATCTTCACGGATTTCAATTACGTCATCTGCCACACCGTGCCCATTAACAATCTTATCCTTTCTCTTAGTTTGTTCTTTGTCTTTTATTTTTCCATCAAAAGAAGGGAATGCCTTTTCAGGCCTTTCCTTGTTTTGCAAAATTTCAGTCGTATTGCCAGCTCTATGCTTTTCAGAGACATCAACCGCCTTTTCACCATCCCGTCGACAAACAACAGTTTTGTCTCTCCCACTTGTCTCTCGTCTGCCCTCTCTCTTGTCCCTTCCTCTCTGCTCACAACTTTCTGCCAACTTGCTGCCTTTTCCCACCTTCCGTGATGTTTTTGCAATCTTATTGCCTTTTGTTCGTGTTTTACAAACATCCACAATTTTATCACGTCTTTCTACTTTAGGTAACATTTCAGCAATTCTGTCCCTCTGCTGTGTCTCACAACTGGCGGCTTCATTGTCTTCTCTTTGTACTTCACTCTTGTCAGGATTAGTGTTTCGCCGACTATCACCGATACCATTATCTGTCTCTAAATCTGTTCCCACAGTTCCGACTGTTGCGTCTGTGTCTGAACTGAGAGACATCCGAGAAGGGCCAGGAGAGCGAACACCGCTTCTTACATTTACCCCAAGATCCACAACTTCCCCTACTTCTCCATTTCCCACACTTTTGTGACGGGGCAAAAGTTGGCTCAGTTGATCACGCTCCTCACTATCTTCACTAGTCCCTACACATGCCTTGGCCAGTAGTGCGTCTTTTTCTTCAGTAACAGCAGCATCTGTGACTTTTTTTCCACGTCCTGCTGTTCTCTCTGATGCAGCTTGGACTGAGGCTGAGATAAAAACAGAAAAACACAGTAAATGAGTAAAGATGATGCAGACAACAAAAAGAGTATGCAACTATGCAAAATTCAATCTCAGTAATGCTGCTTACCAAGCAAACTGCTCGTCAATTGTTTTGTTTCATTCATTTACTTAACCCATGATACAAATTATTTTTAGAGCGACAAAAAACCCATGACTGAAAAATCAATGATGGTCATTTTAATGCGGCCAAAAAGCAAATAATAGTACTATCCAAGGAAATAACTTTATAATGATGAACTGAAAACCAACAATGCACCAAGCACTTAATGTATTACTTATACAAACAAGTAAAAAAGGACATAAAATGTCATAGCCCCCGTTCTTTTAGTAATTTTGCTGTTTGGAGTTAAAGGGCGAGCCATATTTATGTACATCTGAAATGGCTGCCAGTCTTCCAGTCGGCCATCTTTGATCAGATCACAAAATAAAGTTAGGTGCACGTGTATGCCATCATATACTGTGCTTGTGCCAAGTTTGAACAAAATCAGACCATGCATGTATGAGAAATGGTTGGGGACACATTTAGGTTTAAAAAATGTCCACCAGTCGGCCATATTGGATCTGATCTTGAAAAAAAGACATGCATGTATGTGTAAGCCATCATTCATTATCTGTGTGCCTAGTTTGAACAACATCGGTAAATGCATGTCTGAGAAATGGTTGGGGATGTGTTCAACATTGGGTTTTTTAACACCTAAAATGGCCGCAAGTTGGCTATCTTGGATCTGATCTCGAAAGAAAATGAGATGCTAAAGTAAGCCATATAATTCATTATCTATGTGCCAAGTTTGAACAAGATCAGTAAATGCATGTCCAAGAAATGGTTGAGGACGTGTTCCACACCGTTTTTTTTTTTGTTTTTTT
>CM068966.1:15054167-15070066 GCA_035128595.1 Eptatretus atami | reverse complement strand
ACTGGTTTTGTACTGGAGGGTCACAAATGTTATTGAGAAGGACCTCTTCAAAGATTGTGATTAAAGGTGATTCAACCATCTACAGCCATCAGTTAATTGGTTAAAGTCTCATATACCATGTGGTTTTTGTCCATTGTCCAATAATGTCCTTATAATTCATGTAAAAGTACATGGATGTCTCCTAACGTCCTTGTCCTGCTCGTGATACATGTACAAGTTCCTCCATGAGCATGAAACAATGTAGAGGAAAAAAACAATGCTAAAGTACTGTTGCAGCTGCCGGCCCAGTGCGAATCCCAGTGGGCCGTCTCAACTGCCAGCTGGTTCGGCTGTCCCGAGTCGGACTACGTGTCTTTCCACTCCGATACCATAACAGTGAGACAGTCGAGCCAGCCAATGTGTTGCACTCTCTGTGCAGCATGCCTCCTCTCTAATTAATGGTCGAGCGTGCCAGTGAGGTGCATGGGACTATCTGGCTGCAAGGCTTTGGTTGCCATTCCCAATTAGCCCTTCAACAGGCTCACCCAAATGGCAATGACGATTACTGTGTTTCAATTTCACACTGTGACCAGGTATATTTAATAATGGTATACGGTGGAAGAAAATACAAAGAAGCAAAAACAATTAAATCGACAATAAAACCCCTTTACCCTCTACTGATATTCGCACCCACTAAAACGTTGAACGATCGGGAACCTTAATTATTTTACTTATTGGGCTCCATTCATACCACGATAGCTAGACCAGAAGGATTCTCAAAACAGAAAATACCCCGGCGGGACACCACTGGATCTTGATGACGAACAGGAACTGAGCCGTTAGCAGCGGGGAAATTGGCCCTTTCACATTAGAGATGCTTGTGAGGGGGTGGAGAGGCATGGGCGGCTGGGTGGGGGCATGGCTCTGGCATGCAGCTGAGTCCACCATAATCCCCCTTCTGGTGAAACGCCCATAATTCAGAATCACTGCTCACCTCTACTCATTCGTTCCTCTTTTGTCACACCTGTAGAATCAATTTCTACAATCTTCCCTCCAGATCTTCAAGACAGCTATTAAACACCATCCCCCATCCAAAATTATGATCTTTTTTACCCCCATTAAACCACCCACAGCGTCCTCCCTTACCCCTTGTTCTTATCCACATCACTTGTTTGTCTGTCTCCATCCAATTTCTCCCTCAGTTCTGCTGTTGACACCCCCCTCCCCCTCTTTCGGCTGTTACTTTTCTTCTGTTGTGTCCTGACCCAACTAAGCAATTTTACATGAATTATGAGGACTTTCCACAAGCTTTGACTGTTTATAGATACAAAAAAAAAAGCAGAAAAAGCAATGTACATCTTCATCCTCGATCTTTCTCGAAACATCATATATACAATGTTTTTTTTTAACAAAATAACGAAATGATCAGATGGTGACTTTGTCATAAGAGCACCACGATTGCAATCCCAGATGTTGTGTGTGTGTATGTGTATGTGTATGTGTGTGTGTGTGTGTGTGTGTGTGTGTGTGTGTGTGTGTGTGTGTGTGTGTGTGTGTGTGTGTGTGTGTGTGTGTGTGTGTTCCAATTTGGCTCAAGGTGGCTGTTATAAAATTGCAAGTAAAATTTACAGCTGCTTACTGACATTTAGGGCGGGTTCATTTGGACCGATGCATATATAGTGCCAATTGAGAGTAACTAGCACAGACGAGACTTCAAGTGTAAAATATGACATAAAGTCCTCAACTCTCCCTTCCCACCCCCCCCCCCCCCCTCCCAAACTCCAAGTCCTCAACCTCAAGTCCTTCAAACTCTGTCCCATCTTTGCTCCCCCCCCCACAACCAACACAACTAAGAAAACAGGCATTCCCACATCAAAACAGCGGAATATTTAATGCTTTCCCCTCTCCTATCACACTATCACCGACTTCACAGAAATCAGTAACGGTCAACTGTCCAACTCACAATCCTGCGAGATAAGTGGAAACCCCATGGCACTGCAACTCTCAAGTGACCATGATCAGCCTAATTGTGCCAATAAATGACCCAAAAGCAATTATCTTATTCCTGATACATATACAGTATACACATCGTTAAAAGTAAATAATGACGGATGTTTTCTTTCATAATGTTGCGAGAGTCTCAGTAGTCCTCGGACAAAGACATGGGTTTTATGGTCCCTGGTCGAGTGGTTTAAAAGAAAACAGTCGGAAATAATAGCAAGGACCTGCGAAATCTCTGGGGTAAAGTCCCTGCTTGAGAGAATGCCACATAATTATTTGGGTGGTATATAGACAACAGACCACTTCCTCGATTGCTGAGGCCGATCTTCACAAGGCCTGTGATGCCTATCAGCTCAAAATCCTTTAACTGTTGCTTTACACTGAAGGGAAAATTTATAGAGGCCATAGCGATTGTGAATATAACAGCTCCGAAGATGTTTTAGGCTTTGCATAGCAGTAAGCACTAACATAGCGGCCGTATAATTTTTCAGGTTGAAATTGTGAGTGAAGTCAGGCGAACTGTCCAACCAATGGGTGGAATGGAATGTTACACACAGATGGACGGACAGAGGGACTCAAGGGGCCTTTTTAATCTCATGGTTTGCACAACCATGGACGACCAAGTTTCCAGAAGTTTTCCATGAGTTTTCCAGGACTCTGAATATAAATGTTTTATGCAACAAGTGACAATGGAATAAACCACAAGAATAAATATTAAACCTTGTTACCTCACGCACGTGAAGGAAAAAGTAGGGTGAAGCAATTGGTTCATGTCCATCCATCCATCTGATCATTTTATGATCGAGAAACAACTTGTTTTAATTGAATTTTATATTTTGAACACGAATCGGAACATGAATAGGAAGACAAATCTCTCTTTACCTGTATTTGGCTTTTAATTCATCCCGATCACGCATGTGCAGAGAGGAGTGAGAAAATATTTCTACTCTGTCTGCCGACTTGCCAGTCAACCAAAATCGAAAATAATTCCAAACAGGAAACTTACTGTTTTTAAGGACGTTATAAAGGACACAAACAACAGGCACGGATAACTAATGTAACATGTTAGATAGAGAGATGTAATAGACTGGGTAAAATAGCAGTAAAACCCGGAATCAATTTATTTATACGTCTTTAAACCTTTTTAAAACTTTATGTAAATTGAATTATATACTTGAACAATGTAGAACAGAAATCGCCTTCATAATATTTCCAAGAACCATGATATACATCAATATATAGCATGAGAGGGCGTGGCATGTGACAGGAACAGTATCAGGTTGAAGAAGACTCCACCAATATGGCTATGTAAGTATGAGGCCAATTGACGCTGCATTCTATGGTGATCAATAAAACCTCCATCTCCTAAACTGTGACTCAATCTCGTCTTAGTACAATGTATAAGGCTGACGTTATACAATGTATAATGTTATACAATGTATAAGGGTGATGTATAAGTACAAGATTGCTTCAGTAGTGCTAAACTTCCAGATTTTTTTTTTTTAATGATCTTTAAAATCATTATTTTATTAATATTGAAGTACAGTATGCGGCTCCATGTACGTGACTTCTGGTTACACGAATTCCACCACACGAGATTTAATAATTGACACCGAATTTCATCATACATGACATGCAATTCGGTCTACGTGAGGTCATGAAAATGTTTTTTTTTATTTTTTTAACCACACCAGAAATTTTTCCTCCTGTGAACACTGTGTTGATCTGTTTTTATTAGTTCCTGTGTCGACACTCGTGCTGAGAACCACTTTACCATGTTGATCTTATTACCTCCACCACCAAAGGTGGAAGTTGTTTTCACCCCTGTCTGTTTGTCTGCAGGATATCTCAAAAAGTTGAAGACGGGTTCAGATGAAACTTGGTGGACACGCTGGGTGTATGACAAGGAAGAATTGATTCGATTTTGTTGAAGATCTGAATCCGAATTCAATAATTTTTAAGTGATTCTTCACAATTGAGGTGGGGCCAAAAACGATATGTAGCATGATATTTCAAAAATGTATTGGGCCTGATATGTTCTACTGGATTAGGCATTGTGTGGCAGAGGTATGCACTCCACCAAGTGCCCTTCTAGTTTTATTACTGTATTAGTACTCACTCATCTGTTTTTATTCATCTTATTTTACCCATGACATTCTCAGTGCTCATTTTACCCCGTGATCATTCGTGCTGTTATTAGTAAACACCGTGTTGATCTGTTTTTATCCATCCTAGTGTCGTTGATCTACTGTATATTAGTGCCCAGTGTTCATTTTACCAGTGATCAAGAGTTATAAGCACAAGGCAACTGATGAAAGTGTTACCATAACCAAAAAGTAGAAATTCTGGATCGTCTTACACGTGGTGAATCCGCTTCTTCAATAGGTGGGTTTTATGGTGTTAACGATTCAACAATTAGAACAATCAAAAAGAGTGAAGCAGTTATCAAGGCTAGTGTTGCAAGTTCTACACCTAAAAGTGCTAAAATTGCCAAAATTGCATGAGATCATAATATAGAAAACATGGAGAAACGCCTAAGCATATGGATTGAGGACCAAACACACAAAAGATTGCCCGAGTGGTCCATTGATACATGAAAAGGCGAAACAGACTTACGACCATCTGGTGAGTCATGATGGGAAGCATCAGGAAGCAAGGGATTCAAGGCAAGCAGTTGCTGGTTTGACAAGTTCAAGAGGTGTTACAGTCTGCACCATGTAAAGATAACTGGGAAAGCTGTCTCTGCTGACTATCAAGTGGCTGCCAACTTCCCAGCTGAGCTTAAGAAGATTATAGAGGAGAAGGGATATCTGCTTGAGCAAGTGTTTAACGCCGCCGAGACTGCCTTGTTCTATAAGAGGATGCCGAGCCGGACCTTTATCTCGAAGGATGAGCATGCTACTTCTGGGCTCAAGGCCTGCCAAGGACAAGCTTACACTCCTCCTGTGTTCCAACACTTCTGGAGAGTGTGGTAAAGCCTATGAGAACATCATGGAGTCCTACAGGGAGGTACAGAAAGACGTCCAACGAAAAATAATGCAGCTAACCAAAAAAATAAAGGATGTTTATTAATGACCGTCACAAAGCCTTGTACCCTAAACTCCTTTTTCCCATAAGTTCAAGATACACAAATTCCTTATACATGCCGTTGTCCTGGAACGTAACCTGAGCGTATATGGAGGCTCTACTGTATAAACTTGAACACTGCATGGAGTATCGTGGTGTATGAACTCTCTAATTTGTTTTCTGCTATTCCATTGAATGTTATTCTAATGGAGCAAACGTATATTATGGTGATGTCTCTAGATTTGTGACTAAAACGTCTTCTTCTTCTTCAAATTTTATTTAACAAGTTCCATCATGTTTATATATTATTATATATATATATATATTATAATATATATATATATATATAATATATATATATCTTTTCTTCTTTCGGCTGGTCCCGCTAGGGGTCGCCACAGCGATCATTCCGTATGATCCGCATAGTGATTTGGCACATGTTTTACGCGGTGCCATATATATATATAACTAACCTAAGAAACACATTTGTGACTTATCTGTATTCATCAGTGCTTTTTTTTGTTACTTTGACTAGATTAAATCAAGATCGAGATCGAGATATGGGGAAAAAGGAAATTTGCGATGTAAAAACCTGGCCAGAAGTCCAAGGGAAGCGGTGGATTGGGGTACGTCTTCTCTGTAAAACTGGCAGTTTGAATTTCCAATACCGTTTTTGATAAATTTGTGTTGACCTTTCCTTCAAGCTCGAACTGATAATTTAAAATAAATATAAATTTGTGCTCATTTCGTTTTTATTTATAAGTGTTGGGTTCTGACTTTTGATTTACAGTATATATTCAGTCAAAACACAAAATATATTTGGCCGACCTACCCACGCAGAAACTAAATCCACCCCATCCCTCCCACATTCCCCATCCCCCCCGCCACAACCTCCAATCCACCATCACCCCACTAACCCACACCACCATTTCCCCCCCCCTTTTCCCTCGCTTCTGGAGAAGCAGGCATGGTCAAAGATGCCTATGGCTTGTAGCAAGGTATTATGTACACATTTAGGACACGGGGACCAAAAAATGAAAGTCATGAAAGAGGTCAAGGTCATATGAAATTAACAAATTGATCAAATTGATCAGTGTTCATTCAGGTCATAAATATATATGCACATAAACTTAACCATAGAAATACATGCTGTGATGAACCAAATAACATCTTAGGATTAAAAGTGCAGATTTCTTTAAAATGTTACGTACTTCCTAACGACCCTTGATGTTCTGTATACTGAACACAAACTGGCCTTTGGTATTGATTTTTATATCATAGGGCATCTTGGTAAACTTATTCTATGGTTATAAAATCAAGCTTATAGCTACACAGTAATTTTGTAGCAGCTTGGTAAATGCAATTTTTACGTACTTCCTAACATTTTTGACCCAATCATGGAAGTGAACCTAAAAACTGGTATGTAGTAATGATCCAATTTGAAACTTGCTATTTTAAATCATCACTTTATGCAGAAGTAAATTGCTATTTTATTTAAGATGTACTATCAGATGCATTTCAAATTTCTGGAATAAGATTTTGTAAGCTTCACTATGACTGGGGGAAATTTTGCAAAATCTGAGATTTTACACATTTGAAGATATGCAGAAGATATGTCATAGTGATATGCAGAAGGTCATAGTGATATCCAAGATATGCAGAAGGTCATAAGAAATGTACTGTTTCGAGGAATTGTTCTATCCTTATGTATAATGATATATATCAAACAAAAAATGCATTTTCAACCATTTTGGACAACATATACAATCATACATGTAACCCATTTCTAAAAAAATGAGCTATAAAAATGGAAAAAATAGCCTGTGTTTGGATAAAAAACATGCTTTGTAAGCAACTATATCCATAGGACCCATAGCAAAGTATACATTTTCTGAAAGCACAGACACTTGGGCATTATATAACATTAAGATTGTTTATCTTATTAAAACTGGGTTCAATTTCTAAGCTTTCTCCTCATTTAGGACCACAGTGTACACAATACCATGCTACAGGCCCTATGCCTCTGCAGCGACATACGGTGAGGCGCAAAAAGCGTGCCGATCCACACTAGTTTCAATAATAAATGTACACCTACAGCCAAAATATCCTTGAAAAGACCTCACAGGGCACCCTTTATTGTATGCTCATGGCCATTTTGATTAGATTTTATTTCCTGTATGATGTGCATTTTTGTTTTATAGGTTTACGAATGTGCTTTATTTATTTATTTATCTGCCCGTTTTCGTGTCGGTCTATCTTTTGTCCCGGGATTCTCCGTTTTTGTCATCCTGTGCCTTCTTATAATAAAGTGTTGTTCCATAAAACATACGTTTCATGTGGTGACTCGCCATTGCAGATTTTACACATGAAACCATTTTGGAACAGCTCTAATGGTAAATCGCTTGGGGAGGTTAAAATTGATAATGTTCGCTTGAAGAGACCGGTGGAATGAACAATTCTGACTGGGGGCCTGGCAGATTATTTGTATTTGTGCAATTTTCTCGATTTTCCAGGAGTTTCAAGGACTTGGACAGGTTTTCCAAGACTTTCAGGTACCGGAATATGCTTTTTCATTTTCCAGGAATTTCAAGGAGCTTCAAGGACTGCGCTAACCCTGTTTATAGTATAGACTAAGGATCCTCCAAAACAAAAGCAAAACAAACATTGTCAACCCCAATTAAGGTACATTAAATAACTTATACTTTGATAAAATTAAAGACAAAAACATCAAGACAGAGTGGACAAATCATCAGAAAATACAGATTCAAAACTTCTTCCTGGACAAGATTTCTCCAAGCTAAGGTCCAATTTAGAGTTGAGTCTTAAACAAAGCCATTAATGTGCCTCGTGGAGATGCTACAATTAGTTCTGCAAACATCTCGACAGCGGGTTAACAAAATATAAAGCCACATGTCGTGCTGGTACAACCTAGCATACCAAATGATGTCAAACTGCATCACTGTTATGCATGGCAGCTGAGCCAAGAATAGTCTTTTGCATATCTGAATTGCCAACGAAAATGTTTCAGAGCAAATAATGGGCATGTTTCTCAGGAATTAAGCATTTCCAAATGTAGATGACTCACATTAAAACCAGCTTTGTAGATATTTTGTATGTTATTTCTACACACAGAATAAAGTTTCTGTCGAGTTACATTGATCAAACTGAATGCAAAGTTCAATGAAAACTAATCAACTACAGTTTTGGTGTTTTATCCCTGAAAAGGGGCAACAAAGAGGATAATAACTGCAGTGATTGACAGCTGCAGAACCAAGCACACACTCAGTGGTTGGCCTCTTTGGATATTCTCATCAGAGCACTTAGCTCATGATGCTTAAATCCCAAGTTCAAATCCCATTTACTATGCGATTTGCACATTGTCTAATAATATCCTTATAATTAATGTACAAATATAGGAATGTCAATCAATATGTGCTTGGTAAGGATGGAAGGAAGCGTACATGAATGGAAAATACATATTTCCCGACCTCTGCTGATCGGTGTGACACTTCAGTCTAACAGGATGTAGTAGGGTCATCCCCCATCCTTACCCACAATCTTCTTTACCTACATTGCCACCCTGCCTATCTTAACACCCTTACTTTCAAGTTACTGTTTCCTCCCCACCACCCCAACCTCTTTCTCTTTTTCTCTCTCTCTCCATGTTCATTCATCGTCGTGCTTATTGTGTCCAACTACTGTCCCACTGTCAGTTCACACGCTACATCAAATTGCTCTTCCATGACCCTCAATCTTGCTCAAAAAAAAGAAAAAAAAAGGGGAGGGGGTTATTGCAACCCCAATTGCTGTTTTGATATTCTTGGTAGATCAATGACAACTATTACCAATCAAGTTTTCCTGCAATTAATTATCATGGCTGCAGACTGGAGAGTTGGCTGATCATATTAAATGGGATTTAGAATCCAATATCCCACAGAATTTATAATAAATGTCAATAAAAATAAGGTAACATGTTGTAAACAAAGACTTGTTACTTTGAAATGGAGATGGCCATATGGTCAATGTTTAATTCCAGTGATGATGATGGAGTTACTTCAATAAGTAAAGAAATGGTTGAAGTATATAGAGCTGGAAAACAAATGTCATCTTCAAAGAGTTTTGAATAAGCAGATCTAAAGCATGTGCAGAAATGTGATTGAAACCATTGGCCATTTAGTGAGCCCTCAGTAATCGGCAGAGGCACATTTAATTAACGTGGTTAGGGTTATGTATGGTTTTTTTTAATGCTTCTAACACTGATTTCTCACTGGCACAAAATTTGACTCATCTCTTTAATACAGTGAATAACTAGAAGGGCACTCGGTCGAGTGCATACTCCTGCCCCGTAATGCCTGATCCATGAGAACATATCGGGCCCAATACATTTTTGAGATATCTTGCTACATATTGTTTTTGGCCCTATCTCTCAATGGTGAAGAATCACTAAAAAAAATTATTGTAGTCGAATCCGGTTTCGGATCTTCACCAAAATCTAATCAGTTCATCCTTGTGACACACCGAACCTGTCCACAAAATTTCATCCGGATCCGTGCACAACTTTTTGAGATATCCTGCACACAAACAAACAGACAGACAGAGAGAAGTGAAAACATAACCTCCTTCACCTTCGGTGGCGAAGGTAATAATCTTCCACACCAGTGCTTGGATCAAAATATATAAGATGTAATAAAAAATTAAAATAATTTTGGAAGGAATTTCACATTTCACATGAGGCATATCTATGGTTGTGAGAATGCCTTCTTGGGGGTAACTTTGCATAATACTGTATTGTGATAGTTATTTCCCTTCATGCCTTTTGAGAATAAACGAGAGAAAATTTAATTGTGATGTAGGAATATTGGCCATTGTACGCGTGGAAAGCTGTCGTTTTCCCTCCCAAATGTGTGCATCTAAAACAGCTACCCTTCACAACCTATTTATGTTTTTATCCTTTTGTAATCTGTTTTTATGTACCGTTAAGTCGTTGGACAGGCCGTTGGTACTAGCAAAGGCGGGAAAATGCTGCCATGATGGAGAAAGCACACGATCCAAAGTGGGTGAAAGGTCAGGGCGGGTTGCCTCACCCACGGGCTCGGACACAAGCCAATTGCAGCCAAGCAGCAGGGTGCAGCGAGTGCCGTCATGGCTGAGGGTGGGGACAGATGCTATAAAGGTGGGATGAGAGTTGTGGGGGTACAAGATGTAGGGAAACCTCACTGGAAAGACTACATCCGAACCCCTGGGGTTTTCACCACAGCACAGAACACGCATCGGGCTGAAGCCTCCCGACATGCCTCCACCACAAACTGCGCCCACTGCCCCATCCTGCCGGCCTATGTATACAGCACAAACTGTCTTCCTGCTGGTACCAAGTTGTGTCCCCTCGGGCATAGCCTGCGTCATTTTCAATGTTGTCAATTTCTTCTGGTCTTTTCTTCTGTGGTGTGTTTGAGGCCTTAAAGGGGAACCTAAACACAATTTTTTTTTCCTGAACACCATTGAAAATCATTAATCACGGTCTCATTTGAAGGCAAAAAAAATGTGAAATTTTTTTGCCAATCACAAAGTGCCGAAAAAAGCCCTAGTGTCGATTTTTGCCAGCGACGTCACACTCAGATCCCACATTGATCCAAACGGAGGCTAACATAGAGAAACAGTGTATTTCGAGCTCGGATTCCAATACTGATTTCAGTCATGAGCAACTCTGAAGGTTCTCAGTATGTTGAAACTGATCAGTGGGGTTTTGAAGAAACTATTGGAAACAAAATGTGATGGAAATGCTTTCGGGGGAATTACGGAGCTGTATTGTTTCGGGCCTCGGGTGAGCGATTCAGACGAAGATGGTGGCAATGGAGGTGTTAGTGAAGATAAAATACCGACCACATGTTCACTACAGCTTGGTAGGTTTTGTTTTTCTGTTCAACTGACGGTTTATAAGGGACAAGAAGAGCCGACCCATCGCTTCGCTGAAGTACCAATTAGTCATCGTCGATGACAAAAAAAATTTGGGTGAAAGGAGAAGGAAAGGCACTAATTTACCCATGCATTGAGTGATTTATACCCTCACCTCCCCTTCCCACCTCCCTCCACATCCCCACATCCTGCTCCCCCTACCCATTTGCCTCCCATTCGTCCTGATGTCCCTTCCTGCTAGAAATGTTTCACACATGATGACAGGCTTTGACAGGCCCCTCCGTTTTTTTTGGGGGGGGGGGTGAGGGGAGAAGGGAAGGAGGAAAAATTTACCTTGTGAAGATTGCTTTAGCCTCAGCGTTGCCCAGGTAAAAAAGGAAATTGTAATACCCTCTGCCACCACCATGTGACGCTACAGGTACTCATTTACATAGAAAATTAACGCCGCCCCCCCCCCCCCGCCCCGTCCCCGACCCACATAGCCTATGTTACACCCCACACAAAGTTGTATTTGTACCCCAAGATTAGAGTTTGTAACTTAAAAGATGTGGCCGAGAATAAGGAACAAAGAAAGCCAGAGAGAGAGAGAGAGAGACAATGGTGTTTATATATAGAGATTTTGTATTCATAAATAAATCAGTTGTATTACTACAGTAGAAGCATGGCATGGACACAGCACAGACACAACTGTAGGACACGACACGGACAAGACGGTGGGACACAACACATGACAGAACGGGCACGTCACGACATGGCATGGACACATGACAGCACAGACATGGCATGACGGAGCATGGACATCGTCCAGGCATACTTGGACACTGCCGACAAAATTGGTGACGGATGCTTTGTCCCACCATCGTATGCTGACCAGGTGTCCTGTATGTTACAAGATCACCTCTTTCCATACTTTCCCGTGACACCATTTGTGTCTGTGGTCGTGCTGTGTCCCTCCGTCATGTCTGTGCTGTGTCCCACCATCGTGTCTGTGGTAGTGTCATGTCCGTGCTGTATTGTGTTCCTGCCGTGTCCCACCAGAGGTGGGTGATGGCGAGATGAGATCGGTCGCCGGCAAGCCAACGCAGCTGTTTGATTCACCGCTCCAATCACCCGTGTACATGTGCTGGTAGCTGGGTAGAGATAATGGTCTTACAGTTTTGAGTGATGGCTGTTTCTTCCGCTTAATCGTGGAGATGGCATCCTCTCTCAATCATGGTGGATAACCACAAGATCTAGCAATCTCTGGTATTTCATAACAGTGCTCTGTGAAATGTTAGGAGCACAAAAGCGAACATTTTGGAGGCCAGATCCACACTCAGGTATTTCAGCCAAACCTCGTCCAATTTCTGGCAAACTTAGGGTCTTTTGGCCATTGGTGTAGCATGAAAGGATATCTCAGTTTGTATTACTACATTCACCAAAGATGCATCGACTAGAAATATTTGTGGAAAAGAAATATATTAATTTTTTTTTAAAATTAAAAAATAATAATAATAATCGAGAATTATTCACCATTTGAGTTAAATCGTTCCACGATGTGACAGGTAGACAGTACGAATATGGCAGTCGACTCCCGGTGTGACGTCACGGATAATCGTGAATAAGAAGATTTTGACTTTTAAACACAAAATTACCGACATATATAATTATTCAAAATGCTTATATATTGTTACGAATTTGGAATCGATTGCACACACATTCAGGTTCCTTTAGTCAGCTATGTCGATAAGTGTTGTTCCCTAGATAGCTCACCTTCCATTGTTTAAATGTTCAGAAATCGATTAGATGCGTTGCGGATCGATTTAATAGTTAGGGAACGAAACAATGGAGACGTCCCTCCCCCTCTTCTGCGAAGAGGAAGAAGAACCCTGCCGTCCCGTGACTAATGATGTCAACAACTCCTCCCACCCGTGGTTGAGCGGGGGATGGAGCACGAGGGCATGAGTCATGAGTCACGCCGGGAGCGGGGAAGGGCGGGAGAAGGATAGAGGAGATCTTTTCTTTGTTCGTGTGCGGAGTTGGAGTAGTAAGCTTTTTGCTTCGCAGAGAGTAGTCGCTCAGCAGACCTTCGGGTCCTGCTTGGCTTGGGTTAGGGTTGAGGCCTTCGGAAGCTTTTTGCTTCTGCAGAGGAGTTGTTCAGCAGAGCTTCGGGTCCTGCTTGACTCTGGTTAGGGTCGGAGGCTTTTGAAAGCTTTTTGCTTCAAGCTGCCTTGTTTGGAAGAAAGTTAAGCCGTTTGCTCGGCTCGAGCTGCGAGTGGTGGCTTCTTCTTCTTCTTGGTTCGTGGAGCTCTTTGTTCTCCATTTTGGTTCCCGGCTTGGTGCGACTCATCGACCTCTTCTGGAGGTGGATCCTCGGGAAGCGACGCATCGACGGAAGGATGGCGCTTCGTCTCACCAGCACGTGTTGAGAAGTGCGGGAGGATTCACGGGAGCTCGGGAAGAATCGCGGCTCACGGCGATTGGTACAGCTCGCTCTCGCTGGAGCCCGGGTCCGAACAAATTGAAGACCACACGAGGTGGAGAGGTTCGAGATAGGTTTGGTTTTTCAGCTCACCTGTCCTCCGAGCTAGAGCTCGTTATAAAGCCTCTGCCACCATTTCTTGGGTGTGTGTGTGTGTGCGTACGTGTGCGTGGGCCCGTCTAATAAGTAGGAACTGCTGTTAAGTGCAAGTGACTGTACATAATAAGTAGACGGTTGTAGTCTTTGTCTTGCTCGCGTCTTGTCCCTACCCCCATTCATTGCATGCTTGTATATATCTGCATTGCTTCTTTGACCGTATATGTGTGCAAATAAATGTCCTTGTGTAATGTAAACCTGTTTGTTGCGTCCATCCCTCATTGAACTGCCGTATTGAGATCGGAATAAATAGTTGGTTTCTAAATAAGCGATAAGAGAATCAGGTCCGACGGGCTTGGCGATATGCTCGGCAATCGCGAACGGAGCGAACGGCTTAAGCGGCTCGTTTCCGCACGAGTTCCGTCGAGGTGTAAATCCCGGCATTTCTGTCTGCGCGCATACTTAGGTAAATCGATAGTTCGGCGATCGGACCCTGTCGCGCGTGGACAGAAAAGCTGGCTGATCTACGGTGTGGTTAAAAACACACCCGTGGCTAGTTTTCGGCGTTGATCCGGAAAGCCGCGACTAGATTGTCCGTTCGGTGGGCGAAGCGGCCGCTATTAGCTAAACGCGGTCGCTCGCACGCCGACGGGCGGAAATCTACAACACTGGTGTCAGGACGTGGGTACAGATTCATCCCTCCACACTAATTAATGGAACCGGATCAAGGGTGTGCGAGGCGACCCTCCGGTTCCATTAATATTCCGAGTTTAATTATTTCCGATACGCAAGATGGCAGTTCAAGGCGAACGGGAGCAGGGGGTAATGAATTTAGAAATGTTAGAAATCATGGCTCAGGGCGAAATGACCATGCAGGACACTCCCATTATGCAGGTTGACTATTCCCGCAATAAATGCAGAGTCCGCAATGCGCGCAGCGGCGGGGCCGCGGTGTATGACCCCCCTCCCCTCCTCCGTCAAAATCCCTCCTCGGTCCCCGGCGGATCCGCGCCGATAATGGCGAAGCGACTGCCTCCGGGCCACCTGACATGGGCCAGCTATTAAATATTGCTGGCAAAAATGGATGGAAACGCACTCGAGGCGAAAACATAATGAAAACGAATGTGGAAGAGATGAAAAACGAAATGAAAGAAATGCGGGGTGAGATGCAGCACATGGGGCTGAATCTCCGAGCTGGGCAAAAGGCAATAATGGCGGTTGCGAGTCGCGAAACGCGGGCAGTGGAGCTCAAAATGGCGGCGCCACGTGCTGGAGCGAGCGAGCTGAGGGGAAGTGTGGACTGTGTCGGCCCAGCGGTGGAGGACAAAATAATACGGGAGACGTGTTGGACGAGACTCGTAACGGCAGAGAGGGAAAAATTAAAAGGGAGACCGAAACGTGTAAGACGAGACACGAGGTGACGACGGCAGAAATAATAGTGGAGACGAAGGAAACGAACAAGGTGACGGAAACGCAAATAGTCACGGAAACAGAGACACGGGAGATAGAGGATGAATTGGACGGGGTGGAAGAAACTAAAAACGAACACACAACTGAGGTACGGAGGGACCATGAGGGGAGCTCGGGGAAGGTGTCGTGACCGGTGCAAGCAGCTGGATAGCCTCCTTCAGGAACGAGGGAGGGAATGTGCCCCCTTGAAGCAGATCACGACCAGTGGGTCCGGTCGAGCTTTGCGAGGTGGAGCGGATGAGTGAGGCGAACGGGTGCACGCGGAGCTTGGGGGTTATGGAAACCCGGACCCCTTGTGGTGGTGCTATTCCCAGCGTGGTTGTTCCGGTGTGTGTGGTGCAAAATGTGTGTTTGCGAGTGTGCCGAAATGCGTGCTTTCAGCACGCATGGTGTGATAAGAGCACCGTGTGTGGATGAGAACCGTGTGTGGATGAAACACGCGTGTGGATGAAGCACCGTGTGTGGATGAAGACACGTGTGTGGATGAAGCACCGTGTGTGGATGAAGCACCGCGTGTGGATGAAGCACCGCGGTGTGGATGAAGCACCACGTGTGATGAAACACGCGTGTGGATGAAACACGGCGTGGATGAAACACGCGTGTGATGAAACACCGCGTGTGGATGAAACACTGCGTGTGACAGGAACGCGTGTGTGATGTAGTATGGTGTGTGTGAGTGAAAGGCGATGTGTGAGAGAGACGCGCATGTGTGAGGTGGCGGTATGAGAGGGAGATGGCGGTTAGCATGCGGGAGACCGCAACCGCATGTCCTAGTGTAATGGTGAGGTGTGTGAGCGTCGGGGCATGTGAGAATGTGCGCGTGAGAGTGCGACAAAGACTGTGCCTGACGAGGGACAAAGGCCGTATAGCGGCCGTAGTGGTTTCGAGGACCGTGCCGGATTGGCACAGCAGC
>CM068966.1:15035173-15053420 GCA_035128595.1 Eptatretus atami | reverse complement strand
GGAGCCCGTGGAATGGATTAGTTAGAGGGATGTTAGTTTAGATTTAGGAAATGGGAATTTTTGGATTTTCGGAGACACGGACAGACGGGAAATGTGTAGTGGAAGACGTAGCTTAGCTACGTAGAGTAATATGGAATGTGCATTGATGTAAGGGATGACGAGGATCACGAGTTAGTCGGGATTTAATTAGAAGGATGGCAGTATAAGTGTTGGTGTGAGTTGTGAAATGGAAAGTGGTGTGAGGAATGAGTGTGGGACAGCGGGCCAAGTGTGTGAGTGAGCGAATGTGGTATGCATGTGCGATGACTGATTGGGGGAGGAGTGATTCTCACCCAAGTGACCCCGGGGTCAGTTATGTTTAGCTAGTGGGTTATTCAAATTTATTAAAAGGAGGTCGTTTGTTGGTGTCGAGAGAAGGCACGAAACCCGTTTGGAGGGGTGCAAGAGTTCATGACCGGGTGGAGCGTGGCTGTGGAAAGGTGAGTTTTGTTTAGTGGGCACCCCGGGCGGGACTAGTCGGCCAGAGTAGGCCAAGGCCAAGAGGGGCCGGGTTAGTGTAGTGGGCACGGGCGACCCGTCGGAAACGGGACCCGTAGCGCCAGAATGCCACGGGGCAGTGTAGTGGCACGGGCGACCTCGGAAAGGGACCCGGGCACAATACGCCACGTGGGCATCGAGGGGGGCAATGCCAGAGAGGGCAACCCCCGCGGTGTAGGGAGCAGCTAGGCTTGGAGGCAGCCTGCGGGCCTGGGGGTGCCATGGTTAGAGTTCGGCAGAGGGGGAGTTCCTGCCAGTTGAGCCACGCTGCCAGCCAGGAAATTGTGGAGGGCACGAATAAATTTGAGGCAAGGCCCAAATTTATAATGGACACCAACACAGGCGACGGGAATCATGGTTTTTAGAACCGATAGTTTTAAAGTGCGAGGCGTTTTTGAAAGCCCCGGGGTAGTTTCAGTGTTAATAAATGTTAGGGTAGTTAGGAGATGTACCCTTCGCACCATCCATCCCTTCGCTCGTTGTAGGCCGCTGGACTCACCTTGGTAGATCGCTGAACTCTGAGGAGGCCATTCTGAGGCTTCGTTGGGCTCGAGACAGGACGCTAGTCTCTCCCTATTCCCTCCAGAGAGGGAACGTAGGGGTTGGGAATAGGCTAGGTGACATGATAGGCTAGCCGGACAATGACGATAAAGGGGGTTAGGGAGCGATTATAAAAGGGAAATAAAAATAAAGAGGGGCTAAATTTTGTTGTGTTTTGTGGCAAACTAAGGGAGTGGGTATGGACAGAGACAGGCAAAGGCGATAGAGTGGGGGAGACAGTAGGCTAGGTCCGAGCCCGCCTTCAGAGCGGCCGGCACCACTGCACTCCCTCCAGACCTGATGGAACCACACCAGAGGCCGGCCAGCTTCACCTGCCGCCTGTTGTGCTGCAGCCGCTTGTTCTGCTGGGCTTGCCTTGCCATGCCTAGTTGCCTGCCTCTGCATGACCCATGCCTGCTAGCCTTGTTTGCATTTGCCCCTGTGTCCATCCATCACCAAGTGCGCCAGGAACATCCAGTTTTGCAAGGACTGCCCTGCAGGCAGCCCGTGCATCCATCATGCTCATTTGTGTTTTGCGACCATCTCCATCCATTCCCCTGCATCAATGAATTTGAAATGACTTTTACCTTCTCCCTTTCACAGATCACAAGTCCTGGGCCATGGTTAAGTAATGGATAAGTTGAGTGAAAATTGTAAATACGTGGAACCTCACCTGCATGTTTTTTTAGCGCTGGCAATTTTAGTTAAGTTGTCCGAATGAGTCTGAGAGTTTGATAAAGTTAGTTACGCAGCGCATTAGGTTATTTATTTTTGGACACGTATAAAGAAATGTCGCACTCAGGGATCCGAAGGTAGACGTACTAGGGAAAAACTTACACATGCTGGTCACACGAAAATTTGACGACTCGGGACGAGTCTGTACAAAGGGGAGGGGTAGTTTTACGAATTTGGGAATTCGATTGCACACAACATTCAGGTTCCTTTAGTCAGCTATGTCGATAAGTGCTTGTTCCCTAGATAGCTCACCTTCCATTGTTTAAATGTTCAGAAATCATTAGATGCGCTGCGGATCGATTTAATAGTTAGGGAACGAAACAATGGAGACGTCCCTCCCCCTCTTCTGCGAAGACGAAGAAGAACCTGCCGTCCCGTGACTCATGATGTCAACAACTCCCTCCCACCCGTGGTTGAGCGGGGGATGGAGCACGAGGGCATGAGTCATGAGTCACGCCGGGAGCGGGGAAGGCGGGAGAAGGATAAGAGGAGATCTTTTCTTTGTTTGTGTGCGGAGTTGGAGTAGTAAGCTTTTTGCTTCGGCAGAGAGTAGTCGCTCAGCAGACCTTCGGGTCCTGCTTGGCTTGGGTTAGGGTTGAGGCCTTCGGAAGCTTTTTGCTTCTGCAGAGGAGATGTTCAGCAGAGCTTCGGGTCCTGCTTGACTCTGGTTAGGGTCGGAGGCTTTTGAAAGCTTTTTGCTTCAAGCTGCCTTGTTTGGAAGAAAGTTAAGCCGGTTGCTCGGATCGAGCTGCGAGTGGTGGCTTCTTCTTCTTCTTCTTGGTTCGTGGAGCTCTTTGTTCTCCATTTTGGTTCCCGCTGGGTGCGACTCATCGACCTCTTCTTGGAGGTGATCCTCGGGGAGCGACGCATCGACGGGAAGGATCGGCGCCTCGTTCACCAGCACGTGTTGAGAAGCGCGGAGAGATTCGCGGGAGCTCGGGGGATCGCGGCTCACGGCGATTGATCTAGCTCGCTCTCGCTGGAGCCCGGGTCCGAACAACTTGAAGACCACACGAGGTGGAGAGGTTCGAGATAGGTTCTGGTTCAGCTCACCTGTCCTCTGAGCTGGAGCTCGTTATTAAAGGCCTCTGCCACCATTTCTTGGGTGTGTGTGTGTGCGTACGTGTGTCCGTGGGCCCGTCTAATAAGTAGGAACTGCTGTTAAGTGCAAATGACTGTACATAATAAGTAGACGGTTGTAGTCTTTGTCTCGCTCGCGTCTTGTCCCTACCCCATTCATTGCATGCTTGTATATATCTGCATTGCTTCTTTGACCGTATATGTGTGCAAATAATGTCCTTGTGTGAATGTAAACTGTTCGTTGCTCCATTCCCTCATTGAACTGCCGTATTGAGATCGGAATAAATAGTTGGTTTCTTATAACCGATAAGAGAATCGGGTCTGACGGGCTTGGCGATAATCCGCTCGGCAATCGCGAACGGAGCGAGCGGCTTAAGCGGCTCGTTTCCGTACGAGTTCCGTCGAGGTGCAAATCCCCGGCATTTCTGTCTGCGCGCATACTTAGGTAAATCGATAGTTCGGCGATCGGACCTGTCGCGCGTGAGAAAAGCTGGCTGATCTACGGTGTGGTTAAAACACACCCGTGGCTAGTTTTCGGCGTTGATCCGGAAAGCCGCGACTACATTGTCCGTTCGGTGGGCGAAGCGGCCGCTATTAGCTAAACGCGGTCGCTCGCACGCCGACGGGCGGGAATCTACAACAATATATATATATATATACAATATTTCAAGTCTGAAGACGACGATGGTTCACGAGCGGTATTTGACGATGTAGATTGTTTCAGAAGTCAGGATGAGACATGTGTATATTATGTGTCAAGTTAAAAATGATCAACATGATGTGGTACGAGTGCAGGTTATTAGCTGCAAAATGTCGAAAACCCGGTTTCGTTCAACAACTTAAAAAATTTGACCTTTGCATAACCTTTAAAGGTCCCAAACAATATTGTGGACATTAAAATAAGGAAACAGGATACGTGCTATAGCTTAATGGAGTTAGTTCGTCGAAGAAGGTCAAAAACCCGGTTCGATTCCCACAACTTTGAAAATTTGACCTTTGTGAACTTTAAAGGTCAAAGGTCAAGGATTATGACCTTTGGTGCAAAACTTCCTCTGAAACATCAGGAAAAATATAACGTCATATAGGCTATATGGCATTTCGCACTCCTCGGATTATCCATACTTTGATGAAATCAGCGTAAAAACAAACTTGAAGGGGGCGCCACGGCAAGGTGTTCGAGATAGAGAAAATGGTTTCAAGACTTTAGGTGGGGAATAACCTCAAGATTATGCATAAAAAATATTGTCATCCTAGCTCTCAAAGTTTGGGCGGTCGTGATTTTTATGTCAAAATTCGAAATTTTTAAGTTCATGACCTTGTGACCTTGACCTTGGACTAAAATGAAAAATCGAGCTCCGTGGGGCTATGCAGGTGCCATTGGGCTAACCAATACCGAAACCACTGCCAGATTCGACAACCCCTCGGAGAAGATGGATTTTTATGTCAAAATCGCAATTTTCTAAGTTCGTGACCTTGTGACCTTGATTTGGGACGAAAATGAAAAATAGAGCTCGTGGGGCTATGCAGGTGCCATTGGGCTAACCAATACCGAAACCCCTGCCAGATTCGACAACCCCCTAGGAGAAGATGCAAATTGAAATCGGCTACCCCTAAAAACACAATTCGCAATTTTCTAAGTTCGTGACTTGTGGCCTTGACCTTGGGACGAAAATGAAAAATCGAGCTCTGTGGGGCTATGCAGGTGCCATTGGGCTAACCAAATACAAAACCCCTGCCAGATTCGACAAAACCCTCGGAGAAGAAATTTTTTTATGTCAAAATCGCAATTTTCTAAGTTCTGACTTGTGACCTTGACCTTGGGAGGAAAATGAAAAATCGAGCTCCGTGGGGCTATGCAGGTGCCATTGGGCTTACCAAATACCGAAACCCTGTCAGATTCGACAAAACCCCTCGGAGAAGATGCAAATTGAAATCGGCTACCCCTAAAAACATGTTTTTTGGGCGTGGCTCGCCCATTATGGCGGACCACGCCCATTTTCAAGAAAACACAACTAGATCATGATATAACCTCCCACCAAAATTTCATCAGGATCGGATCAAAACCACGGAGCTATGCTCGGGACAGGCAGACAGACAGACAGACAAGCCGGTAGGCGAACATGGGTAGTCGCCTACCCAATAGAACCTGACGCGATGGGCCCGTTCGATGGGAATGACCTGAGGATTAAGCACAAAAAAATTCATGATTCTAGCTTCAAGGGTTAATGCTGCAGTTGTTTTTTGTTAAAATACCCCACATTTAGAGGTTTTTCGGCCGTTGCTAGGCAACGGAGGGGTCCATAGCAAGGTTCTTTCTCACACATAACTAGGACATACATGAACTACCATACCAGTTTCATGTATATCTGACTCATAGTCTCTGAGATATAACGAACTTCGTTTTTTTATTGTTTTCGACCAGGGTTCATTCAAAGTCTATCTTCTCCGATAGTTTTCATAGGATTCGGCTGGAAATTTTTGACAATATGGCTGAATGTACTGCCCACAGTCGCTCGTGGCCCGATTTTTGATTTTCGAAAAAAATAATTTTTTTTATGATTTTTCAAAAATTTCAAAGTCCCGTTGCTAGGCAACGGTGGTGTCCATAGCAACGGTTCTCATTTGCACACAACTAGGTCATGGTATGAACTACCCACCAAGTTTCATCGAAATCGCCATTGTATTAACGGAGCATGGACCGAACAGACAGATATACAACAGACATACTGTATGTATTATTATTATATATATATATATAATATATATATATATATATATATATATCTATATGTATATATATGTATATATATATCACAAATCGGAAAAAGACGCATCATATCTATTTTGTAGGGTGTCAAGGGATAGATTAGCGCTGAGGTGGTCTGAGCGTTTGAGTTCCCCTTTAAGGCTTACCTAATAATTAAGAATCTGTCGATCGTTCGTTTACTCGGGGCACGTGTGGGGTTTTATTATTGCCCAGATTTGTATTGCTTCTTTTGTATTGCTGTCCTTTTCTTGTTGTGATACACCATTACAAATTCACTTGGTCTCTGAGTCTTCGAGTTGCCCTGATCGTTAGAATATTCGTTCGTACATCCGTTAAAGGACAGATTGCATTCAGGCGATTCACACCCAGTACGAGACTGTGCCTGAGTCCAGCGATCTCTGCTCGAATCACTAATTAGGATGATCGGTTTGACGTCAGGCTACAATCACTTTGTGGGCGTGACCGCTTTGACGTGGTTCGTCGGGATTCGGACCGGGCAACTGGAACGAGTCTGATGACTACAACAATATTACAGTGGACTCATAAGGTAGATCATATCTAGCTTCAAAAAACATTGTGAGAAAAATCACCAAATTGCTTTTGCTGCTTAATATGTAATTAGCCTCGCCCATTCCTCAAGTGATGTGAGTAGTTTTTGCAATCAGTCTGTCAGTCAGTGAGTGTGTTATTCCGCATGCAGATCTACTTCAATATAGATAATTCGTTCCCAGATCTAACATAATAATCTATAATTACTACAGTGAGATTATGCAGTTAAAAAGTCTTTCGAATTTATCTTCAATTACGCAAATGGCACAAAATTGTCCACTTCAACTACAACGAGTGAATAATGTACAAATTTGGTGCAGCATCGGTGGCCACAGAAAATTGTCTTTCAAGATAACATTATCAGCATTTCTCTCAGGCCTTGCAGCATACCTTAGACCTTGGGCTCGACTAGTATGACTGGGCAGCCTCAGACCCATTTCAAGCCATCTAGTCGAGCCCATGGTCTAATCTAACGTATACACTTCAAATCCGATGGCTTCAACTAGCACACTCAAGCTGCCTTAGTCACAGTGTGACAAAGTTGTCAAATTTACCCACAAGTTGATTTTATACCTTGAATGTGCATTGTGTCCAAGGAGATGCTGTTGTCATTCTGTGAGTGAGTCTACCGTAGTTCTCAGATCTACTGTAATGTATATACTCTGGCTCTGCTGTACACTGTCTTGCTTTACACAAGAAAGTAAAGTGAACAATATGATCTTTTTTATTCAACTTTGGATGACCAATTCATAGTTTTTGAAATAAGATTTTTGCTTCATTCCAAATTTGTTTGCAGATCACTACAAGCTTTTTATTTTCTGAAGATGCTGCTAAAAATAAAAAGTAAGGTGGAATTAACATTATGGAAACAGTTTAGTTTGGTTACTATAAAGACTCCTTTGAGATATATTTTGATTCCAATTTGGTTTTTATTTGTGCATTGTATCGTTGATTTTTTTCTTTTCTTTGTGCAACATTCTTTGGTCGGGAGATTTCAACATTAAGTAGGATCATCTTCAGGACTTAGACGTATCCTATATGTATCTACTTTATAACGTGAAACATTTCTCTGCCTCAGCGGTATCTGATGGCGAATACTTTGGAGGTTTTTAACGCAACCCTTATTTTTCTCCTGGTGTGCTGTGGCTTCGAACTAGTCTGGTAAGAAAACTTTTACAATGGATGATTGAATGCAGTTGTTACATGAAAAATCAAATGCATCCCATGCAACCGCAAAAAGGGAAAACATCATCGTGTTTAAGGTCAAGGTACAATGGTGCTCAAAGTCTGTCCCTGATGGCAGAAAGAGTTGATATCAGGTTGGTGTTATTTTAACAGACTTTAGTGATGACACCCATAATCACTGTTGAGCTCCTCTCCTCTTTCTCTCCCTCTCTCTACTGTCAAAGCAGCCTCACAGCAAGAATTACACTGTAGGTGGTTTCCCTTTACCTGCCCTGCAGTAGTCAAGGCAGGAATTTTGCAATTTGTTCAGGGTGCCGGCGAGAACTTGTCCACTCTTCACAAATATATAAAATATCACATACAGGACAAAGGCAGGTTGTCTAAATTCAGGAATTGTATTTTTACATGAATCAGTGTACATTATAAAAGGATTACAAGGACAATCAAAAAAGGACAACTATGTATCGTATTTGAACATGTGCAGCATGATCTGTTGATTCAGATGGGATCGCTTTCTTGTTTTTTTTTCTTCTTGCATATGACACATTACTCACAGATCCAAATCTAAGTTGGACAGCCAAGTCTGTTGTTAGTTGGATTGCCCTAAATACTTCATCAAATTCTCATAGGTGACACTCATTCACAATGTGAAGAATAGTCTGATCTGAGTGGCCAGTCACATGCTGGGCTGTCTTTGAGATTCCATTTGTGGAGGTGGTGTGATGTCCTTGCATGGAGAGTATAGATCTTGTTGAGCACAGACTACTGTTTCAGGGGGAGCTCGAAACCTGGAGGGTCTTCTGTTGGATCACTCACCAACTCTTTATTAGCAATGTTGTCTGTCCAGAGATTGCACCACTTGGCCTTTGTGTAAAACCCTGCATTACTCAAAACATTTGCAGAGCCCAGAAATATTTTCGTACTTAAGCCGCATATTGGTAGATTCTGCAGGTCTTCATGGATTGGAAGGTTGGTTTTGATTGCAGTCATACTCTCACAGAATTCTTACCTTCTCGTACAAAAGGGGAGGGGGTGGGGTGGGGGGGGGGGTGGGATGTTTGACAGGACTGGGAGCCATTGCACCGGTGTCGATTTCAGTTTACCGCTGATCATCCACATCAGTGTTTTCAGGACAGTGTCCAAATGTTTTGTGTGGCTGTTCTCTGCCCAAACAGGAGAACAGTATTCCACTGCAGAGTACACAAGAGCAAGACTATAGTGCGAAGAGTGTGTGCACTTGATCCCAGCTGGTGCCCGCTAGTTTCCGATGATTTTACCCTGTCTTGATCTTCTCTGTGACCCGTTTTAGGTGTTCGGAGAACTTGAGGCTGCAACCAATGGTGAGTCGGTACTTGGGGAACAGTTCATTCTTGACTGCTTTGCTGAAAAAGGAAACCTAGAGTTTGCTGTTAGCCAGTCGGTTGCAGAGATGGAAAGCAGGAACTGTAGTCTTTGTTGGGTTTTGGCAGAGGCACCAATAGATGAAGTGTTGCTCCATTACCTATAAACCCTGGGACAGGGTACTGCTGAAATCTTCAAGGTTGGGTAGCAAGGGCAAGATAATCTGTGTAGGCAAACCTTTTGGAGGTGGTTGGTACAAGGCTCACGTACATGTTAAAGAGGACTGGAGCTAAGATGGGATCACCAAATACATATTGGTTCAGATGGAATCACAGTTACACTAACAGGCAAACCCAGATTTCCATCAGACAAGTACCGACTACTTTATGAATAAGATCATTTTGAAACCTGCTTATCAATGAAATTTCGTCTTTTTATGAAGCTCAGTGCCAAATTAAGCAAAGCCTACATTGTATACTGCGTCTAGGATAGTTAAGAGTGCAAGCATTTTTTCAGACTAAACTGTCTGAAGACTAAAGTGCACAATAAGCATGACATCATATAATCCAACTAGTTATTTTCATACTAGCTTCCCTCACATTGTCTTTCAAACAAAGAACATTCTCTTCACAGCAATCTTCTTCTGCCAAAGTAAAGAGACATCTATTTTGGTGGGCCGAATGGTCCGACATGTGCTCTGCATTCTTTCAAGGACCAATCAACATTAAATTTGCTCCCAACAGTGATAGTTTCCAGCACTACCTGTTCAAGGTTCTACTATCTCAAATGCACCAGTCATTCTGTTTTTGCCAACAACTCTCTTGGATATCATTCAGACCTCAGGACATGCAGCTTTGTGGTAACATTGTTTCTACTAAGCAAAACAGTAATGTATTTAGTATTTTAGTTGCAGGTTCCAAATAAATATTGCAGGTCTACGGTCCCTACAGACCAGGGATCCAGATCCCTGGGGCAGGCCCCAGATGCAGGAGGTTCCGACCTGCCAACACCTGCCGGGGGTCTGGAGCTCTGGTGTGGACCCCAGATGCAAGAGGATCCTCAAGGGTCTCTTCTGCATTCTCAGCTATTTATGACCATTAAAATGACTTTTAATCATGCCAACATTTTGGTACTTTTTAAGCATTTTTTTTTTAATCAAAATTTGTTTTGACCAACACTTTAATTAACAAGAATGGGCACTCAGTAGAGGGCATACTTCCACCATGCTGAACAATTTACGTTTTGTATCCCACTGATTGGCCGGATCTTTCTTGCGATTCTAACTTTCCTCGGGGAATGATTTTGATGGTGCCTGTTTGATTAGCATAATTAAGATTGTATAAGGTTAGGATCGGGGTCACTCTTCACTGTGTCTCTCGTGTTTGTATATAAATGTTTTTCTTGTGCTGCACCTCACCAATCCTTGCTTTCCACTGCTGTACATATTTTGCTGTGTATTAAACCCTTTGCTTATTGTTCCACATGCCTTTCCTCACTCCCTTGCTATAAATAAATTGCTATTGTTAGCCCCCATTTGACTTGGTCTGAAAGGGGGGCTTATGGATTTGGTCTCGATTTTCGTGCCTGTGCATGCGTGCATCCGCAACCATATCTCGGACATGTATGGACCGATTTTACACATACTTGGCAAAAAGACAAAACATGATGGTGTACATAGGTACATCATTTTGTTTCACGAAGCGATCAAAGATGGCCGACTGGCAGCCATTTTAGTTGTTAAAAAAAACCCCAGTATTGAACTAATCCTCAACTATTTCTCAGACATGCATTTACCGATCTTGTTCAAACTTGGCGCACAGATAACGAATGATGCCGTACATATGCACGTCATTTATTTTTGAGATCAGATCCAAGATGGCCGACTGGTTGCCATTTTGTTAAACATGTCCCCAACCATTTCGAGGATGTGCATGGTCCGATTTTCTTCAAGCTTGGCACAACCAGGGTACATGATGGCATATACATGCACCTCACATTATTTTGTGATCTGATCAAAGATGGCTGACCAGTAGACTGGCGGCCAATTTAGTTGCTAGAAAAAACCCAATGTTGAACACCTCCTCAAACATTTCTCGGAGATGCAATTACCGATCTTGTTCAAACTTGGCACACAGATAAAGAATGAAGGGTAATATATGCACGTCATTGTTTTTCGAGATAAATTCCAAGATGGCTGATTGGTGGTGATTTTGTTACTTAAAAGTGTCGCCAACCATTTCTTGGACATGCATGGTCCGATGTTGTTCAAACTTGTCAAATATCACATGGCACAAATGTCACAAATGTTCTTGTATGTCATATGAACACTCAAGTCAGTTGCGCATACACAGAAATTTTGTAAATTTGGGCTTGCCATTTAACTCCGTACAGCAAAATTCCTAAAACCATGGGGGCTATGACATGTTGTGTCTTTTTCTCCTTGTGAATATACCCAGTTCATCGTTTCCTTTCCGCCAATGGTCTAGCGTAGTCCGCACGGAGTGTTATCCGGGAAGTTTTACCCCACCGATTGACTCTTGTTAGCCGGTGCGTACTTGGCAGCTCCACTAGGCTGCACCTGATACGGTAAGTTAACTCAAGTATGCATCTATGGCACGAGACCCCCCCCCCCCCCTTTGTATGGCCATCCACAGGTAAGGTACCCACACAAAGTAATGAAATCCTGCAGGATTGGCGGTACCAATCAGCACTCATGGTTGATTAGGCAACCATGCCGGCACGTGGTTATCCGTGCTCAGTGGCCTCAGGACTGGGAGTTTGGGAGGAACTCAAGTGCTTCCCTTCGTGGTGAGCCTCGAGCCCCGGATCCATAACAATATGTTTTCATTATTGGAATTTTGAAAGAAAGTGAAGATGTCATCACTCAAGTTTGACATGTGAGCCCAGCATAGATTTGTCATTTTCAGTAATACCCGATTGTGTTGCAAGCTATTTTCACAGCTAACATGTAGGTTTTAACGTAACAAAAAAGTACCTTACCACGGGACTGTGTGAAGGCAACGGCCGATCTCCTGGTTGGGTTGTTGTTCAGACAGTCCTGTAAAGAGACAAATAAATAATTATCTGACTCGCTCTACCTCCTAAAACCCATCAACTCTCCAAAAGCTCATATACTAATATTTAAAACATTCTCAGCACTGAGTCACTCATTCGCCCTAACCTCCTTACTCTGCCAAACAACAGTCAAGTATTTTTAAGCTTTCCAAACGGACTGGCATAACTCGACCTTCCAATACAGTCTGGCACCCCGCCTTGCTCTCCAAACGTTCTGCCGATAGCATCCAAGGCCAACTCCACACATGGCTTACTGACTTCCTCTACTCTCAAAACCAACGTGTGGCTCTCAACGGAATCCTTTCATCAACTCTCCCTGTCAAAGCTGGAGTGCTCCCAAGGCAGTGTTCTGAGCCCTGTACTATGCCTAACCTTCATAAATGATCTCTCTGACTTTGAAAAATCCTTTTTATCTATTTGCTCTGCCGTGACATCCCTCATCCTTCAGACAGGCAGGCTGCAGCCTATTCCCTCTCTTCAGACCTTGATAAAAATCAAAACCTGGTCGAACAATTTGGAATATTTCTTTCAATCTTGACCAATCTGACACAATTACTATCTCTCTATGAAAGGATCATATAGCACCCTGCTGCCCCCCCACCCCACCCAAAACTAATTTCTTAACAATCCATTTGAGGAAGTTCAGTCACTTAAACTGCTGGGTCTCACTATCAGCCACGACCTCTATTGGCAAACCACATTAAAAAGTTGGCCTCCAATTGCCGACTGAAAATCCTCGGTCATGCAAAGTCCTTCCTTGCACACCTGAACTCCTACAAAGCATTCATCCACAGGTTGACGGAGTAATGCACCCACCCCCCCCCCCCCCCCAGGATGCCGCACCTGCCACAAACTTGTTCAACTTGATGCTGTGTAACAATGACCTTCAAGATCATTGGAATCATTGGATGAAACTGGAGTATGGGCTTATCACTGTCATCACAAACAGGTCGGTGGTCTCTCTGTCTTCTACTGCCTCGTTTCTGATCTTGCACCCCCTGCTCTTTCCGTGCTTTGTCCCCCACCCCCAGGTTTCTGCAGGGCACACGGTGTCCACCATCAAGCCATTCTGGTGAAACTCCTAAAATCCAGAATCACTGCTCACCTCCCCTCATTCATTCCTCTTTTTTCAAACCTCAGGAACCAACTTTCACATTCTCTTCAATGCAATTCTTCCCTCCAGGACTTCAAGCAACTGTTCCCCACCATCTCAGATGATCCCAATCCAAAACCATGAATTTTCTACCCCCATCAGCCCTCCCCAATTCCCACCCTTTCCAACTTTTACAGTTTTTCCTTCCTGTGGGTTTGCTTCTGTATCTCTTTGTCCACCGTGTTGCCTCTCCTACCCTCATCGTCCAATTCTCCTTCTATTGTTCCCTCAACCCTGCTGCTGGTGTCCCCCGCCCCCCCTAATCTTTGTACTGTTACATTTGGATCCATTATTTGTTCTCGCTCATTTCTTGAGCTTGACTGACTTGACAACAAAATAAAACAAGCAGTCATAGACTGTACTTACGAATCGTCAACTTGACCTCTTACCTTGTCTAATAAAGCTGTCTCTAAGAGAAGGTACGCGTAGCGAGCAAACCAGAAGTTTCTACGATGATTCTGTACCAAACCATCAAAAATCGTAACGTCGACCGAAGCAAAAATCTCCATTTCTCCACGCAATTATTTAATATTATTTTATTAAAGTCACAAAACGTAATATTCGGCCATCCACCAACAATCTTTACATAATCCGACGGCTTAGGGAGTCAGGCATGCGACGATAACCTTTATTGGGATAAAAAAAAATGACTTTTAAACACCATCTTTATCGAAAACCCGTCAGCGCGCACAGCACAACCAAAACTTTACGTGACTCACGACGCCTCTGCTCGAGCGCGCTGCACCACGTGACGAGCCGTGACGCGGCGAGTGAAATATTTTTATACAATCTTAAAACGTCTCCAAAACATCCGATTTTTAACGAATTTCGACAACCAAGTTTTAAGCGTCCTAAGCGATCGCAAAAACCGAAGACAAAATTAAAATCGAAGTTAAAACGAACTCGTAACGTCGACCAAAGCAAAAATACTCCATTTCTCCACATGAATTTACGGAATTATGTTTTACCTCACTGTGACCTTGACTTTGACCGATTTTGACAAAAATCTAATCAGCGCTAGCCATCACCCTCCTGAATCACGTGTGTAATTTGACATTGGTAGCTTCTCTCTCGTTCTCGAGTTATCGTGCCTACAAACAAAACACACAACACACAAACACAAACAACAAACAAACACACAAACAGAGGGAACCGGAAAAAAATTTTCATTCCCAATATACTTACGAAATCTTTAGATTTCGTAAGTAATAACTCGGGCTTTGATACTGATGTGGGGATGGCCATAGGGGCTAAAGGAAGTAAGATAAAATAGATATTTAATTAATGAATGTGTAACATAAGTGTTGGTTTCAGTGGGAAATGATAGGTTACATGTCAAAGGGTGTTTTAGCAGATATTAACATGGAGTGCACCACTCCTGCAACCACAACCACCATGCACAAAAATACCATGTGTACAGGCTTCTTTTAGTCTCCTCTTCCTCTATCTGTATCCATATTTGTGAGTGTGTGTGCCTTAAGGTGTCACCTAAGCCGACGGGATTATTCATGGCACAGGGGTTATAGTTAAATGGAATTCTCCTTCATTGCCTCCACCACCGAAGGTGGATGGAGGTTATGTTTTCACCCCTGTCTGTTTGTTTGTTTTCCTGTGAGCAGAATATCTCAAACAGTTGTGGGCAGATTCAGCCAAAATTTGGTGGACAGATTGGGTGGGTGACAAGGCCAAATTGATCAGATTTTGGTGAAGATCTGAATCCAGATCTGGATACCAGAACTTTACAAGAGATTATTCACCATTGAAAGATAGGGCTAAAAACTATATACAGCATCGCACGATATCTCAAAAGGTTATGGCCGGATTCGGACTAAACTTGGTGGTTGAGTTGGTTACGTGGCAAGAACAAGCCAATTCGATTTTGGTTCAGGTCCGGATCCAAATTTGGCCTATCAGTGGGATACAAAACGTAAACTGTTCAGCCTGGTGGAGGTATACACTCTACCAAGTGCCGTTCTAATTGCAATATTACTTTGTTGTCCTCCCCTCCCCTTTTTAATAAACCCTGGTTTCTCCACCATTGAAGCATTGGCTCATTGTGCCATACAGAATTGGGAACAGTTGGCCATAGCATGAGTAATGCAGCGACTTGAGAATTAGCGTGAAAACCCCTTGTTAGTAGGGTACAACCGTGGTGGTTCGTCGAGGGTCTTGCTCGGCCCCCATTCTTTCTAATGACTGAAGACAGCGCAGGTAGCAGGCTCTTTGCAAAAACTGCACATAAGAAACCAAAGTAAATATATTTTGGGCATTTTAATGGCAAACGGCATCGCAGTCCCACAAACTCTCTTTTGCTAAATCGGTGACCATCCAGGTGGAAGTTTGACCTCATGTCCATCCACTGGTCCATCGTTATAATACTTTGCCAATTATTCCTTCCTATCAGTTACATCCAATTAAAACAAGATATATTTATAGGCATTTTCTCCATATCATGACTCCAACAGTACAAAACACACACACACTTCTTCCATTAAAACTCAACATCACAATTGATAGCATGGCAACATTGGGGATTTTGTAGTTATTTAAGCAAATAAAGGAGAGGTAGGGTCCGATAGAAGAGATACAAGTGAAAATTAAAAAAACAAATTACCCCCGTGCGGGAGTGACGGTCATCTCTGCGAGAAAATATATAGCCTCCTGAGGTAGGGGGGCAGTTTTGGCAAACTTAAGTCACGTGACGCGAAAACGAAAGCAAATCGAAAATCCGTCCCGACCAAATTTAATATTTCCCATAGATTCCATAGCCGCACAATAAATTCAAGGTGCTTGAGAAATGTAGGAGGAGATAGATTTTGAAAATCGTCATTTGCGCATTTTTTGCCAACTTTGAATCACTGACATGAAAACGAAGCGAATGCTCGAAAATCCGGCCCGACCAAATTTAGATATTGTCCATAAGATTCATATATGCCACAATCAAATTCAAGATTGCTTGAGAAATGTAGGAGGAGATAGATTTGAAAATCGTATTTCGCATTTTTGCCAACTTTGAAGTCACGTGACACGAAAACCGAAAGCGAATATCGAAAATCCGGCCTGACAAAATTTAGATATGTCCCATAGATTCATATGCCACAATCAAATTCAAGATTGCTTGAGAAATGTAAGGAGGAGATAGATTTTAAAATCGTCATTTTCGCATGAAAATCGTCATTTTCGCCTTTGCCAACTTTGAAGTCACGTGACCGAAAAACGAAACGAATATCGAAAATCCGGCCCGATCAAAATTTAGATATATGTCCCATAGATTCATTTGCTACATCACAATTCAATCGCTTGAGAAAATGGCGGAGAGGAGATAAATTTGAAAATCGGCATTTCGCAACTTCAAAGCCTCGTGACCTTGACCTTGACCTTCGGTGACCTGAAATCATATACCATCTGTACGTCTCATCGACCTCTATCAGGATCACTAATGACCAGATCTCCCGCTTCAACTTCATTGTGAACGGACCGGACGCCCGGAACGGACGGACGGACCCATTTTACCCTTTCTCTCACCAATATTATTAGGTCATTGGAAATGACCTAAAAAGGGAGGGAGAGGGGTTGTTGGGGAAGAGGCCAACATTTGGAAGGTGCAAATAATGCAGGATATGCACATAATGTCCCATTATTTACTGCACCACAATGTCCTTAATACATATTACCAGACTTGCAATCCGAATCCTCAGCAGGTGGTGTAATGTTTACAGTGTCTGGGACGCTCCGAGTCTGGGAGATCGGCAGTTCAAACCCCGGCCGAGTCACCCCAAGGACTTTTAAAATGGTATGTGCTGCTTCCTTGCTTGATGCTCAGCATTTAAAAACGACAAGAGCATGGTCAATTCCCATAGCTTGGTATCTATGTGGATGAGGAAATTGCTCCTGAGGAAATGCCTCGCTGAGTGCGGTGAGAAAGGTGCCACCATTGTTGTGGCATCGCTGGTACCCAGAGTGCCTCAGGAAGTGACAGCACTTCCCCAAATCTCAGTGCTGTGTGTTTGTGTCATTTAACAGTCCTGTGTTGCATTTCGTGTATTCATCTGTATGTCCAAGTGTGAGAAGTGTGAGAAGTGTGTGTGGCAGCTCCACTCAGAACCTTCGATCTTGTTAAAAAAGAAGAAAAAAAATCCTTCATACTTTGTAATCAGAATCCTCAGCAGTTGAAGCCTTTATTTTCCTCATTTCTCTTCTACATCAAGCTTCTGCTTGTTCATTACCTGGCTGTTAATTACCAACATGTCCAACACCTTGATGCCCCACTCACCTGTGTTAGTGGAGTATGTGGAAAAAGATTCAAGAATGTTGGCCGCTTGGGGGCTGGTGACAGAGGGGTTTTGATTCTAAAAGCCATCTCCTTGTCAACACCAGCTCCAATAGCACCTTTTCCAGTTGGTCCATCTTTTCCTGCACCTTCTTCTGTTGGTACAGCTCTACCTCCAGCTCCTAAAAGGACCTCTCCCGCTCCACCATCTATCAACTGAAGATCACAAATGTCTGTCTGATGAGTAATATGAGCTCTGTCCACCTCCTCCACTGTAACCTGGAAGAAAAAAAAAAGGAGGAAATAACAGATTCCATACAAGAATTTGAAAAGATGAACAAATAAAGTGAGATTATGCTTGCAAATACTGTATGTACCAGAATACTCTCTCCATGCCAGATAAACACTTCTTCATTATACTTAATACTGTAACCATCCTTTCCTTTTGTGCCATCAGGCGCATAGAGCTGCTGAAGCAGTTTTATTGGCTGGGAGGCACAATCCTGGAAAGGTCGCCACTCCAACACAGGATACTTGAATGGATCATTTTTCCCAGAGCTGGTACTCATTTTGCCGACCTCTGAAGGATGACAGACTGAGTCAACCCACCTGGTGTTACTGATGGCACAACAGGGGCTTGAAATCAGTACCTTAAGATCTTAAGCCAGACTAAATACTGTAGCTTCATAGTAATTCAATGGTACTTCAGCAGATATACGAACATCAACCCAAAAGTCACCCCGATATATTATGTAAAAACATGTTGCCCCAAATATATGACATACGAGGTCAGTCTAAAAAGTAACAGGACTGAGCCTGCTGTGTGCTCCACTTACACAACTTGAATGAACGGGTTGCGTCACAGTCTTTCACAACATTCCAGCAATATATATGATTGGTCATGGTTGCCTGCACTCATTGTGTGATTTTTTACAGGTCGTGCTTTACATGTTGTCTAGTTTGAGTCGTCGTGAGCAGAGAGCCAATCTGAAGTTTCTTGCCAAACTTGGCAAAA
>CM068966.1:15002103-15019886 GCA_035128595.1 Eptatretus atami | reverse complement strand
CCCACACTATTATTCCTCCTCCACCAAACTTTACAGTTGGCACTGTGCATTCGGGCAGGTAGTATTCTCCTGGCATCCGCCAAACCCATATTCGTCCGTCAAACTGCCAGATGGTGAAGCACGATTCATCACTCCAGAGAACGAGTTTCCACTGCTTCAGAGTCCAATGCAGTGAGCTTTACTCGTACACCACTCCAGTCGACGCTTGGCAATGCACATGGTGATCGTAGGCTTGTGTGCGGCTGCTCAGCCATGGAAACCCATTCCATGAAGCTCTTGCCGAACAGTGCTTGTGCTGACATTGCTTCTCGAAGCAGTTTGTAACTCGGTCGTAACTGTTGCAACCAACGACAGACAATTTTTCCGCGCTAGGCGCTTCAGTACTCGACGGTCCCGTTCTGTCAGCTTGTGTGGCCTACCACTTCGTGGCTGAGCTGTTGTTGCTCTGAGATGTTTCCACTTCACAATAACGGCACTCGGTTGACAGAGGCAGCTCTAGCAGGGCAGAAATTTGATGAACTGACTTGTTGGAAAGGTGAAATCCTATGACGGTGCCACGTTGAAAGTCACTGAGCTCTTCAGTACGGCCCATTCCACTGCCAGTGTTTATCCATGGAGATTGCATAGATGTGTGCTTGATTTTATACATCTGTCAGTAATGGGTGTGGCTGAATAAGCCGAATCCACTAATTAGAAGGGGTGTCCGCATACTTTTGGCTATGCAGTGTATATATACTAATAAAAGGCAGTGTACGTGTGTGTGTGTGTCAGTGTGTGTATCAGAGTGTGTGTCAGTGTGTGTGTGTGTGTGTGTGTGTCAGTGTGTTTCCTCTATAACGCCAAAACTATAAAACCTAGTAGCCTGAAACTTTGCCTGCATACCAAGAAAACTCCAAAGAAGTGCAAGAGTGAAAATTGTATTGAGTGTTTGAGTTAATTAAAACACCCCTTTTGAAGATAATTAACAGCCTCATTTAACTATACCCTTCACAGACGATCCTCTGCCACCTCACTGTCTGAGGTCTGAAGGCGTTTCCTGGGGTAATCTCACTGGGATCTGAAGCCGCCATGTTTTTTGGCCTGCTCAACCATGCTTTTGACTTGGAACAGGCCGCAACGACTTCTTCACGATAAAGTTTTTTTTTTCACTTTCCTCACTCATATCATCGAATGCCTGTTCATCATAGCTACAAATCGTTGGGTATACTGCAATGCTTATAAATGCCTGGAGACGCCAGCATTTGTGGCTTTATTTCATTTGCGCATATGAATAACCGAGAGAATCTCTTAAACTAACAAGAATTACAAAATGTAAGCTCGAGATTTGAAAGTATCAGCAGTTCCGACTCCCCCAAAAAGTGTTGATTTGTCCAATTCGGACATTGCACTGGCGTTTCCGGGTGCATCGTTGTATCGCTTGCAATTGGTAGTCGCTTGCCAAGCCAGGGGTTCCGTTGGCATGCTTGAGTGCTTAAGCCACTTACCGAGCTGTACAGTTCAGTTTGTGTCCTGATCGGGATGTGCAGTCGACGGTGAGTAAAAGGTAGAGATACGTATACAGCACACACGGACGTGGTACATACGAGTAGATTTGGATCTGTACGGACTCTCCACGGGTGTGCCTGCGACACTCGCCATGCTGTTCACGGCTGTCATGGTGGTAAGTTTCATTCGTATCTTAGGGCCGTCACACCTTGACGTTTTAACCAGCAATGGCAACGTATAAAAATGTATGTAAAACGTTGGCGTACGCTGAAATTTTGATGTTTTTTTTTTAAGTTTTGGCGTATTCATAACGAGTTGGTCGTATGCATAACATATTAGTAACGGGCACAGAACGTTTCGTTGTGTTATTGATAACTTTTACCACACGAATGCTTAGCCTGTTGTCGGCGTTCACAACCTATGCCAACGATAGTTTAACTTACGCATAGCGCGCTAAACGTATCGCCGGCGAACTCGTGGCGTAGCCTGTTAAGAACCTGCCGGACGCCGATTTAAATCATAACTGCCTGAGAATTGGAAGTGTCAACATCGCAGTCACACCTTGACGATTTTGCCAGCGTATGCCGGCCTATGAAAATGTGTCTAAAACGCTAGGCGCACGTCAAATACGGTATAGGTAAGTTGTGCATACGTTAAGAGTAGGCTGGAAAACAATGAAGTACGCTGTCATATTACGTGGTACGTGTAATACGTCGTGAAATTTCAAGCATGCTGAAAATTTTACGACGTATCGCGCTATGGCTACACATTCCGCATGCGTTGTCATATGTTCCTGGCACGCTCCGCGATTGTTTACACATGACGGACACACGTTACTTGTAGGTTACTCATAAGTCGAAACACGTCAAGGTAATATTTAACATACCCGCAACTAATTTTCAATCAATGGGTAACTCCTTTAAACCTATGAGTAGCGTGCTCTGAACCTATTTGTAACTTGCTTGAACCAATGACTAGCGTGCTATGAACTAGAGTAACGTGCGTTTAACCTATGTGTAGCTGCTTTGAACCTAAGTATACGTGCTTCTAACCTTTGAGTAACATGCTATGAACCTATTTGTAACGTATCTAAAACGCACATTGTCGTATGTAGACGAATTAGATTGACGTCTTCCGGACGACCACAGCACTTACTGAACGTGTTTCTAACTTACATCTACCGTGTAATGGCGTATTGGCAGCATTAAGGGGAATTTCTATATACAAATGGGATTCACAAGAGGAACCCATATTGTTCCAGACTCCATGTTGAGTAGATGTCAATGCCAGTAGTATCAGTAGTAGTAATACTATTAGCAGTAGTTGGTGTGCGTGACAGTAGTAATAGTAGTAGTAGCATTGGTAGTCGTAGTATGTCTATGTCAGTAGTAGTATGTAGTAGTAGTAGTATGTCTATGTCAGTATAGTAGTAGTAGTAGTATGTCAATGTCAGTAGTAGTAGTAGTAGTAATGTCTATGTCAGTAGTAGTAGTAGTAGTAGTAGTATAGTAGTATGTCTATGTCAGTAGTAGTAGTAGTAGTCATGTCAATGTCAGTAGTAGTAGTGGTAGTAGTAGTAGTAGTATGTCTATGTCGTAGTAGTAGGTGAGGTGATGGGGGGTGTGGGTGATGATGGATCCTCTTATCTCCACGAATAGGAGACGACTTTGCACCATTGTTCGTGTTCTTTTCGGCTATTTTTTTTCCTCATTCCCACGATGAAATTTTCTTGTTTTACTTTTTAAAGTATTAAAAACGACTTTGACAATGCATAATGTACTAGTAATGAACACAGAACGCTTCGATAACTTATACATAAGTTATACCAACGATTGTTTATCGTGTTTAGGCGTCCACAACCTAGCCAACGATGTCTACGCGTATGCATAGCGTAATAATTCCAAGCACGTTATTCATAGGTTATAAATAAGTCACGGGTACCCTACATTACTTAATGTGTTTCGACGTATGAGGAACTTTCAAGTAGCGTGTTGCGAAGTGTGAACAACGTTCGTGTAGCGTGCTTACAAAACGTTACTCATAGGTTAGAAATAAGTTTCGGGTACCGAATGTTACCTCTACGTGTTTCGACTTATGAGTAACATACAATTAACGTATGTCAACGATCGCATAACGTGCCTACAACTTATGGCCAGCGTTGGCGAACGTGTGAGCCAAAACGCCGAGTACGTCGTAAAATTTCAAGCATGCAAAATGTTTTGGACAACCAAAAGGTACAACGTTTTAAACCAGCGTAATACGACCTATGGTAGTGTTTTTCAGCATGCTCTTAACGTACACAAAACGTACCCATAACGTATTCGACGTGTGCCAGCGTTTTAGACAAATTTTTCATAAATCGGCATACGGCTACCGCGGATAAAATCGTCAAAGGGTGACAGCCCCTTTATGGAGGTTCTTTCAGGTTTTCCTTTGTCCTCGCGCCTGTTTCTAAAGCATTTGGTTATTGGATTTGCTTTACAAACGTTATATGTTTCCCTTTGTAAGTTTCAAAGCAAAATATATTTGATAACGCCCGATTTCTGAGTCGTTTGCCATATAAACGTATTTTCTAAATTACAGGGCCAATTTTTTTTCCACCCATCACACACAGCTGTTTATAAAGAATAATGTTTGTGATTATATCCCTGAAACATCTGTATAAATGCAATGTTGTGTTTCGGTGAAATCTACTCAAGGTTTCTGGGTTGTTTTCAGTAAGTACTGTAGCTGGTAATCACACTGACTCCAACCCGCAGATTCCCGAAAAATTGCCGGTCAGCCAAGCACGTGTGTGTGCGTGTGTGTATATGTGTTTCATAAAGCATCACATTTTCTCTCTGCTAACTCCCCTACCCCTACCTGTCTATCTCTCTCACATCTGTATGTATATATATATATATATATATATATATATATATATATATATATATATATATATATACATAATCTCAATATCTCTATCTCCTCTCGACATATCCCTGGATGGTGGTTATCTCTGATGGACGAGTCCGGGCAGGGTTTGTCTCCAGACAGTTTGGCTCCGGATGCGTCCGGGTGGTATTTATGTCTGGACAGAGTTTGTCTCCGACAGTTTTATATTATGACCGGTAGAAAATGGATTTTCAGACATTTTTTGTTTCCATCTTCACTGTCATTTGATGCAGAATCATTTTGATGAAACAGAGTGAATCATAACTCATGCTCCATCACACGTCTGCATTCCTTTCCCCCACCCTCCTCGCTCCCCCCTCTCTTCTCTCTCTCTTTCTTCCCATCAGCAAAATGGCAGGTGGTGTGTTGTGTGTGTGTGTTGTGTGTGTGTGTGTTGTGTGTGTGTGTGTGTGTGTGTGTGTGTGTTGTGTTAAATGTCCAGCTCTGAGATTTCTAGTCTGGGTTTGATTCCTCACTCAATGAGAATTTTTTTCTTTCTTTCTGTATGCAGTGCAGTCAAGGCTCATGGAAGAGCTCGTTCACTGAACGGAGCAGGGTATAACAGAACAAAAGGAACAGTAGAGAGAGGGGGGAAAACACAAGAGCGGAGTTGAAGGGGAGACTTTGACAAACAATGTGGTGTGTGTGTCGGAATGGGGGCAGAAAAGACGCAAGGTGGACAAGATGGATACAGAAGGAAAATCCCAGAAGGAGAAACTGAAAATCTGGAAGAAGGAGGTGGGGGATGGGTGAGTGGGGGGGGCAGGGGTTAATGAGATCCGACTACAAAATTATCCTTCCTGATTCTTCACAGGCAAAGGTGTCACATCATGACGCAAGCCATACTTTCAGACACAAGCCTCCTTGTCTGCTCGCATAGACATTGGAGACATAAACATCCCACTGTGGACCGGTACCAAGTCTAATTCAAAACTTGTTTTTAACCGGGTAAGCAACGGCAAACACCTCATTGTATTCTTGCCAAAAATCCTTCAGCAGCACATACCCTGTTGTGATGAATGGTAATTATATGCGATACATAATGCAGGAAGAGAAAAACCAAGAACAGACAGCATCACTCTTCAACGAAGACTGCCACGTTGTCCGAAGTTTTCAATCGATTTTTAAAAAACAGAAAAAAAGTATAATTTGCTTCATGATCCTTACTGTACAAATTTGTGTAAATTGACTGTATCCACGCGGTTAACGCCTGCACCACCAAAATGATGGCAACCAGCAACCACATGCTCGGATTGAATCACATCACCCTTTGTTACAAGCCTGTTGTTGGCTTAGCGGTTAGGGTGGTGGGCTTGGAACCCTTGGGTCCTGAGTTTCAGCCCCGTTGGCACTAAATTAACACCAGGGGTTGATTCAGCCTGTCATCCTTCCGAGGTCAGCAAAAATGAGCACAGCATACTGGTAATAGGGGCACTGCATCAGCGGATAGCCACGCCCCTAACCAATGATGCAACCAGCAGGCAAAAAGGCAGCACACGATGAGAACCCTTATTACAGAGAGGAGAAAACCACCAGACAAAAAAAGAAGATACATAAAGTGACATACCCACCATCTCTCGACGGATCGTCCTTCCATCACGTCTAGCCGCAATGTCAGACAGGTTGCGTTGTCTGCAAATTCCTCCAAGCATATGCCAACACCGAGGCCACTGTAGACAAAGGAGACAAGGAGATAGTTGAACATATGTGTGAATGTTTCATGAGTAACTGCAGGAATAAAAGGAGAAAGGTGAACTGTTGGAATGGGAAAGGTGTGAGGACAAAAAAAGATTGAGGACGCCGAGGAAACAATGGTGTTGGAAGAGGAAAGTAACCTGTAGCTTGCTGGAGAGGCGAGCTGGAGAAGTGGAAAACGTATTCTCGAGCAGTCATGAATTGTTAAACGTCACAGCAGGTGGAAGTTCTTCAGGCTCTATGGATTGAGCTTGAAATGTGGACATTGAGGATTTTAAAAGGATCATGTGGTAAGAGGGCCAAGGAACACGGGAAAAGGTTGGAGGTTCATGGAGTGGCGCATGAAATAAAACGACATCAGAGAGAGAGAGGAGGAGAGAGGAGAGAGGGGGGAGAGGGGGAGAGGGAGAGAGAGGGGGAGGAGAGAGAGGGAGAGAGGGGAGAGAGAAGAGAGAGAGAGGGAGAGAGAGAGGGGAGAGAGAGAGAAGAGAGGGGAGAGAGAGAAGAGAGAGGGCGGAGAGAGGGGGGAGAAAGAGAGAGAGAGGAGAGAGAGGGAGAGAGAAGGAGAGAGGAGAGATAGAGAGAGAGGGAGAGAGAGGGGAGAGAGAGAAGAGAGAGAGGGGAAGAGAGGGAAGAGAGAGAAGAGAGAGAGGGAGAGAGGGAGAGAGAGGCGAGAGAGGAGGAGGGGAGAGGAGGGGACGAGAGAGAGAGAGAGCGAGGAGAGCAGGAAGAGGGGAGAGAGGGAGAGAGAGAGAGAGAGAGAGAGGGGAAGAGAGGGGAGAGAGGGGAGAGAGAGGAGAGAGGGAGAGAGAGAGGGGAGAGAGAGGGGGAGAGAGGGGAGAGGATGTTGGGTAAGGAAGGGGAGGAAGGGGGAGATTAGTTGAATTAACAAGTTTATGATTCAGAGGGAATGTTAAATGGAGTAGGAGGCGATTGGGGGGGGTTATAGAAAAGTGGGCATGAAGGGATGAGTGGAAGAGAAGGAATGGGAAGAAAAGGATTGGGAATAAAGGCATCAGCATGAGAAGAAGGGTGAAGGGAGAGGGAGGGATGTGCGAGAAGAGGGTTTATACATGAGGGGGGGGAGAGGAGGAGGTGCAGGAAGAGGGATGGAGGGAGGCAGGTGGGGGAGGGGAGGCAGGTGGGGAGAGGGAGGGGGGAGAGGAGAGGGAGGGGGATTAAAAACCAAAAAATAAAAGGAATGAGGGATGGAAAAGTGCAAGTGCAGTGCAGCAGTAAAAAAAGAAGAAGAGGAAGAAGTAAAAAAAACACCATGAGACTTCATAACTGGCATCGTATTTCCAAGTCACAATGACGAGTGCAACACAGAGACGTGAAGAACAATTTTGTTCAAATGAAATAATGTACATTCATACAGTTAGACAACCTGTTTAGTCAGTTCATTGAATCAACACATCCACGACATTTTCACTTCGCACGACGTTTTCAAACCGATCACCTCACAGCCAGGCCTATTTAGATCGAGCAAAAATGGAGGACGACACAAAACATAAATACGACACGGATATACCATACATACATACAAAAGGCAGACGTATCCACTTCTCAATGCAGACAGTGCTGATAGGAAAGCAACGCGCTGCTATTCTACATTTCGTTTCTTATCCTTCTACCGCATCGTATTCCAAGTATACCTTCGAATTCCAGTCACTTCCTGAGGAAAATGCGATTACAATTGCTAAAATACATGTTTACTGCGAAAGCAAATGCTAAATCGCAAAAAAAATAAATAAATATTTCTCCTTCCAAGCCGAGGCCGGCGCCCGAGTGACGTCACAGCGTTCGAGTATCCAGAACGTGACGTCAACACGTTAAAGTCAGACGGCAACGCCCTGACGTCTTCATCGCAGGGGTCTCGGCGGTAAAGTCGATCTGTTAAACGCCACTAACTAAGCCAATATGTACCGACCGTGAATGGATTTGCGTCGAATGCAATTTATGATACTGTACGATCGATTGCGTCGTAATTATATGACGTAAAACGCGTGAAATGAGGTACGTCGATCCTCCTGGATGGCGACGTATTTCTGCTCTTTTCGGTCTTCTTGCAGAGCGTTTTTTTTATTTTTTTTCAGGGCGTTTAAAATAACATCCCATAATGGCTTTCGATCGGGTTCGCTGAAAAACTGCTGTTACATGGCACCCTTCACAGACTCTGCCGCTCACCTCCAGCGAGGACTGTATCGACGGGTTTAACGCTGCACCACCAAAATGATGCAACCAGCAACCACATGCTCAGATTGAATCACATTTTCATACCCCAGGGGTACCTGGCATTTGCCCGGTACTATTCTTCATCCTGTTGGCATTTTGAAGAAATCAAATTTGGGGTTTTTTGGTTCACGAGCGCCAGCCAGAGTGACCACATATATTCGTTATGTCTTGGTCTGTGTGTGTGTCTGTGTGTCTGTCTGTCCAGAGCATAACTCCGTGGACTTCGATCCGATCTTGATGAAACTTGGTTATGTGCTTGATATCAATGTCTAGTTGTGTTTCCACCCACTGTGGGCGGAGCCACGCCCAAAAATAGCCATTTTTGGAGTAGTCGGATTAAAATCTATCTTCTCCTCGGGAAGTGACTGAATGGAATGGGTTCTTCGGTATTTGAATAGCAAAATGAATGATCTAAAACTTGTCGTTGTCCGAGTTTTCATTTTCGTCCCAATCAAAAACTAGAAAATTGCGTAATTTTAACATAAAAATCATACGACCGCCAAACTCTTGAGAGGCTAGGATGACAATATTTTTTATGCATAATCTTGAGGTCATTCCCACCTAAAGTCTTGAAACCATTTTGCTCTATCTCGAACACCATGCCCGTGGCGCCCCTTCAAGTTTGTTTTTTACGCTGATTTCATCAAAGTATGGATAATTAATCCGAGGATTGCGAAATTCCATATAGCCGATTATGACGTTGTATTGTTCCTGGAATGTTCCGGAGGAAGTTTTGCACCAAAGGTCATAATCCTTGACCTTTGACCTTTAAAGGCGCACAAAGGTCAAATTTTTAAATTTGTGGGAATCGAACCAGTTTTCGACATTCTTCGACAAACTAACTCCAATAACCTATAGCACGTATCCTGTTTCCTTATTTAATGCCACAACATTGTTTGTGACCTTTAAAAGGTTATGCAAGTAAAATTTTTAAGTTGTTGAACGAATAACCGGTTCGACATTTTGCAGCTAATAAACCTGTCCACTCGACCACATCATATTGATCATTTTATAACTTGGTCAAAAATTATCACATTGTTTCATCCTTGACTTCTGAAACAATCTACATGCGTCAAATACCGCCGTGAACCATTGTCGTCTTCAGACTTGTTTGAAATATTTTTTTTGCGGACTAAAACACTTCCTCATCTACTAAGGAATGGAGTCTGGTCATTTAATATTACTTTTCAATAAGCGTTACAAAGGCTGAGGCACGAGTAATATAAAAATCCAAAATGTGTTTTTTTAAATTTAAAAAATAAAAAATCCAATTATTTTTTGGTCAACAACACTCCCCAGCACTCACTGATTAACCTGTGAAAGTTTCACAAAGAATCCGTTTGGCCATCTGAAAAAAAATGGCAACACACACATACGTCTCTCTTGCGTTCCCTTATATCCTTTTGGTGTGCCTTCCTCCCCCACCCCTAATCCTGCTTTTCACCCCTAATGCTGTCTCTACCCTTAGATCCCTGCATGGCGAGCAGACGCCCATCATTGTGTTTGGTTTAATTTCCTGCAAATCCGCTGTCCAGGCCAGTGAGACTTTTTGCAGAATGTGCTGTTGGGGGTCTGAAGAAACAACTCTGAACTCTGTGAAGCAACTCTCAACTCTGAAGTTGTAGTGAAGCAATCTGAACTTGGAAGTTAACCTTTGTGGGGTGGTAACTTAGTGTATTCTACATTTGTAAAGTACAGGATTGGCAAATGGTTAATGCCTCTTCCTTCCTTGGAGGTGAAACTGTATTGTTTTTCCATATGGCCAGGTGAATGAGGGCCATGGGGAAACAAGAGTGTTTGAGATCCTTGCAGGCTACTCCAATACTTGCACAAGAAATTCTGTGAAGGGATGAATGTCCAAAAAGATCAGCCGAGTTAAGGAGGACTTTTGCTCCTTAAAGCAAGGCTTGGACTGTCAACTTTCCGAAGCAGAGTGCAGGTATTGGAAGGTAATGAAAAGTGTACCAGATTTTTTTCCCCAACGATGTGCAGGCAGAAAAGCTGTTTGCCTCAGATTAAGGAGAGGGATGCCTCGTTTCTGACCTTGACCAGATTACTAAGCAGTGGAGGACGATTACTCCAGGCTCTTTGCCAAACCATCTGGTGGATCACTCTCAGGTGGCTGGTCTCCTCGGCCACTTGAATAATTGATTGAGCCCGAACAGCAGAAGCATAGAGAGAAATTGGTGAGCCTAGAAGAATTGTCTCCGCCATTCAGGATTTGGCCAAATAAAACTCTGGGTGACGATGGCCTCCCAGGAGACAAATTGCAGCCTTTGGCATGTCGATGGAGAAGATTATCTGCATGTACCTGTAGTGCACGAGTTAGCGGTCTCTCTCAGGCTCCAGATTCGATGTGCCGTGATGTGGTGACCCTTGTGACAAACAGTTGATTGGGAGGACTTGTCCAACTGGTGCCCAATCACTTTGCTTAATAGGGACCATAAAATACTAACCAAGGTATTGGTTAGGTGGCTGCACACTGCCCGGTGTGATATTTTGCACACGGACCAGACATGTGCTGTTCTGGGTCACAAAGTGTCCGGTAGCGTGGGCCTGGTTCGAGAAGCGATCCGTTATGTGGAGAAAGAGCCTCCCACTGAGCGTCATCAGTTTAGACCAGGAGATAATTTCCACAGGGGTGTCGCAAGAGCACATATATGGCCGTTTGGACTGTTTTGGCTTCAGATAATTTGTTGTACTTGTGTTGGTCTCATTATAGGTATTGAGCGTCTTGCTTTGGTCAATGGGCATCTGTCAGAGCTTTCCTAATCACTTCTGGAGTTAGGCAGGGCTGCCCATGCCACCTGTCCTTTTTGTCCCTTAGAATAGAACCATTAGCGTGTGCACGTGAGCGGACCCATCCTTCCCTGGTTCTAGTACCTGGAACCCATGGGAGCACCTAAGTGAGCCTGCCATTGACGATGTGATGGTGTTCGTCACTGACACTGTTACCATGTGTAGGCTGACGGGTCATTGCCCTGCACTTTCAGATGGTCTCCTCTCAAGGTTAACTCAAGGAAGAGTGAGGTTTTGGATGCTTTGGATGGCACAGGACGGGCTCTGCCCTTCTGGTGAATACATAGGAGTAAAAGGGATGCTTTGACAAATCCTAGTGTGTGTTTTGACCCTGTGCTGTGACACTGAGAACTGGATGGAAGTCACCAGGACATTGAGTTGAAGGTCACTTTTTGGCAGCTTCATCGCCTTACCATTTAGGGGCATAATTTAGTGATGTCGAATGTTTTTGATTGGCAAATTATTGAATTTGCTCAAGTCTCCCCCCCCCCCCCCCCCCCCCGTCCCTCTGTAGTGGGATGGACTTTTCAGCTTCTTCTGGGCACCCGAACAGAGTGTAGGAATAGAGCAGTGGTCTGAATGAGCCTGTCCTTGTGTGGAATTGTGTCCCTGGTCCTGTGTTTGTATGTATGTCTGCATTTGCAGTACTCATACAGATTAATTTCATCGGACACAGGTTTCCGATTGGTGCGGTAATCTTGCCCACTCATGAGATGATGGAAAGACACCCCCTCCACTTCTCTGCTCTACTCAGAGTTGTGACGACGTAGCATTTTGGATATTTGAGGGTTTTCCCGGTTCCGGATTAAGCTGAAGTGGGCTGGCAGTTGTCAAAGTTCTGGTGCTGCGAGAGGTGTGCATCCTTCATTGACACCCTCTCATGGGACATATTGTGCAAAACGTTTAGGGGAATGTTTCAGCAACTTTTCTCACCAATGTCCAAAGGACGCCATGTGGCAGGTGCCCACAGGTGTTTTGGGTCAAGGTGTTTCTGTACCAGAGGAACCGAACACTTTTGTCCAGTGTCCTTGGCCTTCATGTTCAGGAGACAAAATCTAAAAATGTCTGGCCCATCCTTTGGGACTGCCCTATCACCGGAGGAGGTGCGGGTAGGAGGTTTGGTCACTCACGGTTGCCCTCCTTGAGCTCCATGTGCCCTGCTGGTGGAGAACAGGCGGGATGTCTTTGTTTCTGTGGGCTCTATCCACACCCATTGCCCTGCCTTAAATTGAGATGAGCTTAGAAGATAGTCATTGTCGTCCAGACTGTCCTGTGATGAGCACTAAGCCAGAGGAATATATTTGAGATGGTGGATGATCCTGGGCAGATTCTTGAGGCATGACCCGAACTTGCCTCACAGGTACAAGCTCGGCGACAGCCTGCGGGGTGGGAAGCGTGGTGCTGGCAATAGTGATGGGTCAGGGTGCCATAAAGCTTCTCCAGAGTGGTAAAGTTAGCTGGCCTTTTCCATAAGGAAAGGGGGGGATCCCACCGTTGGGGAATTTCTCATGAAGGTGCAAGCAGCAGTCACGCGCAGCTGCCTTGTTTGATTTATCATTCCTATCCGTATTATTTCCAGATGGCTAGTCCTAACGTGTCTTGTGCTTGTATGTTTCAGCCTGTGGTTAGCAGCCAGTTGCATTTCAAGGAAAAAAAGGACCTTTGAAAATTGTTTCGGGTCCTTTCCTTGTTTGCTTTGGGGTGGGGGTTGGTGGATGAGGGTCTTTTTTCTCCTTCCCTTTGTTTAGTTAGAGTTTGGTGTCTCTTGTCTCAGGGTGGTGGGAGGGTTCTTTGGTTAGGTTTTAATACATTTTCTTATTTCTTTGATTTCAAATACCTTTGTATTGTTGTTGATTTTAATTATTGTTTCCTTGTTTGATCTCTTGATTCTTGTTGTATTGATTTGCTTTTTAACCTTTTTTTTAAATAATGTTGCGACCCGAGTCTAGGGCCGAAGACACAAGGGGTGAACTACCTCGAGTCCCACCGAGACTCCCTGGAATCGCAAGCCATCGCACACGAATACTTTGGACACAGCGGGTCACCAATAAACGACCGTGAATGCCAATAACTCGACCACGTGACTTCGGGTCCTCCATCATATACCGTTTACCTAAAGGTCACGTGATTGAATTAGCGGGGAACACGCCCTCGGTAAGCACTTGCTCAAACCGGATCACCTTACCAGATCAGAATGCAGCCAAGTGGGACTGCCGAAGCACGTACCTGGCTCGGAAACAGATCTTGGGAATACGGCCCAGCTAAACGAGGGTGCGGACATGCTGGACCGATGAAAGAAAACAACAAAACGAGCTGGGATCATTTCTATACAAAGCATTTATTTACATCAAGCGAGGAAAAGTATGTGGCACATGATTAAGATGGGTTATATCTTTTATGTATAGCAGGGGATAGCAAGAATTTATGGGGTGCAGCAAAGATAAGCAATCGTTACAAAAGCAGACACAGAGCAGAGTTATCCCGTTAATCTTCTACAATCTTAATTTATGATCGGACAGCGCCATCACACACACACACACACACACACACACACACACACACACCCACACACACCACACACACTACAACACACGCGGAAGATTAGATAGCCCAGAGAGAAAGAAAGCAGGTGAGGTAAACGACTCTCGATACCTATGTACGATCGGAGCTCAACGCAACCCAGACGCTTGGGAGAGGTAGGTGGAGGAATACTGGTTGTGTCTAAGATTGGGAGTGGGAGGTGTGGTGTAGTGCAATGTGGAGGTGCGGTGTCGTGCCAGAGAAATGGGATTGCGAGTCAGTAACGTTTCTTTGTGCATCCACAGAAGATGGGATAGAGAGGTGGATAGAGGAAAGAGAAGAATAGATGCGTGAGGAATATATGCCTAAACTAGTGTGCTTGCATGCTTGTTATGTACTCTGGCTAAAAGGAAAGGGTTAGAGTATGGTTAGTTCAGAGTATGAATGCAACTTCAGAAGTATGAATCAGAGGCATTATTAGGGACCTAACTACGAGACCCACGCACGCTCTCGTCCCGTTAACCCACTAGACAATGTAGGAGGGACTAACTACACTGAAGACATAATTACAATAAACTGCCTTGGGGATTACATGGTATTTGGATGCCATTGCCTGAGAGGAGGTTTTTTGCAGAACCGCACAATATAAATGGCTCCGGCATAAAATTGGTTAGTGTTCCAAATCAGCGACCTCCGCAGCTCAGAACGAGATGCTCAACATTACGTTTAGCCGTGGAAGACAGGCATCCGAGGTGTTTGGATTCCGAGTGCAAGTCTTTATTCATATTGCAGCAGTAAACTTCTTCACGTCATGTTTCAAACCCCCCCCCCCCCACTCACGAAATGGTCCCTAGATGAACTAAAAAGCTTAAGCATATAAGATATTTAATACCAAAAGCAAAATTACTACCGCCGACAACTACTCCCCCTAGCTGCATTTACCGATGATGGAGGTCAGATCAGGTATGGGAGCATGGGCCAGAGAGCGCCGTCGCTGCATTCCACGTTCCGTCGGTACTCCGGGGGCTCTGGTCTAAGCCATCCCAGGCCTGACGCCTGGCCCATCCCCTCTCCTTCTGAAGATGCCGATTCAACCTGCTGCAACCACGAGGCACGATGTTGCCCATTGCTCCTCCACTCAGGATCCGTCACTGAGAGAATTGGTGAGCAGGATCAGGTCAGGAAAACGGAAGTCACAGTCCATACAGCCGCATCTTGGCTCACGGATTATACAGGTTAACAAATTCCTCATTTGAGTCTCTTCAGGCAACTGCTCGTTGACACAAAGTCCGACCAGCGAGTAGCCAAGGATCTTCGAAGAGACTGGTACCAAAGGAATTTAGTCTCCATCTCAATGCCCTGGTCAGAGTCAAGTCTAACATCCATTAGAGCAAGACCGGAAGCACCAAACTGAGACTCAGACGTTTCGTCCTCCCACCATAGGTACCAGCAGCGCCACACCCCATTATCCAGGACATCCATGACTCCCCAGGCCCGACCCGACGTCTGTTGAGCCCTGACTCACAAGCCGAGCAGAGACGATGAATATCACTGCCCAAGGTAAGTGAATCTCTCCACGGCCTCAATATCCTCACCAACAAAACTGACACAACAAGACAGCAGCCATGCCAAGATGTCATTGAAAAGCCTGGATCGGAAGGTACAAACAAAAAGATCGGACTGCCCAGTGTAAAAATAAAGTCACGAGCAAAAAAGAAAATGGCCAACAAGTAAAATGTAGTCCATAATGTTATGCTGATGTCGTACATTCACCCAGAGTGAGGGTACGCAGCGGGAAGGGTTATGTTCATGTTGTAGTTAGTTTACCCCTTCCTGCATCTCTTCCTCACCCCACCATCTCAAGTGCTTCCCCCCTCACCTCGACCCCTAAAAACATTAACCCCACATCCCACAAACCAATCCTTTCCCGCAAACTCCATACAATAAAATTCCCCTCCCCACACCAAAACTTTTCTCCCACACCCCACACACTCAAACCTGAAAAGACACTTCCTATTGTCTTATTTTCCATTCAAGAGCTGCATTGGGGTACGGTTGTTTACGAACTCTATAGTTCTGTTCTCTTGAAATTAACGTTCGGGTTTTCACATTCTTAACTCCCCATCTTGTCTGTCCTCCGTTGCACCACATATGTCGATTATTTGGTGTCTCTTGATCCCAATCGTCACAATCGTTTTTTTTACAAACCATTGTTCAATACAAAAAGCATTTTCCCCCCTTTTTCCTCCGCGTCGCCTTCACCGCCATTTCGGATATTCATTGAACCATTCCTTGTGAGAGACGTAATCGAAATAAAGAATGTAGTAAATGAAAAGATCGTTTTGGCATTCGCCGGAGCTTTATCGACCTCCGGGCTCAGTCGGCGTCTGTGTTAACGGAACAATCTGATAGGACGTTTTCAGGATGACTTGAGCGGGCGATGGAAAATGCTCAAGCTACCACTTGATGCTCATGGTAGGTTGTGGTGTCGCAACGGTCGGCACCAGAGTTGAGAGTCAGCTTGCAAAAATAGAGCCGATGAGCAACAGACTTTCTCTTCCAGCCTCATCTGGAAAGATTCCAATAAATGTTTGAAAGCTTTAGAGTTTTACAAATTCAGAAGAGAACAGATGATGATGTTGGCAGCACCAGCCCATACAGAGAGCATTATTCCATTTGACTAATGGACAAGGCCTTGTGACTGTGAGTATCTCTGGTTTCTTTCCAAAGAAAGACGATGGATCAAACAGAGGATGGTGGCAGGCACCTGCTTGCTCAGAATCCTGGAGAGGCATCTCCTGCCAACCAGATGGCAAAACTGACCTCCAATGGCCCAACGCAGGCAGAGCCCAGTCTGTGGCTAGCTGTGGAAGCCAGCTTTGCCTACGTGTCGGCCCATGAGACGTTCGATGTCGATGGTCAGGCTTTAAAATTAAAGAGACTGAATCATCTTGCTGTGGCTGTTCATGGAAATAGACAGTATAGGGGTGTTTTGACCCCGAAAATTTCCTTTTCCTCCAGAGCGACAGGAGGACATGATATTTTCCAGGATGAGAATATGTTCATTATCAGGAACCAGCATGCTAATCATTTCCAGATCAGCAGAGGTTGACACAGCTGCAGCGTCTAGCAGTGGGATGGGGGTACTGCACAACAGAAATGTGAAATGTCGCAATAAGGTCAAGAGAGGTTTTCCACAGGCATCAGGGAGTCATTTACATAGAAACAAGACTGCCAACACCCACACCTTGGGGATGGACGTTACACGGGCATCCCTCCGCTAGCATGAGTGGTGACGTTAAGATCTCACGGTGTCCTTGGCAAAGAATAGGCGAGCTATCGCCGGCACCTCTTAACGAATCATAATTAATGGGCTAAGCCCTGGAACTTCATAACACACTTTTGCGTCCAACATATTTCTGTTTCATACTTCCGAAATCTTCACATTATGTGTTCCAGTTGTATTTACGCAGTTGATAGCGGATTCAAAAATCGAATATAGATAAATTTCAAAGAGGGAATCCGATGTACTCACAATCAGCAGCGTTCGGCTGCAAACGACGGCCGGATCCCCAGACGACGTGCTTTACTTTACCGACAGTACATGAGTTCAGGACGTTGTTCACTCAGCATTACGACTTTTATCTGCCACGGTGTTAATGTGTGATGAGTAAATAGAACAGATAACATGTCAAATGTTGTGTTACTCATCCCACTATGTGTCAAGGGCCAACAAATCTAAAGTGCACCGTCTCAAACGCTACCATGGGCACCCAGACACGCCACCAATATCGAACTGAGCTGTTGAATGCGGCGCAAAACATCCAAAGAAAACTACCGTAACCGAGATTGGTATCCGTTTCCTGTCCCCCATACCATCATAAACGGGTATCTGCTAGTACTACAAAATTTTTGCTCTAACCTTCCTCATACAGGGGCACTGATCAGCAGTTGCCCCTCTCCACTCCCTGCCAATAAATGATGTACCGCAGCCACGTTGCGCATACGCGCCGACGACATCAGTTACGTGTGCGAAAATGGCCAACACTCATGTCAGGGACAGAATGCACTCAAGCCTTCAAGTGATGCCGCCATGTTATGATAATGTCCTTATA
>CM068966.1:14987223-15002078 GCA_035128595.1 Eptatretus atami | reverse complement strand
GGAAACATATAACGTTTGTAAAGCAAATCCAATAACCAAATGCTTTAGAAACAGGCGCCGAGGACAAAGGAAAACCTGAAAGAACCTCCATAAAGGGGCTGTCACACCTTGATGATTTAGCCAGCGTATGCCGATTTATGAAAAATTTGTCTTAAAACGCTGGCAACGTCGAATACGTATGGGTACGTTTTGTGTACGTTAAGAGCATGCTGAAAAACACTACCATAGGTCGTATTACGCTGGTTTAAAACGTTGTACCTTTTGGTTGTCCAAAACATTTTGCATGCTTGAAATTTTTACGACGTACTCGGCGTTTGGCTCACACGTTCCGCAACGCTGGCCATAAGTTGTAGGCACGTTATGCGATCGTTGACATACGTAATTGTATGTTACTCATAAGTCGAAACACGTAGAGGTAACATGCGTACCCGAAACTTATTTCTAACCTATGAGTAACGTTTGTAAGCACGCTACACGAACGTTGTTCACACTTCGCAACACGCTACTTGAAAGTTCCTCATACGTCGAAACACATCAAAGTAATGTTTAGGGTACCCGTGACTTATTTATAACCTATGAATAACGTGCTTGGGAATTATTACGCTATGCATACGCTAGACTATCGTTGGCATAGGTTGTGGACGCCTAAAACACGATAAACAATCGTTGGTATAACTTATGTATAAGTTATCGAAGCGTTCTGTGTTCATTACTAGTACATTATGCATTTGTCAAAGTCGTTTTTAATACTTTAAAAAGTAAAACAAAGAATATTTCATCGTGGGAATGAGGAAAAAAAATAGCCGAAAAGAACATCGAACAATGGTGCAAAGTCGTCTCCTATTCGTGGACGATAAGAGGATCCATCATCACCCACACCCTCCCATCACGCTCACTTACTACTACGACATAGACATACTACTACTTACTACTACCACTCTACTACTACTAATACTACTACTATACTACTGACATAACATACTACTACTACTACTACTACTACTACTGACATAGACATACTACTACTACTACTATACTGACATTGACATACTACTACTACTACTACTACTGACATAGACATACTACTACTAACTACTACTACATAGACATTACACGGACTACCAATGCTACTACTACTATTACTACTGTCACGCACACCAACTACTGCTAATAGTATTACTACTACTGATACTACTGGCATTGACATCTACTCAACATGGAGTCTGGAACAATGATGGGTTCTCTCTTGTGAATCCCATTTGTATATAGAAATTCCCCTTAATGCTGCCAATACCCATTACACGGTAGATGTTAAGTGTAGAAACACGTTCAGTAAGTGCTGTGGTCGTCCGAAGACGTCAATCTAATTCGTCTACATACGACAATGTGCGTTTTAGATACGTTACAAATAGGTTCATAGCATGTTACTCAAAGGTTAGAAGCACGTTATACTTAGTTCAAAGCATGCGTACAATAGGTTAAACGCAACGTTACTCATAGTTCATAGCACGCTAGTCATTGGTTCAAGCAAGTACAAATAGGTTCAGAGCACGCACTCATAGGTTAAAGGATGTTACCCATTGATTGAAAATTAGGTTGCGGGTATGTTAAATATTACTTTGACGTTCGACTTGATGAGTAACCTAACAGTAACGTGTGTCCGTCAATGTGTAAACAATCGCGGAGCTGCCAGAACATATGACAAGCATGCGGAATGTTAGCCAGACGGCCGAGTACGCGTAAAATTTCAGCATGCTTGAAATTTCAACGACGATTACACGTACCACGTATATGACAAGCGTACTTCATTGTTTCCAGGCCTACTCTTAACGTATGCACAACTTAACCTATACCGTATTTGACGTCGCCAGCGTTTTAGACCACATTTTCATCTAGGCCGGATCACGCTGGCAAAACAGGTTCAAGGTGTGACTGCCGATGTTGACACTTCCAATTCTCAGGCAGTTATGATTTAAATCGGCGTCGGCAGGTTTTAACAGGCTTACGCCACGAGTTCGCCTGCGATACGTTTAGCGCGCTATGCGTAAGCTAAACTATCGTTGGGCATAGGTTGTGAACGCCGACAACACAGGCTAAGCTTCGTTGGTAAAATTATCAATAACACAACGGAAACGTTTCTGTGCCGTTACTAATATGTTATGCATACGACCCAACTCGTTAGGAATACGCCCAAAAACTTAAAAAAAAAAAACATCAAAATTTTCAGCGTACGCCAACGTTTACATACATTTTTATTACGTTGCCATTGCTGGTTAAAACGTCAAGGTGTGACAGGGCCCTAAGACTACGGAAGAAACTTTACCACCATGACACCTGTATACAGGCATGCATCTCCACACACCGTGGAGAGTTCCGTACAGATCCAAATCTACTCGTATGTACCACGTCGTGAATGTGCTGTATACGTATTCTCTACCTTTACTCACCGTCGACTGCACATCCCGATCAGGACACAAATCTGAACTGTACAGCTCGTAGTTGGCTTAAGCACTTCCAAGCATGCCAACGAACCCTGGCCTTGGCAAGCGACTACCAATTGCAAGCGATACACGATGCACCGGAAACGCCCTGGTGCAATGTCCGAAATTGGACAAATCAACACTTTTTGGGGGATCGCGAACTGCTGATACTTATCAAATTTCGAGCTACATTTTTAATTCTTGTTAGTTTAAGAGATTCTCTCGGTTATTCATAGCGCAAATGAAAATAAAGCCACAAATGCGGCTCTCCAGGCATTTATAAGCATTGCAGTCTATACCCAACGATTTGTAGCTATGATTAAACAGGCATTCGATATATGAGTGAGGAAAGTGAAAAAAAAAAAACTTTATCTGTGAAGAAGTCGTTGCGGCCTGTTCCAAGTCAAAAGCATGTGGCAGGCCAAAAAAGCATGGCGGCTTTCAGATCCCAGTGAGATTACCCCAGGGAAACGCCTTCAGACCTCAGACAGTGAGGTGAAGAGGATCGTCTGTGAAGGGTATAGTTAAATTGAGGCTGTTAATTATCTTCAAAAGGGGTGTTTTAAGTTACTCAAACACTCAATACAATTTTCCACTCTTGCAACTTCTTTGGAGTTTTCTTGGTATGCAGGCAAAAGTTTCAGGCTACTAGGTTTTATTAGTTTTGGCGTTATGAGGAAAACCACACTGACCACACACACACACACACCACACACTGACACACACTCTGATACACACACTGACACACACACACACGTACACTGCCTTTTATTAGTAATATATACACTGATAGCCAAAAGTATGCGGAACCCACCCCTTCTAATAGTGGATTCGGCTTATTCAGCCCACACCCATTTACTGACAGATGTATACAAATCAAGCACCACATCTATGCAAATCTTCCATGGATAAACACTGGCAGTTGGAATGCGCCGTAACTGAAGAGCCAGTGACTTTTCAAGTGGCACCGTCATGATTTCAAACCCTTCCAACAAGTGCAGTTCATCAAATTTCTGCCCCCCTGCTTAGAGCTGCTCTGTCAACGGAGTGCCGTTATTGTGAAGTGGAACATCTCAGAGCAACAACAGCTCAGCCACGAAGTGGTAGGCCACACAAGCTACAGAACGGACCGCTGGAACTAAGCGCCTAGCGCGGGAAAATTGTCTGTCGTGGTTGCAACATTTACGACCGAGTTACAAACTGCTTCGAGAAGCAATTAGCACTGTTTCGCAAGAGCTTCATTGGATTATTCCATTGGTCTTGAGCAGCGCCACACAAAGCCTACGATCACCATGTGCATTGCCAAGCGTCGACTGGAGTGGTGTACGAGTAAAGCTCACTGCATTGGACTCTGAAGCAGTGGAAACTCGTTCCGGAGTCAGTGATGAATCGTGCTTCACCATCTGGCAGTTTTTGACGACGGAATTGGTTTAGGCGGATGCCAGGAGAATACTACCTGCCCTATATGCCACAGGCAACTTTAAAGTTGGTGGAGGAGGAATAATAGGTGATGGGGCTGTTTTTCATGGTTCGTGTTAGGCCCCTTAGGCCTTAGTTATTTTATAAACTTGAGTTGACGGATCCGCCGACGGATATATTTGGAAATTGAAATATAAATTATAAAACACATTTTTAAGGCCTTTTAATATTTATACATTTTCACGCCGAGGTGCAAAAGTTCAAAAGCCCGAAATGTAAACGTCGGCATTATTTTCAAAATATAATTTCTGTGCGCGCGCGCCCAAAATGCCGAGTCAGCTTTAACCGAGCTGCCGCAGTAGAACTGCGCAGTCGGTCTTCGGTCATGGCGTCGAAGCAAGTGGCCCAGCGTTGGTTTCAGATTGACTGTGTTTCTGGGGCGAAAGTTGATTGTTAAGAAGATGTTCAGCGGTATAAATTCCGAGTGACTGTATTTGTGATTTAATCACCAACATCTTGACGACGAATATTCTTGGACCGAACGATTGCATCAATTCAGCTGCAGCAGCAGGGCATGATTCGCACGCTACTCTCGGATCGTCCATTTTGTTGGGTCCATCGAAAAGTTGTACACGCTGTTCTAATTGAAAAGATTTCGTGCCAAGTACGTCAAAGTTTACCCTGCGGAAGATGCTGATATTCAGCTTTCAACGGACAGAAATACAGCCTTTGATATGCTCATGGGGATGGGGAGACGGTACGATCAGATGCCCACTGAAAACTAAGTGGTTATGGCTCTGATGACCGTTTTGAGCTTTGTGACTCCGAGTAGACACCTTTTTTTAATCTATCCAGCACTAATGCACTGGCGTGCACTGTGCACGCACACATCTACGACTTGGACAGTAATTTTCTCAGCATTGTTTCCATTTGTTTGATGATCCAACAGGTTCTATAAGAAAACATGCCAGACTATATTGTAAAAGCAAGTCTTAATCCTTCTTGATTGTTTTTTCGCATCAGATATACAGTGAACAATGGCATTTACTGCATAATTGAATGGTTATTCATCTTTCAATTGTTTCTATAGATCCTCCTGGTTCCGGGATTTATATCCCCCCCCCCCCCCCACTTACCGTGTCTTTTCCATGGACATCCGAAAAAAAATCATAAAAATTATATAATTTCTAAAAATTGAAATTATATTTATATATATATTTCGACCTACCGACCCTACCATTTTAGCTGTAAGAAGACTGCGTAACCAAGTATAAAATTTAACTAAGGCCTTGTTGCAGTGAAGGGGAAAGTCAATGCTACAGCATCATAATGACATTCTAGACAATCTTGTTCCAACTTTGTGGCAACAGTTTGGGGAAGGCCCTTTCCATGTTTTCAGCATGACCAATTGCCGCCATTGCACCAAAACGTGGTTCATACAGAAATGTTTATCACGGGGAGCGTGACTCACCCTTCATCACCATTGGGGCGGGGGGTTCTTGGCCTATTTGTTTGTGTTTATAAAAATGCAATTCTTTCAATTGCTCGTTTGTAATACAAAAACATTAGGGCGAAAAGTCACAGAATGGGCGATGGGCAATACTACTGTGATGAAATTATCCTTAAAATCCCTATTGTAATTAACACTGCACCACCACCCCCCCCCCCCGCCCCCGTGGGTGACAAGTAACACTAGCTCACAGTTTCCCTACTGAGTTTACTTCTGAGACCATCTCCTACCACGTCCATGGGGCCAAAGAACTCTATTCAATCCCAACTTTTCCTATTAAATTCCACCATCGAACCCCCACAACCGTAACAATATATATATATATAGGTATATTGTATATATGTGATTATATGTATATTAGGGTAGCCCAAAAAGTACTTTGCCCCTGACTAAATTGTCGCATTTTCCCTTTCCGTCCCTTCCCTCTGCCCTCGCCCCCTCGCCCGCTATTGGTAGCGGAAACACTGACTCAGAAAGAATTGATGGGCACATACAGAATACAATGACAAATAATTTTGTAAAGTTACTGCTACAATAAAACCTGCATATTTAAAAGAGTTTCAAGAACAATGCTTCACTGGTTCGGGGGGTTAAAGTGCACTTTCAGGCCGCCGTTTCCAGCCCATCTATGATTGAGCTTGAAATCTGTGTGAGAATTAGGATGATAGATTTTTAATAAGGATTATTAATTGTTATATGTGTAATAGGTGAGCATAGGATAATAAGTAGTGAGAAAAGGGTTGGGGTAAATTGGTATATATATATATTATATATATATATACTGCATGGAGTTTGGCCAATGTAAAAAATCGAATAAAAGAAAACCAAGTCTCGAAGGACAGAGAAGAGGAGAACAGTGGAGGAGGGGGGGAGAGAGAGGGGATGTGGAGTGTCGACGAGCGAGAAGTTGGAGGATGATGCGGTCAGAGTGGAGGGATGACGAGGTGAGTGTGATGAGGAACGGTGCGTTATAGCTGGAAGGTTTGAAAACAGCAAAGCGAATCCACTTGTGAATTGAGGCTTCTTAGGGTTGCTTATATGCCAAACTTCGTTGAGTCGGGAGGGGCAGATGAAGGGAGGAGAAGAGGAAGAGAAGACGGGGAGAGAGAGAGAGGTAAGAGGAGAGAGGGGGGGATCGAGGTAGAGGAGGGGGGAGGAAGAGGGGAGAGAGAGAGGAAAGAGAGAGAGGGGAGAGAGAGGGGAGAGAGAAGAAGAGAGAGGGGAGAGAGAGAGAAGAGGGAGGAGAGAGGAGAGAGAGAAGGAAGAGCAGAGAGGGGAGAGAGGAGAGGGAGAGAGAGGAGAGAGAGAGAGAGGGGGAGAGAGGGAGAGAGAGGAAGAGAAGGAGCGGAGAGAAGAGAGAGGAGAAGAGAGAGGGAGGAGGGAGGGAAGGGAAGAGAGGGCAAGAGAGAGGAGAGAGGGAGGAGGAGAGTGGGGATAGGCGAAGAGGAGAAGAGAGAGAGGGAGAGAGGGAGAGAGAGGGAGAGAGAGGGAGGGAGGGGAGAGAGAGGGGAGAGAGAGGGAGAGAGAGGGGAGAGATGTTGGGTAAGGAAAGGGGGAAGGGGGGAGATTAGTTGAATTAACAAGTTATTGATTCAGGGAAGTTAATGGAGTAGGGAGGCGATTGGGGGGGGTATAGAAAGTGGGCATGAAGGGATGAGTGGAAGAGAAGGAATGGGAAGGGAAAAGGATTGGAATAAAGGCATCAGCATGAGAAGAAGGGTGAAGGGAGAGGGAGGGATGTGCGAGAAGAGGGGTTATACATGAGGGGGGGGGAGAGGAGAGGTTGCAGGAAGAGGGGATGGAGGGAGGCAGGTGGGGGAGGGGAGGCAGGTGGGGAGAGGGGAGGGAGGAGAGGAGAAGGGGAGGGATTAAAAACCAAAAAATAAAAAGGAATGAGGGATGGAAAAGTGCAAGTACAGTGCAGCAGTAAAAAAAGAAGAAGAGGAAGAAGTAAAAAAAACACCATGAGACTTCATAACTGGCATCGTATTTCCAAGTCACAATGACGAGTGCACACAGAGACGTGAAGAACAATTTTGTTCAAATGAAATAATGTACATTCATACAGTTAGACAACCTGTTTAGTCAGTTCATTGAATCAACACATCCACGACATTTTCACTTCGCACGACGTTTCAAACCGATCACCTCACAGCCAGGCCTATTTAGATCGAGCAAAAATGGAGACGAACAAAACATAAATACGACACGGATATACATACATACATACATACAAGGCAGACGTATCCACTTCTCAATGCAGACAGTGCTGATAGGAAAGCAACGGCTGCTATTCTACATTTCGTTTTCTTATCCTTCTACCGCATCGTATTCCAAATATACCTTCGAATTCCAGTCACTTCCTGAGGAAATGCGATTACCACAATTGCATAAAATACATGTTACTGCGAAAGCAAATGCTAAATCGCAAAAAAATAAATAAATATTTCTCCTTCCAAGCCGAAGGCCGGCGCCCGATGACGTCACAGCGTTCGAGTATCCAGAACGTGACGTCAACACGTTAAAGTCAGACGGCAACGCCCTGACGTCTTCATCGCAGGGGTCTCGGCGGTAAAGTCGATCTGTTAAACGCCACTAACTAAGCCAACTATGTACCGACCGTGAATGGATTGCGTCGAATGCAATTTATGATACTGTACGATCGATTGCGTCGTAATTATATGACGTAAACGCGTGAAATGAGGTACGTCGATCCTCCTTGGATGGCGTGACGTATTTCTGCTCTTTTCGGTCTTCTTGCAGAGCGTTTTTTTTATTTTTTTTCAGGGCGTTTAAATAACATCCCATAATGGCTTTCGATCGGGTTCGCTGAAAACTGCTGTTACATGGCACCCTTCACAGACTCTGCGCTCACCTCCAGCGAGGACTGTATCACCGGGTTAACGCCTGCACCACCAAAATGATGCAACCAGCAACCACATGCTCAGATTGAATCACATTTATTTCATACCCCAGGGGGTACCTGGCATTGCCCGGTACTATTCTCATCCTGTTGGCATTTTGAAGAAATCAAATTTGGGGTTTTTTGGTTCACGAGCGCCAGCCAGAGTGACCACTATATTCGTTATGTCTGTGTGTCTGTGTGTCTGTCTGTCCAGAGCATAACTCCGTGGACTTCGATCCGATCTTGATGAAACTTGGTTATGTGCTTGATATCAATGTCTAGTTGTGTTTTCCACCCACTGTGGGCGGAGCCACGCCCCAAAAATAGCCATTTTTGGAGTAGTCGGATTAAAAATCTATCTTCTCCTCGGGAAGTGACTGAATGGAATGGTTCTTCGGTATTTGAATAGCAAAATGAATGATCTAAAACTTGTCGTTGTCCGATTTTCATTTTCGTCCCATCAAAAACTTAGAAAATTGCTAATTTTAACATAAAAATCATACGACCGCCAAACTCTTGAGAGCTAGGATGACAATATTTTTTATGCATAATCTTGAGGTCATTCCCACCTAAAGTCTTGAAACCATTTTGCTCTATCTCGAACACCATGCCCGTGGCGCCCCTTCAAGTTTGTTTTTACGCTGATTTCATCAAAGTATGGATAATTAATCCGAGGATTGCGAAATTCCATATAGCCGAATATGACGTTGTATTGTTCCTGGAATGTTCCGGAGGAAGTTTTTGCACCAAAGGTCATAATCCTTGACCTTTGACCTTTAAAGGCCACAAAGGTCAAATTTTCAAATTTGTGGGAATCGAACCGAGTTTTCGACATTCTTCGACAAACTAACTCCAATAACCTATAGCACGTATCCTGTTTCCTTATTTTAATGTCCACAACATTGTTTTTGTGACCTTTAAAAGGTTATGCAAAGTAAAATTTTTAAGTTGTTGAACGAAACCGGGTTTTCGACATTTTGCAGCTAATAACCTGTCATCGTACCACATCATATTGATCATTTTTATAACTTGGTCAAAATTATCACATTGTTTCTTGACTTCTGAAACAATCTACATCGTCAAATACCGCTCGTGAACCATTGTCGTCTTCAGACTTGTTTGAAATATTTTTTTTGGCGGACTAAAACACTTCCCTTCATCTACTAAGGAATGGAGTCTGGGTCATTTAATATTACTTTTCATATAGCTACAAAGGCTGAGGCACGATAGATATAAAAATCCAAAATGTTGTTTTTTTAAATCTTTAAAAAATAAAAAATCCAATTTTTTTTGGTCAACAACACTCCCCAGCACTCACTGATTAACCTGTGAAAGTTTCACAAAGATCCGTTTGGCCATCTCTGAAAAAAATGGCAACACACACATACGTCTCTCTTGCGTTCCCTTATATTCCCTTTTGGTGTGCCCTTCCTCCCCCACCCCCCTAATCCCTGCTTTTCACCCCTAATGCTGTCTCTACCCTTAGATCCCTGGCATGGCGAGCAGACGCCATCATTGTGTTTGGTTTAATTTCCTGCCAAATCCGCTGTCCAGGCCAGTGAGACTTTTGGCAAGAATGTGCTGTTGGGGGTTCTGAAGCAACTCTGAACTCTGTGAAGCAACTCTCAACTCTGAAGTTGTAGTGAAGCAACTCTGAACTCTGGAAGCTTAACCTTTTGTGGGGTGGTAACTTAGTGTATTCCTACATTTGTAAGTACAGGGATTGGCAAATGGTTAAGTGCCTCTTCCCTTCCTTGGAGGTGAAACTGTATTGTTTTTCCATATGGCCAGGTGAATGAGGGCCATGGGGAAACAAGAGTGTTTGAGATCCTTGCAGGCTACCTCCAATACTTGCACAAGAAATTCTGTGAAGGGATCGACATGTCCAAAAAGATCAGCCGAGTTAAGGGGAGGACCTTTTGCCTCCTTAAAGCCAAGGCTTGGACTGTCAACTTTCGAAGCAGAGTGCAGGTATTGGAAGGTAATGAAAAGTGTACCAGATTTTTTTTCCCCAACGATGTGCCAGGCAGAAAAGCTGTTTGCCTCAGATTAAGGAGGAGGGATGCCTCGTTTCTGACCTTGACCAGATTACTAAAGCAGTGGAGGACGATTACTCCAGGCTCTTTGCAAACCATCTGGTGGATCACTCTCAGGTGGCTGGTCTCCTCGGCCACTTGAATAATTGATTGAGCCCCGAACAGCAGAAGCATTAAGAGAAATTGGTGAGCCTAGAAGAATTGTCTTCCGCCATTCAGGATTTGGCCTCAAATAAAACTCTGGGTGACGATGGCCTCCCCAGGGAGACAAATTGCAGCCTTTGGCATGTCGATGGAGAAGATTATCTGCATGTACCTGTAGTGCACGAGTTAGCGGTCTCTCTCAGGCTCCAGATTCGATGTGCCGTGATGTGGTGACCCTTGTGAACAAACAGTGTGATTGGGAGGACTTGTCCAACTGGTGCCCAATCACTTTGCTTAATAGGGACCATAAAATACTAACCAAGGTATTGGTTAGGTGGCTGCACACTGCCCTGGGTGATATTTTGCACACGGACCAGACATGTGCTGTTCTGGGTCACAAAGTGTCCGGTAGCGTGGGCCTGGTTCGAGAAGCGATCCAGTTTGTGGAGGAAAGAGGCCTCCCACTGAGCGTCATCAGTTTAGACCAGGAGATAATTTTCCACAGGGTGTCGCAAGAGCACATGATGGCCGTTTTGGACTGTTTTTGGCTTCAGAATAAATTTGTTGTATTGTGTTGGCTTCATGTATAGGATATTGAAGGCTTTGCTTTGGTCAATGGGCATCTGTCAGGAGCTTTCCTAATCACTTCTGGAGTTAGGCAGGGCTGCCCAATGCCACCTGTCCTTTTTGTCCCTTTAGAATAGAACCATTAGCGTGTGCACTGTGAGCGGACCCATCCTTCCCTGGTTTCTAGGTACCTGGAACCCATGGGGAGCACCTAAAGGTGAGCCTGCCCATTGACGATGTGATGGTGTTCGTCACTGACACTGTTACCATGTGTAGGCTGACGGGTCATTGCCTGCACTTTCAGATGGTCTCCTCTTCCAAGGTTAACTCAAGGAAGAGTGAGGTTTGGATGGGCTTTGGATGGCACAGGACGGGCTCTGCCCCTTCTGGTGAATACATGGAGTAAAGGGATGCTTTGAAAATCCTAGTGGTGTGTTTTGACCCTGGTGCTGTGACCACTGAGAACTGGATGGAAGTCACCAGGGACATTGAGTTGAAGGTCACTTTTTGGCAGCTTCATCGCCTTACCATTTAGGGGCATAATTTAGTGATGTCGAATGTTTTGATTGGCAAATTATTGAATTTGGCTCAAGTCTCCCCCCCCCCCCCCCCCCCCCCCCCCCCCCCCCCCCCCCCCCGTCCCTCCTGTAGTGGGATGGACTTTTCAGCTTCTTCTGGGGCACCCGAACAGAGTGTAGGAATAGAGCAGTGGTCTGAATGAGCCTGTCCTTGTGTGGGAATTGTGTCCCTGGTCCTGTGTTTGTATGTATGTCTGCATTTGCATGTACTCATACAGAGTTAATTGTCATCGGACACAGGTTTCCGATTGGTGCGGTAATCTTTGGCCCACTCATGAGATGATTGGAAAGACACCCCCTCCCACTTTCTCTGCTCTACTCAGAGTTGTGACCGTAGCATTTTTGGATATTTGAGGGGTTTTCCCGGTTCCGGGATTAGCTGAATGGCTGGCAGTTGTCAAGTTCTGGTGCTGCGAGAGGTGTGCATCCTTCATTGACACCCTCTCATGGGACATATTGTGCAAAACGTTTAGGGGAATGTTTCAGCAACTTTTCTCACCAATGTCCAAAAGGACGCCATGTGGCAGGCTGCCCACAGGTGTCTTTGGGTCAAGGTGTTTCTGTACCAGAGGAACCTGAACACTTTTGTCCAGTGTCCTTGGCCTTCATGTTCAGGAGACAAAACTAAAACTGTCTGGCCCATCCTTTGGGACTGCCCTATCACCGGGAGGGAGGGCGGGTAGGAGGTTTGGTCACTCACGGTTGCCCTCCTTGAGCTCCATGTGCCCTGGCTGGTGATGAACAGGCGGGATGTCTTTGTGTTCTGTGGGCTCTATCCACACCCATTGCCCTGCCTTAAATTGAGATGAGCTTAGAAGATAGTCATTGTCGTCCAGACTGTCCTGTGATGAGCACTAGCCAGAGGAATATATTTGAGATGGTGGATGGATCCTGGGCAGATCTTGAGGCATGACCCGAACTTGCCTCCACAGGTACAAGCTCGGCGACAGCCTGCGGGTGGGCGAAGCGTGGTGCTGGCAATAGTGATGGGTCAGGTGTGCCATAAAGCCTTCTCCAGAGTGGTAAAGTTAGCTGGCCTTTTCCATAAGGAAAGGGGGGGATCCCACCGTTGGGAATTTCTCATGAAGGTGCAAGCAGCAGTCACGCGCAGCTGCCTTTGTTTGATTTATCATTCCTATCCGTATTATTTCCAGAGGTGGACTAGGTCCTTAACGTGTCTTGTGCTTGTATGTTTCAGCCTGTGGTTAGCAGCCAGTTGCATTTCAAGGAAAAAAAGGATCCCTTGAAAATTTGTTTCGGGTCACCTTTCCTTGTTTGCTTTGGGGTGGGGGTTGGGTGGGATGAGGGTCTTTTTTCTCCTTTCCCTTTGTTTAGTTAGAGTTTGGTGTCTCTTGTCTCAGGGTGGTGGGAGGGTTTCTTTGGTTATAGGTTTTAATACATTTTCTTATTTCTTTGATTTTCAAATACCTTTGTATTGTTGTTGATTTTATTATTGTTCCTTGTTTGATCTCTTGATTCTTGTTGTATTGATTTGGCTTTTTAACCTTTTTTTTAAATAATGTTGCGGACCCGAGGTCAGGGCCGAAGACCACAAGAGGTGAACTACCTCGAGTTCCCACCAGACTCTCTGGAATCGCAAGCCATCGCACACGAATAACTTTGTGACACAGCGGGTCACCAATAAACGACCGTGAATGCCAATAACTCGACCACGTGACTTCGGGTCCTCCATCATATACCGTTTACCTAAAGGTCACGTGATTGAATTAGCGGGGAACACGCCCTCGGTAAGCACTTGCTCAAACCGGATCACCTTACCAGATCAGATGCAGCCAAGTGGGACTGCCAAGCACGTACCGGCTCGGAAACAGATCGTTGGGAAATAACGGCCCAGCTAAACGAGGGTGCGGACCATGCTGGACCGATGGAAGAAAACACAAAAACGAGCTGGGGACATTTCTATACAAAGCATTTATTTACAATCAAGCGAGGAAAAGTATGTGGCACATTGAATGGGTTATATTTTTATGTATAGCAGGGGATAGCAAGGAATTTATGGGGTGCAGCAAAAGATAAGCAATCTTACAAAAGCAGACACAGAGCAGAGTTATCCCGTTATATCTTCTACAATCTTAATTTATGATCGGACAGGCGCCATCACACACACACACACACACACACACACACACACACACACACACACACACACACGGAAGATTAGATAGCCCAGAGAGAAAGAAAGCAGGTGAGGGTAAACGACCTCTCGATACCTAGTACGATCGGACCAACGCAACCCAGAGCGCTTAGGGAGAGGTAGGTGGGAGGAATACTGGTTGTGTCTAAGATGTGGGAGTGGGAGGTGTGGTGTAGTGCAATGTGGAGGGTGCGGTGTCGTGCCAGAGGAAAATGGGATTGCGAGTCAGTAACGTTCTTCTTTGTGCATCCACAGAAGATGGGATAGAGAGGTGGATAGAGAAAGAGAAGAATAGATGCGTGAGGAATATATGCCTAACCTAGTGTGCTTGCATGCTTGTTATGTACTCTGGCTAAAAGGAAAGGGTTAGAGTATGGTTAGTTCAGAGTATGAATGCAACTTCAGAGTATGAATCAGAGGCATTTATTAGACCTAACTACGAGACCCACGCAACGCACTTCGTCCCGTTAACCCACTAGACATGAGTGGAGGACTAACTACACGAAGACTAATTAAATAACTGCCTGGGGATTACTGTATGTTGGATGCCATTGCCTGAGAGGCATGCGGTTTTGCAGAACCGCAACAATATAAATGGCTCCGGCCATAAAATTGGTTAGTGTTCAAATCAGCGACCTCCCAGACTCAGAACGAATGCTCAAACCATTACCGTTTAGCGTGGAAGAAAAGGCATCCGAGGTGTTTGGATTCCGAGTGCAGTCTTTATTCATATGCAGCAGTAAACTCTCACGTCATGTCAAAACCCTGCCCCCGCCATCACAGAAATGGTCACTAGATGAACTAAAGCTAAAGCATATTAAGATATTTTGAAACCAAAAGCAAAATTATACCGCGACACTACTCCCCCCCTAGTGCATTAACCGAATGGAGGTCAGGTCAGGTATGGGAGCATGGGCCAGAGCAGCGCGTCGCTGCATCCACTTTCCGTCGGTACTCCAGGGGGCTCTGTCTAGCCATCCCCCAGGCTGACGCCTGGCCCATCCCCATCTCCTTGAGATGCCGATCAACCTGCTGCAACCACGAGGCACATGGTTGGCCCA
>CM068966.1:14954338-14972811 GCA_035128595.1 Eptatretus atami | reverse complement strand
CATACCAGGGAGGTTGCAGCTCTATGGACATTGTGTGTATTGTTTGGTGCACATTTGTACCTTGAACACACTTTGATTTAAATATGCAGAAAATGATGAAAATGGAAGCTATTTTACCATGCTTGACTTACTTCTTGTGTAGACAATAGCAGGGGTGTACTCACTTTTGTGCCTCCTCTTTCAGAAATATTCGTAATATGCCACATTGTTTTTATGGAATGGCAGTTTTGTGCCTGCATACATATTTGCGAATGACTCTCTGTCACAACTCTAAGGTTTTGCTTCTGGCACAGCTGCTTAAAAAGTTACACTGAATTATTACTTACGAAATCTAAAGATTTCGTAAGTAATTGATGACTTCCGTCCTCTGTTTGTGTGTTTGTTTGTGTGTGTGTTTGTGTGTTTGTTTGTAGGCACGATAACTCGAGAACGGAAGAAGCTACAATGTCAAATTACACCACGTGATTCAGGAGGGTGATGGCTAGCGCTGATTAGATTTTGGTCAAAATCGGTCAAGGTCAAGGTCACAGTGAGGTCAACATAATTCCATAAATTCTGTGGAGAAATGGAGTATTTTTGCTTCGGTCGACGTTACGAGTTCGTTTTAACTTCGATTTTAATTTTGTCTTCTTTTTTGCGATCGCTTGGGACGCTTAACACTCGGTTGTCGAAATTCTGGTAAAAATCGGATATTTGGAGACGTTTTAAGATTGTATAAAAATATTTCACTCACCGCGTCACGGCTCGTCACGTGGTGCAGCGCGCTCGAGCAGAGGCGTCGTTAATCACGTAAAGGTTTTCTGTGTGCGCGCTGATGGTGTTTTCGATAAAGATGGTGTTTAAAGTCATTTTTTATCCCAATAAGGTTATCGTCACATGCCTGACTCGCTAAGCCGTCGGATTATGTAAAGATTGTTGGTGGATGGCCGAATATTACGGTTTTGTGACTTTGATAAAATAATATTAAATAATTGCGTGGAGAAATGGAGATTTTTGCTTCGGTCGACGTTACGATTTTTGATGGTTTGGTACAGAATCATCGTAGAAACTTCTGGTTTGCGTCGCTACCTTCTCTAGAGACAGCTTTTATTAGACAAGGTCAGAGGTCAAGTTGACGATTTCGTAAGTACCAGTCTATGACTGCTTGTTTACATATTTGTGAGGGGTATACTCACTTTTGTGATATACTGTTATATATAATATATATATATATATATATATATATATATATATATATATATATATATATATATATATCAAAAAGGCTCTTCTGGCTAAACAGTTGCATCGGCTTTGCCTATTGGGCATGAGCTTAGCAATGCTAAGCCTCCTACATCTTCTGTTGGATTGTACTGCAGCCAATACTGGGAAGAGAATATAATTACCAATTTTATAGACCAAGCAACCCAGGAGCAGGACGAGGGAGGGAAGGGGGGGGACATCCATCATCATGTGTTTTGGCTCGTTGGGCCTCATCAGCTTGGAGCAGAGCTTCTTCCCGGAGTGAAGGACTGGGGGTTGGGAAGGGGGAGGGGTTGAGGACTTGAGAGAGAAGGGGAGCTGCAAATCTGTTTTAGGGAGGAGGGGGAGGTTGAGGACTTGAATAGAAAGGGGGAGTGGAGGATAGAGAGTTGGAGTGGAGGAGTCAAAAAGGGACAGAGTTGGGAAAGGGGGGGGTTGAGGCTTTGGGGGGGGGTGAGGACTTGAAGACTTTGGGTTAAGGACTCAGGACTGAGATGGGGGGTGTTGAGGACATGAAGAAAGAAGGGGTTGAGGACTCAGTCACATTTTACATTCTGCTGATTTCCATGGGTCCCTGTCATGCTGTCAATGGACATTCCGAGCAAGCTTCCTAAATATCCCACACTCTATTGGGAACTAATTCTCTTTGAGCAGCCCAGTGGAATCAAGTTATCTACAAGTACTGTATGCAATAAAGGTAAGAAAAACATTTTACAGAACTGGACTTGGTTGACAGAATGGTAAATGAATTGTGCCAAGAGGTTGAAGACTTTGCAAAAGAAGAGGCCAAAAACAACATCCCAAAAGCAAGCAGAAAGAAGAAGAATGAATGGCTGTCAGAAGAGGCAATGACTATTGCAGACAAAAGAAGAGAGATGGAAACCAAAGCCGCATCAAGAGAGGACATTAAGCAGGTAAATGCCAACTTTCAACGACAAGCTAGAAAAGAGAAAGAGAAATATTTCAGAGGCATGCTTCGAGAAAGAAAGTGACAACAGAGCGGGGAAAACAAGAGATCTTTATCAAAAGATCAGAGAGATCACAGGAAAGTTTAGCTCTCAGATTGGGATCCTTAAGAATAGAACAGGAAAATATGTGACAGACAAAACACAGGTGAAAGAAAGATTGAAGGATGACACCAAAACTCTGTACAAACAAAGTAGCAATATGATGGAAACCTTCGAAGAAAGAATACAAGCAAGAATCAATAGTGATCGAATGTGAGATACGTAGAATGTTGAAAGAGCTGGCAAATGAAAAAGCACCAGGTGCTGATGAAATTCCAAGATAAGTCTTCAAGGTAATTGCAGAGGAGGCAATCCTCATTTTAACAGCTGTGTGTACACAGATCTGCAGCAAAATTGTACGGCCTAAAATGTGGAAGCAGTCAGTCCATTGCCAAAGAAAGGGGATCCTAGAAAGTGTTCAAATAACCGAACCATTGCCTTGATTTCACATACTAGTAAGATATTACTAAAGATCATTCAACACAGAATAGAAGACTTCATGAAGCGAGAAATTCCAGTTGAGCAAGCAGGTTTTAGAAGAGGAAGAGGCACGAAAGATCAAATCGCAAATCTGAGGTGGATCATGGAAAAAGCAAGGGAATATCAAAGGAAGGTGTATCTTTGTTTTATAGATTACTATAGCGTGGCGTTGCAGAGTTTGATGTCACAAATTTGCTGTGTTGTCATCATTTACACCAATCATAATCCAAACATTTGTAATATTGGTGATATTATATTTATTTGTAATATAAAAAGGTTCAAGTGGTCTAAAGCTCTAAATGGTCAAGGGTCAAAGCTGTCTAATCTGTCTTAATGGTGTAAGGGATCTGAATGGTGTTAAGATCTTAGAGGTCCAAAGGGACTTGAAGGGCTGCAAAGGTATAAAGGGTATAAAAGGTCTAAACGGTGAAGAGATCTTTTGGTGTCAAGTGTCAAAAGGGTCTTAAAGGTAAAAGGGGGTCTTCAGGGACTTAAAGGGTCTTTTGGGTCTTCAGGGTCTTTTGGGTATTTTTGGTCCTCAGGGTTCAAGTGATAATGAATGAAGTGTTTAAGGACTGACTGACTCACTCACTCACTCACGTATGGACACTGCTTGATCACATAACCTCACCAGATTAAAGTCCAGGTGAGTTAAAAATGAAAAGCTGAAATGTTTTGCATCAATAAGTATTCAACCCCTTTGCTATGACACTCCAAATTGAGCTCAGGTGCATCCAATTTCCTTTGATCATCATTGAGATGTCTCTACAACTTGTTGGAGTCCACCTGTGGCCAAATCAATTGATTGTACATGATGTAGAAAGAAACACACCTTTCTAAATAAGGTCCCACAGTTGACAGTGCATGTCAGAGCAGAAACTCCACCATTAAGTCCAAGGAACTGTCTGTCGAACTTCAAGATAGAATTGCGAGGAGGCATAGATCTGGGGAAGGGTATGAAACAATTTCTAGAGTGTTGAAAGTTCCCAAGAGCACGGTGAGCTCGATCATTAGGGAATGGAAAGAATATGGAACTACCCAGACTCTTCCTAGAGCTGGCCATCTGACCAACTGAGCAACTTGGAAAGAAGGACCTTGATCATGGAGGTGACCAAGAACCCAAGGACCACACTGACAGAACTACAGAGTTCCTTGGCTGAGATGGTAGAACCCACTTCACAAATCTCGGCTTTATGGGAGAGTGGCCAGATGGAAGCCACTCTTGAGAAAAAGGCACACGATTCTAAGACTCTAAGAGCATGAGGCAAAAAATTCTGTGGTCTGATGAGATGAAAATTTAACTCTTTGGCCTGAATGCAAAGCGCTACGTCTGGCAGAAACTGAGCAGAGCTCATCACACAGCTAACACCATCCCGACCGTGAAGAAGGGTGGTAACAGCATCATGCTATGGGGATGCTTTTCTTTCAGTGGCAGGGGCTGAGAGACTTGAAAGGATAGAGGGAACAGTGAATGGAGCCAAATACAGGCAAATCCTTGAGGAGAACCTGCTTCAGAGTGCAAAAGACCTTAGACTCCGGTGAAGATTTACATTCCGACAGGACAATGACCCCAATAACACAGCCAAAGCAACACTGGAATGGCTTCAGAACAAGAACATGAAAGTCTTTGAGTAGCCCAGCCAAAGCCCAGACTTGAACCCCATTGGGAATCTGTGGAACAACTTGAAGATTGCTGTTCACCGACGCTCCTCATCCAACTTGACAGAGCTTGAGCAAATCTATAAGGAAGAATGGGAGAAAATCCACAAATCCAGATGTGCAAAGCTGATAAAGACATACCCAAGAAGACTCAAAACTGTAATCACTGCAAAGGCGCTTCGATGAAGTTTGACTCAGAGGGCTGAACACTTATGTGAATTATGTATGTCTGTTCTTTGTTTTCAATAAATTTGTAAAATTTTCTGAAACATTTTTTTCACTTTCTCATTTTGGGGTATTTTTTGTCGATTGGTGACAATATATGTATTATATTTTAATCCATTTTATTTCAGGCTGTAGCACAACATCATGTGAAAAAGGCAATGTATGTCAATACTTTCTGAAGGCACTGTGTATGTATATGTGTGGTGTGTTTGTGTTTGTGTGTGTGTGTGGTGTGTGTGTGTGGTGTGTTGTGTGTGTGTGTGTGTGTGTGTGTGTGCATCTCTCACAGGTGAGAGAGTGTGTGTGTGTGCATCTCTCACAGGTGAGAGATGTGTGGGTCTTTATTTATATATTGACTGCTTTTGACGTTTGCACATGGTACCTGCTTGGGAGCCTCATTGGTATTCATTGCTGTCTACCTATCACTGATGATTCGCCATCAGTGATGAAACCAGTTCGGTAGCCTGAGGGAGTATGGCATTGGGATTCTCATGTGTGTACTATGTGTGAACGTCTTTATAGTTGTTGAGAAACTCTGGGAAGGGTTTGAACAGCGTTAGCACTTACCTTGTGTAAGTCTTCTTGGGTTGCTTTATGCAGCTACTTGGCTCGAGGAGTGTGGGAGAGGTCAGTCATTATATATATATATATATATATAATATATATATATAATATATATATATATATATTAATATTATATACTATATACATTATTCATTCTGCAATGATCAAACATCTATCTCGTGCTTTACTGCCTCACCAACCAGAAGGTGGGTTTGCGGTCGGGATTAACAATAACCAAAATATGGCCCTTCCGACTCCATAAATGCATCATGGCGTTAAACGCAATGAGCGCATGTGTACCGCTTCACTTCTTGCCCGGACAGCTTCAGTAGCACACACTCGAGTTGATTTTAAAGACGGAGGATCTGTGGTCACAAGTAAAGGATCGTGGAGTCGTCGACCATGGTTTCGCTCTTCTTGGAGCTCATCAGGATACCACACCACAAAATCGTTTACCTGTGACAATGCAACCTGGTCGGCTCAAATACCGTTAGTTCCTCCTGGCTTGGTAAAGCAGTAAAGCACAGTTTGCATCCCATAACAGCCAAAACTGCATGGTCTGTGAGTAGTTTTGTCCTTCTGCCACATTAAATCCTTGGTTTTTAAAAAAGACTGGAGTATGCCCTACTGAAGCCATCCGGGCCGGAGGCGAATAGGTGTGCATGCGCACACAGTGGCATTTTGCATTTATCATGTCGGAAGGGCTTTGTTTCGGATTAGTATATATGCAATCTCTGTCTGTCTCTGTCTGTCTCTTGGTCTTCTGCATTATATATATATAATTATAATATAATTATAATATATATATATATATATATATATATATATACTGAAACGCAAAAGAAACTTACCACCTTTTAAACCTTCAAATATCAACAATAACAATGCGTGTAGTAAATGTGTGAACTTATTTGTGGACAATAGTGTCCTCACTGTCAGACAAAATGGTCACGGATGGTCACTTGAACCTTCAATGGTCACTTCATAGCACAGCTGTTTAACAGCCGTTTTGACTGTCAGTGATTAGCCAAGGGGTACGGGATGATTTTAATGAGCTGCACATGATGTCTTGATATTGGCTTTAAAAAGGCCAGTGCAAAAATGGCATTTCAATCAACATGCCACGATTGTCAGGGATCAACGGCAGTGTGCCTTGGGCATACTGCAAGGCGGATTGAGCTACCGTGAGGTGGCACGTCGCCTTGGCTGTTCACACCAGACGATATGCCCTGGTGGACAGAGACACCCTCCACACTCTGCAGATGACAGACCTCAATCAGGGAGGCCAAGAGTCACCACTGCAAGGCAGGACAGGCAGATGGTCCTAAGTCAGATGGCTTCAGACATTGAGACTGAGTGACAGAATCCAGCAGCAATCCAACCAAAGACTGGTAGGCAGTATGCGCCGACGATGCACTGCCTGTATCCAAAACAATGGTGGCCACACACGCTATTGAAAGGGGACTGACAATGCACCCTGTGCTGTTCTGTACTGTTGAACAAACTTATGAGATGGTGTATCTTGGTCAAAAACTTGACATGTCATCAATAAAATGCCAATGTTTCAATTAGCAATTGTTGGTTTGTTTTATTTTGAACTGTTACAATTTTATTACATTTCAAACAAGTGGTAAGTTTCTTTTGCGTCATTTGTATATATATGTTGTTGCGAACCTGGAGTCGGAGCAGAAGGCCATGGGGGGGGGGGGGGGAAGCTTCCTCGGGTTCTCACCAGACTCTCCGGAATCGCAGACCATCGCACACGGATAAATCCGTGACGCAACGGATCACTAATCGACCGTGAACACCAATAACTCAACCACATGACTTAGCGTCCTCCGTCTAATAGAAACCAGATACCTAAAATGGTCACATGATCTAATTACCGGTGGACACGTACTCGGTATGCCTTGTTCAGACCGGATCACCTTACCGGATCAGATGCAGCCGAGCGTAACTGCCCAAGGAAGTACCGGCTAGAAAAACAGATCGTTGGGGGATAACGTCCCGGCTAAGCTAGAATACGAACCATGCTAGACCAATGAAGGAAAAGACGAAAACGAGCTGGGAACATTTCTACACAAGCATTCATTTAAAATCAAGCGAGGAAAGGTATATGGCACACAGGTCTTTGTTCATGGTGATTCTTTCACAGGTGGCTGCTTGGGTGTGTTATTCATATCGTGTGTGTGTTTGCTTGCCTGATTTGAATTGATTTGATTTGTACCATGGATAAAAGGAAAGGGTTGAAATGGAAATCAGAATAGAAGATATAGATATAATTATTAGACCAAGCTAATAGACCCACGCAACGCCCTTCATCCCGTTAACCCACTAGACGTTAGGGGAAGTTCTGACTGCACAAAGACTAATGAAATAACTTCCTGGGGATCACTGTATGTTTGGTGTCATTGCCTTAGAGGCATGTGGTTTTGCAGAACCGCAACAATATATATTGTCTCTATATCCCTCTCCCTCTCTCAAGAATGGTATTTGTACAATGCATGAGGCATGAACATACATGCTCCCCCCCTTAAACTTGGGCACAAAAAAGAATGTGACAGCTGCACAATGCTTTTCTCTCCCTTTCTTCCTGGTCATTTACAATGTCACTTATCCCTAACAGCTTGACTTTCTAGATGTGTTTGTTGAGAAATCTGGGGATAGATTATTTACAGCAGTCTACCGCAAGCAGTTCACCGAGCAGTACATGCTGTGGAACTCTTTCAATCCAACATACTATGCAAATACCCTGATTACCATGAATGTATAGACATATACATGTATTATTTCATAATCATAGATGGTAGTTAATTAAGATTAGGAGCTATGCAATAAAGGACAGTCAAGTGAATTGGTGCTGGCTGAATAATGGAAAGCAAGATCTTAGTCGTTGAAAATATCTTGAAAGGACAGACTTCATGAATGAGGGAACCATGCACGGTGGGCCATTTTTTGCACCCCTGTTCCTTAGAAGTCGTCACAGTGTTTTGGATGTGAATGATGTTTAAGCTATTTCTCTAATGACACAAAGAGGAAAGTGAACCAAGTCAATAATCAAAATAAAAAAGCGCGCACACAAAACATTTAGGAGATTTCCTCTGCACATGAAAATTTAATTTGACATTGATAGATGTAAAGTTCTGCACTTTGGAAAGAACAACATAAATAAAGGGTACACCTTGAAAGGGAAAGCTGCAGAGATTTGCCTGTTCAGAAATTCCATCCAAGCACATGGATGCTGGGACCTGAGGTTCAAATACTTATACTGTGTTGATATGTACATTGTCTAATAAGATCCTTCATTAGTTCACACAAAATAAATAATATAAATACCAAATGATCTTATCCTGCACATTATTAAGGTAAAGTTGCTCCATGAGCCTCGTCATCGTCGTCATTGTCATCATCATCATCATCATCCTACTGCAGGATGAAGGCCTCCCGAAACTCACATTGGGAGAGTGGAGTAGGCATACTCATCATGCTTGGCAAGTATGGGTTGGGGATAAGGTTTGGGCAGGAAAATATTTAATACAGAGTTGAGGCTCATGGAGGAGCGACAACATGGAATGGATTAGGATGCAACAGAACAAAACGAACATCAGAAGGAGAGGGGTAACCACACAACAGCATGATTGAGGGAGAAAATAGAGAGAGACTCTGAAGATAAGGAATGGGAGAAAGAATGAGGACTAGGGGAAACATAAGGGGTGGTCAATATGGATACAGAAGCAAGCTCTCAGGAAGGAAAACAGGAAAGTTGGAAATAGGTGGGCTTGGGAGAGTTAAAGGGGATAGAAAAGATCATGGTATTGGATGGAGGATGATATGAAATGGTGGTGAATAGCTGTCTTGAAGACCTGGAGGGAAGAATGAGATTGAAGAGAATGTGGAAGTTGATTCCACAAATGGGAGGAAAGACTAAAGAATGAGTGGAGGTGAGAAGTGATTCTGAATTTTGGGAGTTTCACCAAAAGGGGAATGTTGGCAACCCATGTGCACCCTACAGAAACCTGGGGTGGTTGGAGGGGGGACAGATCTTCTCTCTGAACGACATGACACGACAACCTGAAATTGTGTCCGCCACATCTTCCACCAACAATTTGGCATTTGCACTTAGCAACAGTGACTTTGAATAATTATCAGTCTCCTTGAATGCCATTTTGAACGCTCAACCTCAAGAGAACTACCCGTGCCATCTACTTTTGGGAATATGCAGTAGCTCACACATACCCCTTATTACAACAATTTTTTCATTGTGAGAGCAACATTGGTATAATCTTTTTCTCACAATTCCTAAATTAAAAAAACACCCGAGCTGCCACCTGCCGCCATCTCAGCAAGGGTAGATCCACATCTACAATGCTTCATAAAAAAAAGTCCATTTTCTTTCGGATTTCAACCCAGATACCGATATATTTGGTGAGGTGGTAACCTTTGCTCGTCAAATACAGTCTCAAATGTGAAAAATAACTGTCAATTAAGACCTTACCATGATCGATAAAATCGGCGAAGGAGGAGTCACGTGATCTCTCAAACGTGCGAATCATTTAAAAACCGAACATAGTACAAATACAATCAACAAATCGATTTCAAGGTAATTTTGCTGCTCATCTAAAGATGTAACTCTCAAGGGTGAAAAGAGTTTGGAGATAAAAAGGTTGCCATCTTAGCTAACTTTACCAAATATACACCTCAAATATACATGCATCGTGTCGTATGAAAGAACCAAGTGAAGTTAACAGCGTGATTTGATTTTTGATCGTAAATTGATCACAGATGTTTGATTAATTTCATTGTGGATGTCTCACCTCAAATGAGAAACATTTTGGAGTGTGTATTGTTGGTAGAAACGGGAATTCAATGTAAAAATTCAGGGACGAAATATCGAAGTGGGTGGAGCCGGTAACCTTGGCAACCATTAATTTTTTGTTTTTCAAATGGTTTCTGGTCACTATCACAGAAATATTCAATCACACCTGAGATATATTTCATTTCTTACAATACTAGTACGTGCCCGTACGTGCGTGGCCATACATGCAAAAAAAATTAATAATAATAAATAAATAAATAAAAAGAATTGTGACGTCAATTGTGACGTCATCGCACCGTGTCCTGTCATTGGTTTGGTAAATAAATGGCCATAACTTGGGAACCACTTGTCCGATTAATATCAAACCTTGAAAGGGCACATCCTCAGGTCCCCAGCAATATACCTGGCAAGTTTCGATTAGATCGGACCAGTGGTTGTCGAGAAACAGTGGTCACAGACGGACAGACAGACAGACAGACACACAGAGATTACTGGAATTATAGATAATCGATATCGCCGTTCTGTTAACGATGTCTTATCCGAGGGGCCATTCAAAAAGTACGTACGTAACACATGGGCGTTGGGGTTTGGAGTTTGGTGGGGGTGTGTCCAAATGTTATTGAGTTTTACCCCTCCAAGGAGGGGTTGGGGAGGTGTTTCCAGAGCCGTTACGTAACGACCTTTTTTGTTACATATTAAAACGAGCTGGAAAAGGACTTTTTGGACGTTTCTGGGTGAGCTTTCCCATAACCTTGAATGAGGTGCTGATTGAACATTTCTCAATTAGCTATGGCTTTGCCGAGAGATCTCACTGAAAGCTGGTCGATGGAAGAAAAACAAGCTCAAATGAGCTAAGATCCTCGTCCTCTTAATGATGACGTCATAAAAACGAATATGGACGTCATTGTGATGTATCAGGTTTGCTATAAATTATCTGTGCTAATGCCCGGCTTGATTCCCGCAAACAAAATTCAAAAGCTTGCCTAGTTTCGGAGATAATGGTATAGGCGATTTCCATTAGCGGCTATATTATGACGTCAACTTTGTTTTATGGAAGAATTTCCAAAATCGGAGATGGTTACTGCCTGCGCGTGGGCTTTCTGCATATACATGGCAAGTTTCACGAAGATCCGATGAAAACTCTGGGTTGTGAAACAAAAAATGTCAAAAATAGAATGACGTCATAAAAATTGATATGACGTCATAGTGATGTATCATATGTGCGGTAATTCATCTCTGCTAATGCCCTGTTCGATTCCCGCAAACAGAATTCAAAAAGCTTGCCTAGTTTTGGAGAAATTTTTTTATCCGATTTCCATTAGAGGAGATATTTTGACGTCATAACTTTTTTTGTAGGAGGAATTTTCAAAATCGGAGATGGTTACTGTCTGCGCAGGGTATTTTTACATATATATGCCAAGTTTCAGGAAGTTTCGATGAAAAACTGTAGGCTGTGAAACAAAAAAGTCCACAAGAAGAAGATGAGTAAGATAAGTAAGAACAACAACGTGAGTAAGACTTAGAGATCCTCCACGAGGATCTAAAAAGGTGACGCCACCTCCCTGAGAAGAGGAAGAAGAGGCTGCAACAGGAAAATAGGTTGTCCATCTCTATATATAAAACTGAAATTTTTTTTCTTTGTGACCTTATTGCTTTGAGCTCCCAAAGTTAATTCACAACGAAACTTTCTATGATCAGATTTTTAACCACGATGCACCTAAATAGGCAGTTTAAACAGTCATGAGGAGGTCATTTAGCCCATTATTGCAGTGTTGCACTCCAGAGTTAATTTATTTATTAAGATGTGGTAATTTCTTTACTACAGCTTCACTCTGTATGGCCTGTGGACCCCATTAGGCCATTTAGACCCCTTAGACCCTTTAATACCCATTTAGACTCTTTTGAGATGTATAGAGCGTCTTTGACCCTTTCGACACTTTCCAGACCTATAGACCTTTTAAGACCCTTTTGGACAATTTCAGACCATTTGGACATCTCAGACCACTTTTGCTCTCTCGCCCTTATAGACCCCTGTAGACCCTTCGACCCTTAAAACACTTTTGACTCCTTTTTGACCTTGTAAGACCCTTAAGCCACTTTAGACCCCTCTACACCATTTAGAAAATCGAAAAAGATTCCTCTGAAAATCATTTTTGACGACGTTTTTCGTGCACCATTCGCGTTGCATCACAAATTGCGACGACGAATCGACACTGATATCCCAAAGTGAAACTGATGTAGAAAAGTGAAACTGAAACTACTGATCATCGAATGGGATACCAGAATGAAATGCTGCGAGAAATACTGAACGGAAATTGCTGAAAGCAAAGCTATGGGGGGGGGGGGGTCTAGAGAGTGGCGGCAAGTTGGGGACTGGAGAAGCGATGTGGAGAGGGATAGGTGTCTGTAGGTGGTCAGTTGGCATGTAAAGAACTTTGGTGATCTTCCATCAGGCGGTAGGCCCAAAACATGCCTAAACTAGTTTCCCAGCCAAGCTTTCATCATCTCACCCTCACTCCCAAGTAATACTTCGGAGGTACAACAAGCATGGATTGGAAATCTTCGTTGGTGGAATAGAACAAGGTTAGCAAGGTTACCAGCTCCACCTACTGCGATATCTGCACACTGAATATTTACACTGAATTCCCTTTTCTACCAACACACACTCATTTGAGGTGAGACGAGCCCGTCAGTGACGGGTACCCTGTTAGTCATTAAATAACAGAAAAGGTATTACAAAACATTTGTACAAGCTTTGACTTAAACATAAATCATGTTGTTGAAATTACTTTGAAAAATTATGTTCGAAATGAATTCTAATGAAAATCGATTTTGTTTTGTAACAAAGCTCCAGATACATGTAACAGTGGAGGGATGGTGCAGAGGGGAGAAATTCGTAAACCGATTATAATGTCAATTTTATGACTGCAGTCATCCTGCCGGATGTTGACTCGACAAAGCCTTGAGTTCAACGTTTGAGTAATCACTATTGGACAGAGCACTCATCACAAAGAGACAAAAATCCAAACCGTTTATCCATAAAAGGTATTTTAACCCAAAGTTATTCCAACCTTTAACCATTATATAAGAATCAAGATTCTGGTATGGAGACATGAATGGTAACCTGCACAGACATGACAATGTAGACTAGCAACATAACTATCGCAGGGACTAACAAACAAGGCTCTCTATACAATAATAGATGAAATGACCAAGACGTTGATCGAGGTATGCTACCCACCATGGGAAGCAAGCACTTATTTGTCCTGAGAAAGGGTTAACACCCGAAACGTCAGCTTCTCCTTGCTTCTCACAGCAGTTATCATACCTCGATCAAAGTTTCGTTGATTCCATCCATTGTTTTACCTGTCCACCTCGGTGGATGGACAGTATCCTTAATTCTTCATTCTTTCTATATAATAGTCATGAAAAAATTACAAACAGGAATAAATTATATTGCTATGTGCAGTATGTGTGAAATGAGTTAGAAACCTGCATCAAGTTCATGCAAGTCCAAAAGTAACTTGATTTACCTGCAAAAGAATAACTGTGACGGCACTATATATTTTATTATTTACTTTTACATTAGCTACTCGATTCACTTGGCAGGTGTGCTGTTATGGAATGTTTCAGTGCCATTCTCATCGTAATCAAACCCAGCACCTCTGACTTACAAGGCAGGCATTTTACACTCATTAATACACATCCAAACTGATGACGACAAAAACATTTCTATATTTTCTCCTCTTAAACCCAGTTTGATAATGAAAATAAAGAGGCGCAATTGTAAAACATTTCATTTAATTTTTTCATTTATTATTTTGCAGGTACATCAATACATACATTGCATCCCTGCAGGATTGCTAAAAAGTGAACCAAATCGCTATCGAGTAGCTCTCCTAAAATTATAATTTTTCTATGAATATATATTATATATTATATAATAATAATTAATATATATATATAATATATATATATATATATATATATATGGGGGAACGCGACATGAACATTTTAATGACAAATTTTCAAAATGTTGGGTTTTCTCGGTTTCCTGCACATAATTCATCTTTTATGAGAACACTCCAAAAAACAAAAAAAAAACAAGAGGAAAAAAAAACGGAAGGAAAACAATTTATGATATTAAAATATATTTTTGAAGACTATATTTACCGGGGCTGGTGGGATAGCCTTGAGGTATGCACACTCCCCTTTGAGTTGTCTTGTCTGGGTTTGAATGTTGACCCAGCAATAAACTGTGTCATCCTGGTGTTTCGCAGACAGGGTGAGGCATCGATGTGTGGTGCCGTCCCTCTGAAAGACATTAGACCAGAGGAGCATCTGTCAGCAATGATGGTTGGTGGACATAAAGATCCTAAAGTATTGTTACGGCTTGTGGAAATTCGCAAACATCATTCAGGTCCCGTAGAGGAGGTATTTCTGAAGTACATGTGTAGTTAGCCCAAACCCATTGTTTAGAGGGAATTAATGTGATTCATTCGGGCTGCGATACTTTTGGAGTTAGGCGTTTTTCTGTTCTGCTTTATTTCGAACCAACCACACTTCAACGCACAACGCCAACAACAACAACGCCAACCAAGCCACCACTCCAACAACGCCAGCACCGCCACCCTCACACACCACCACCACCATCTTCGCCACTACTCCACACCAACGAACGCCATCCTCCGCGGTCCACGTACGACGGTTTCCGCGTTGGAAACCGTCGAACGCGAGGGGGAAGGGAGAAGTCCCCACAGCGAGGGCGCGCGGTTTTCCCGCCTGTTTCCTTCCTTGGCCCGGCGCCAGAACGGCTTCGCCTTCGCCCCCACAAGACGCAGGTGGGAAGGAACGATGGAAACGCCCGCTTCGAGTGCTTTCGAGAAGCGCCTCGAAGGGGTGGAGCCAAAGGCGGGGCGGAGAAAGAGGGCGTGGCGCCGGCGTAAAGAGTGAGAGAGTTCTTTCTGCTCTGCTCGCTTCTTTGGTTCGACGCTCTCGCTTCTGCTTCTTCTCTTGGTTCGGCCTCTCGCTCTTCTTCCTCTGGGTTGGCGTCTCCTCTCGCTCTGGTTCGGCGTGTGCTCTGGAAAGGCAGACGGGGGCCGAACGCCGGAAAGCCCGCGGACCACGGCAGAGGACGGGCGCCAAGGACCCGACATTAAGGGAAGTCGACTTCCATTTTCTTTTTGGGTTTTGTGAACGTGTGTGTGTGGCGCCGTGTTCGTGAAGTAGAATTGTGTAAGTGGTCCGTGTGTCGCGTATTCGGTTGTAGCTCTGCGTCATCGTTGCGTTTGTCGTTCCTCTTTTATTTGATATATGTGCATTTGTACTGTAAATACATGCTGTGCTATATGTGTGCTCGTGTGTCGTTGTGAATAAAATGCTTGTTTGTTGAATTCTTCCCCCGTTTCGCTGCGTCCTTCCTTCGTGGGTCTCCATCTTGTTTCACGTAAAGGGTTTGAGTGGGCGCGGGACGCCCGATAATTATAATTAATCAGGAACCGTCAAGGCCGACGATAACACCGCTCGGTTATCCCGTTAGCATGGAACGGGTCGCTTAAGCGGCCCGTGTCCGAAGTGGCCTGTGGCGAGGTAACAACCCCTCGGTAGGTTACCCGTGCGGGTATTTAGGTATATCGACTTTCGGCGATTCACCCTATTCCGCGCGGGTAGAATGCGGACTGGGTTGTGGTGAGGCCGAAAGGTCCACCCGTGACTGGATCCCGGCGTTAGCCGGAGGGTCACGACTGAATTGTCCGTCGCCGGTGGTGGCGACGGCGGTCGCGATTCGAGTCACGTGGCCGATCGCACGCCGGCGGGCGCGAATTCGCAACAGTATCTTTCAAGAAAAGTAGATGAGTTATATGGCTGACCCATTGAACGAATTACAAATTCCTGTCCAAACTTTCTTTCGCTAATCCGCACTTGGCAAGTGTCGTATGCCATTACCCCCAACATGAGCTGAGGGACGCCTACATCCTTCAGTGGACTTAAAACAGGCCGAGGAGGAGAATGATGACAATGATGATAAGGCTCATGGAGGAGGTTTTTGTATAATACATGTATAATGCGTCTTCTGATGGAGCAGAGAGTCCAGCCTATATTATATATGCATTTTAGTAATAAAATTGAAGTCCGCAACCTTCATCACCCGTGATGTACCAAAGTTTGTTCACGCCATTAAAATAAAATTGCGGTTGAAGGAGGTCTACAGTGGAGGGGGGAAGGGGGTTTCCCCCAAAAGATGGATTTGTCTCTTCTCTGAAACACAAAATTTCGATGAAACTTGACCACTTCCTTCATCACTCATGATCCACCAAAGTTTGTTAACGGCATTATAAAAAAAATCTCCCGATGCTTTCACTTCGGGCAGGAGCGCCCATCTCAGCCCACCATCGGTGGGCAATTTAAAGTGGTGATATTTCCACAAAGTGATGCTTTCTTCTGGAACACACTGTACACTTGAAAAATTTGGGACAAATTATAACCATATTTGGCCTTGCTGAACCACACCGTAATGTTTTTGTGCAAAAAAATGCAACAAAACATAATTTTCCACAAAGTGATGTTTTCTGGGACACACTCTCGATCTGACATTATTTTTTTGTTACATACTACAACCATATTTGGGCTTGGGGCTTGCTGGATCACACTGTAAAGTTTTTGTGATGTAAAACGCCAAGTGATCAATTTTGAAGTTTTCATCATATATAAACTGTTGAGGGGAAGAAAGCAGCATGAGGGGATGGGAAGGCAGCATGAGGGGAAGGGAAGGCGCATGAGGGAAGGGAAGCAGTGTGAGGGGAGGGGAAGGCAGCGTGAGGGGAAGGAAGGCCATGAGGGGAAGGGAAGGCAGCATGAGGGGAGGAAGGCAGCATGAGGGGAGGGAAAGGCAGCATGAGGGGATGGGAAGGCAGCATAAGGGGAGGGGAAGGCAGTGTGAGGGAAAGGGAAGGCAGCATGAGGGGAAGGGAAGGCAGCATAAGGGAAGGCAGCAGAGGAGGGAAGGGGGAAGGGGGGGCAGCATGCAGGGAAGGGAAGGCAGCATGAGGGGAGGGGAAGGAAGTGTGAGGGAAAGGGAAGGCAGCATGAGGGGAAGGGAGGCAGCATACGAGGGCATTACCAGCGTGATAAAACGCGCCCAAACAGCAACATTTTCTTTTTACCACCATGTTCTGTATAAAACTGGACAGGAGCATTTAAAAATTAAAACCCTGCTATTTACCTGGCAAAGGCCTGCCTGCAGGAATGCCCCCCCCCCCCACCACACCCCCATACGCGTTCCTCCAACCTCCTCACGGTCCATGCTAACCATGCACGCACAGCGGTGATATACTCATCCTTTCACTCACACACATGCACGGATTTCCCTGCACCCGCAATACACGATGGTATGTCCCACATGGCCTCAATGCAGCAGCACGTCACTCCGCACATGGCTTCAGCATTGCAGCACATCTGCTCCCCATGTGCTGAAGCACATGGTTCACGAGGCAGCCGCTTAACCTCCTCCACAGTGCCACACACCAGGGGCCCAGATGCCAGTTTGAGTTCGGACTGCTTGCCAGCGAAAGCCGCTCACCGCACACATATAACCAAGCATGGATGCATGCACACACCCCACGGAGAGTCATTTGTTCCCATTTGTACTATGTCCATGTGTGCTGTCTACGTACCTCTTCATTTTCAGCAACTGCCTACTATTAATATGTTGCAGCAACTATTATTATATTATATGAAAATTTTGTCATGAAAGCAGATCATACAAAATGGTGAAAAAGCAAACTGCGTAAGTCATTGCTGAAAAAAAGGACTCCTGTGGACTGTAATGCCATAGCTTGCAAAAAAAGGTGACAGAGCACGGCGTTGTGCTTAATGAAGTTACACTTTCTGCACATTCCTTTATCTTTTCTTCACTCAATATAATCATCTGAACAGTAGAAAAAGTAATGTTCAATGCTTTTGCTTAAATAAATACACTCAGTTAAAAAAATCGCTTATTTGTTAAAATTTCCCGATTTCACTCGAGACACTTATTTAGTGCATGAGATCCAATTCTCAAATCAAATGTAATATTTCCATTGTATACTTTAATTCGTCCATGAGAGTAGATCACGTTTCCAAATGAAGGCATGTTTAAATAGGCCAAATAAAATGGTGAATTAAGACTCCACCCTAGCAAGCTGACAGAGGGCTCACCAAGGATGATGCCATGGTAAAGGATAATTTAATAAGGCTGTTAATTGTCTTTGAAAGGGGTGTTTAAATTAATCCAAACACTCAATTTTCACTTATGCACTCCCTTGGAGTTCTCTTATTATGCATGCAAAGTTTGGGGCCGCTAGGTTTCATGGTTTTCGAGATATGGAGGAGACACACACACTGACATTTATTAGTGTAGATACTAGCAGGGGTGCCCGTCATTGCCGGGAAATACAGGGTCCCTCCTCCCGCCCCTTCCATCCCCCCCTCCCGCCCCTTCC
>CM068966.1:14911646-14929612 GCA_035128595.1 Eptatretus atami | reverse complement strand
CTCGTGTTGTCCCCACCCAGGACCCGGGTATGGCAAGCAGGCGCGATAATTGCGTCTGCTTTCTCTTGGTGAAGGATGGAGCCACACCGGTGAGTGAGGTATTCAGTGGGACGGTATTTTTGGATGTACTGAGGTTCAAGGCTGAGGATTTTTTCTGCCTCATCTCCTTGGCCCGTGGGTTTGATGTGCCCTTCCAGTTCACTGGAAGGCTTTCCAAGTTCTGGGTGTGGTGGATTACCACCCGATCAGCTGGGTCTCTGGTTAATTGAGCGGTTGAGGCTCTCTCTGACCCCAGAGGAGAGGCCGAGATAAAGGAAAGGCTCCCCTGGGCAAGGCCCCACAGGGCATTCACTCAAGGCAAAGATACTTGTGGGCACAGAGCCCTCCATGCATGAGGTGGCCCATCCAGGACCGGAGTAAATTTGGGTGTGGACACTCCAGACCGTCAGAAGGGTAGGGGGGGGGGGGTTCCCCCAGACATTCGTTTCCCGCTCCTTCTCGTTCCCGCTCTTACTCCCCTCGGAGAAGCTCCCCACTCCTCACTTTTGTACCCCTTCCAGGTGCTGCAGATATTATGGGGAATACCCGAGTAGCTCGGTAGTTTGGCTTTGGGGTAATTTTGATTTGTTACTATTTTGATTTTCTTTGAATCATTATTTATGGCTGGACTTGTTTTCTTTTGTTGTTTGCTTGTTTTGATTGATTGTTGTTGACTTGTTACCTCCGTCCACCGTAGGTGGATGGAGGTTATGTTTTAACCCCCGACTGTCTGTGAGCACGATATCTCAAAACGTTATGGACAGATTCGGATGAAACTTGGTTTACAGGTTAGGTGTGTGACAAGGAAGAATTGAAAATATTTTGGTGAAGATCCAGACTCGGATATGATCATTCTTTTCGTGATTCTTCACCGTTGACTGATAGGGCTAAAACCAAATATATAGCACGATATCTCAAAAAGTTATGGATGGATTTGGATGACACTTGGTGGACAGGTTAGATGTGAGACAAGGATCAATTTGTTCGATTTTGGTGAAGATCCGAATCCAGATCCGGATATGAGAACTTTTTTTTAATTTTTAAAGTGATTCTTCACCATTGAGAGATGGAGCCAAAACGAGGTGTAACAGCCCAAGTGTTGTCCTGTATTCTACTCATACGTCTAAAATGTAGTGTAATTACAGGTCCGAGGCTTTGAGCAGTGAATGAGGTGTAATCATGCAGTGGAATATTATCTTCTTGGGCCTAATAATGTTCTATAGGATCAGGCATTGTGTGGGGAGGTATGCGCTCTACCAAGTGCCCTTCTACCTTTGATTATTGTTTTCATTTCTGGCTCAGAAGTTTAAAAAAAAAATTAACCTTTTTTTTTTTAATTAAAAAAGGCTGAGACCATAAACACCCACAATGCCCCCACCCACAGAGCACATGTGGTCACCCAATGGTTTGATGAGCATGACACTGATGTTATCCATATGTCATGGCCTTCATACAGTCACCAGATCTGAACCCAATTGAGCATTTATGGGATATTCTGGAACGACGCCTGAGACAGCGTTTTTCACCTCCATCAAACAGGTGTGAGTTGATCGACTTTCTCGTGGAGGAATGGGGCCGCATCCCTCCTACAGAATTCCAGACGCTGGTGGACTTTATGCTACGGCACGTACAGGCCATACTGGCCGCACGTGGTGGCCCAACACACTATTAAGTGACTTTGCATCAGTTTTTCCATTCTGTTTGTCACTTACGCTGTACAATCCAAAGAAGTATCACCAGGACGGTGGCAAGATATCTTCAAAAACAGCTGGTGTTAAAACGATTATTGTTCGGAATTTTGCGCCCCCGCCGGTGTGCGGAAAACGGGCCAGCGATAAGACTCGGCCACATCGCCGACCGCCATCCCGCCCACCGGCTAGCGGAACACCTCTACTGTCGTGATCCCTCTCGGACAACAAGCAACTACCCACGCCGGGATTCCGAGTCTACGGTGTGGGCCTTCGGCCTCACGACGATCGTAAAAACGTCAATCCGCCGCCCCACCACCACCAGCGTGGGAATGGAAGTTGAAATATCGCCCAACACTCGAACGCTAACCTAAAGTACCCCACACGGATTGGATAAAAACCGCGACAGAAGCACCCCGCACCCCTCGCCCCCGCAAGGTCGAACAACTTCCAGGATACGGGGCCGCATTAAGCGGAATCCAGTTCCGATGCGTATTCAGCATAAACCGCAGCCGAGGTTATATCGTCGGCCTGGGTTCCTGATACATTATCGGGCGCACCGCACGCCCCAAACTACGTACGCACTTTACTGTCCCAAACCAACGATGGAGAACCCCAGACGAGAGGTGAACAGAACCGCAGCGAAACGTGCCCGCCGAAACGCAATTCAAAACAAAGCAGCCAATTTTATTAGCACAGCCAGAAGCGACACAAAGAACAACAAATTACTAGCAGTACTACAGCCAGAATGCACATAGTCTTCAAATAGAACATAGACAGACGACGACGCAGACTAACAAAACCGGACTAACGCGAACACTCGGGCGAACAAACATAAGTAGCATTAGCTTACCTAGAAGACGTCGGCGCCACCAACACACCACGTTCAGCACAGAAACGCCCAAAGAAATATGGGAGTCGCGACTCCTGCCTCTCAAGTCCTTGGCGACCGTCCTCCGCTCAGCGGTCTGAGAGCCTCTCTCCGCATACGCTGCGACGCCGACCAGATCCTCCGGCGTGCTCGTGCTCTGCCCAGTCATGCTGGCCCTCGACGCCACCGATCCGTAAGCAACCGAGACGAAACAGAGGAGAGACAAATGAGAGCGTCCAGAAACCCAGGAGTAAGGAAATACGAACAAAAATGAGAGCCACAAAAAAAAGACAGAAGACGGCCGAAAGACGTCTAAAGAAATAAAAAAAGAGGTAGCGGACAAAAACCCAAACAGCAACAAAGCGCAGAAGAAACCAAAAGCGGAACGACCGAAACCAGGAGAGCACACGAACGATGAGAGAAAGCCAAAGGAACTCTCGCTGCGCCTGCCGGACTCTTATCCACCCCCCTGGCTGGCCCCGGCGCCCCAGCGGTTTAACTCCTCGGCCACCCGCATCGCCCGCCCCCCACCACTCACTTCCCGCACCAGGGGGCGTGGTCACGGCCAGAAAGATAAGACAGCCCAAGGCAACGGCGCGGGTCTGAGGGCGTTGCCAAGCCTCGCTTGTCTCCTTAAGACCCGGCCTCCCGGGATGCCATCGGGGTGTGCCTGCGGGCGGCAGGATGAATGCCGGCTTAAGGCGCGCCGGGGCCCAGGTGGATCACCCGACACACCCAAGGACAGTGCGCCCCCCCAAAAACCGCACGCGGGGGCCCCCTGCCGGCTTGGGGATTGTTCCGGGGTGCGGCAACTTCACAAACGCGTGTCGTGGCCCGTATTGAGCCCTGGTGTGCGGACTGGGTTGGGCTGCTGTCAGCCCTGCGCTGGAGATGCCAGCGTCTTGCACATCCCTCGGCACCCCAAACCGCGGGGCCCGGAGCCACGAACTTCCGCCGCCCCCCGTGCGGTTGTTCGCCCAAGCGTGGCGTCCGCAGCCCCTGCGTATAGGTGCCATTGGGGGTGTTGGTGTGGTGTGAGCCAGCGCCCGGGCCCAGGATCATACCATACAAAAGTGTGAAAACGCGCAAAACGGGCCGGGGGCCCCCAAAAAAGGCGCAAAAAACCACGCCGCGGCCCGGGGAGCTCCACCTCCTGCCGCTAGATGAACTAGGAACGTTTTTTTGGCTTCCCTCCCTGCACGGAGTCCCCAAGTCTTGAATTTCGGTGGGCCCGTGGGGGGCCCCCCCCCCATGGGAAGGGTGTGTAAATTTTGTAGTTTATGGTGTGTCAAAGGGTGATTGTAAAAGGAAATGTATTGGAAGGTAGGAACGTAGATGGCGTTGATAATACTGGTAATTGGCGCGCGTTTCCGAAAGTAAGAGCGCCATTAGAGAAGCGAGAAAAAAGCGTGTCTAAGGCTGTTAATAGTTCGCGAGGCCCCCGAAGGGCAACTTTATATCACATTATAATTCCTCTCTCTTAAAGACAGATTGTTCGGTGTGTGTTGTGTGCTCTTAAGGCTACGATCATGGTAACATTCAGAGTTGGATAGTATACTCTCACCTACTCGTTTTGTGTGTATCCATGGATGTTGTAGGGTAATATTCCGCAATTTTTTTCCATCTAGCTTCCGTAAACGCTACTAGCCCCTCCTCTCTCTTGGTTTACAGAACTCGGTTCAGTTATTCTCGAGTCGTCGAAGGGATTAGTCGTGGGTGGCGACCAGATCATGAATGGCTAGCTTCTCCCACTAGCTTGACGTTTTACCTTCGGAATCCCTGAGAAATGCGACATTCAATAAGAGATAATATCGTGTCCCTCAACAACAATAAACTACCTGAGATTGTGGAAAAATTTTTTGGGTCCGTCGCGCCCCAACCTGCAAAGTACCCAGATAAAACTAACTTAACTCAAACCCACTCACACAGACGACTTAAATAAAATTGCCGGCGCTAACAGACATGCCGGGGGCGCACTCGTATTTTCAATACATCTTCACCTTAACTTACAAATTTACACCACTCCATGGCCAGGATCAATGGACTCTGCAGGGAGCAAAAGTTAAAAGAAAACGGTGCACGGGCCGCCACTGCAGGCCCGTGTTGCAGCTGCCAACAGGACAGTTCCTGCAGCTTGCAAACTGTTGCTTGTTGATCCTGGCGCACATGGCAATGAACAAGGGGGGCAAAGCAAATTGGACAGAACGGGGCTGGTGAACATGGGCAGTGGGCATGAATGGCAAAGGCCAGCAACAAGGCATGGCAAAACAAGGCCGCTGTAGCAAACTCAGCCGGCAGGTGAGTGACCGGCACAGGCCTTGAAGAAAACAGCCGCAGACGATCCGGCCGGTACAGGCCTTGCAGCAAAACGCAGCCAGCCGATGAAGTTGGCCGGCCTCTTGCCGTGCAGTGGAGGTTGGTGGAGGAGTGCGGTGGTGCTGGCCACTCGCAAGGCGGGCTCGGACCTACCTACCTGTCTCCCTCCCACCTATCGCCTTTGCCTGTCACTGTTCATACCCACTCCCTTTATTTGTAAAAACCAATTTAGCCCCAACTTTTTTTTTTTTTTTTTATTTTCATTTCTATACCTCCCACTATAAATCGTCCCCTAACCCCTTTACTGTCATTGTTCGGCTAACCTATCGTCCCTAGCCTACTCCCAACCCCTACGTTCCCTTCCCGGAGGGGAATAAGGGAGAGCTAGCGTCCTGTGTCGAGGCCCAATGAAGCCTCAGGATGGCCTCCCCAGACTTCAGCGATCTCTAACCCAAAGTGGGTCCAGCGGCCCACAACGAGAGCGAAGGGATGGATGATGCAGAGGGGTACATCTCCTAATCTACCCTAACCATTAACCTTTAAACTACCCCGGGCTTTCAACAAACGCCTCTCGCTTACACTATTGGTTCTAAAAACCCAGATTCCCGTCGCTGTGTTGGTGTCCACACAATTTCGGGCCTCGCCCTCGAATTTTCCTCGTGCCCTTGCACGGTTTCGTGGCTGGGACGCGTGGCTCCCTTTGGCAGGCACTACCCTCTGCCAGTTCCCCTACGATGGCACCCCCGGGCACTACACTGCCTCCGAGCCTACCAGCTCCCTAAACACCGGGGAGTGCCCCCATGGCAACTCCCCTGAACGCACACGTGGCAGGCTGGCGCCCCGGGCCCCTTTCCGAGGGTCACCCGTGCCCACGACACTGCCCACGCGGCTAACGGCGCTCCGGGCCCCCGCACCAAGCGGGCGCACCCGTGCCCACTACGCTAACCCGGCCCCCCATGGGCCCTTGGCCTACCACGGCCGACTAGCCGGTGCCCGGGTACCCACTCAGCGATACTCACCGTTCGCAGCCACGCTCCCAGCCCGTCAACAGGGCTCCTGCACCCCTCCAAACAGGTTTCGAGCCTACTTTCCACCAACAACAACGACTTCCATTTTGTCAATTTGACTAACCCAGCTAACTCACTTTACACTGACCCGGGTCCCTTGGGCGGGAGTCACTCCTCCCCCCAATCACTCATCGCACCATGCATTCCATCACACAGACCCGCTGGCCTCACCCACTCACCATGTCACAACACAACTCACCAACTCTTCAACACACACCGCTGAATCCTGCCATCCTTCTAACTACCTCCCCTAACTAACTCGTGCTCCCACGTCGTCCCTTAAACTACAGCACGTTCCTTTTTAACACTACGTAGCTAAGCTACGTCCCCACTACACTCTCACCAGTCTGTCTTTGTCCCAAATCTCTAAAAATTATTTTATTTCCCATCCTAAAGCTCAACTAAAATCCCTCTAACTAATCCATTCCACGGGCCCCATGAGGACTTACCCCTGCCCCATGAAACCAGTCTAGCTATCACTAACGCTTCCCCCTAACTAGTTCAATCCTGTGCCCAGGCAAGGGGTCTTCCACCCTTACCCGGAATCCTGTCCACCCGAAAGCGAGGCTTGCTATTGTTAATTTTGTTTTTCCAATTATGCGCAGCACGCGCGCGGCAACTCGCAGCTCGCGCACCTTGCACCTTGCCCGTGACGTCATGCAGCTACACGTGTACCTCGTCCCTCTTGGACGGTACCATCCGGCAGGGATTCACCCTCCTGCCGGATTCCAACCCCACGTGCAGCCATGACGTCACCCTGCGCACCCCCAAAAGCAAACCTCGCACTCTGAGGGGCTCCCACGCGAACACATGTGCTCTGCCCGTTGGAGCTTAACACAAGCTCGCGTGGAGAACCCGTCCGGTCCAAATCCGTAAACCAGCCTACACTTTGTCCGTCCGCGGGATCGGCAACATCCACCGCGTGCGTTTCCGGACCGGGCTTCACTCCCGCAAGCGAGCACGTGGGGGTCTCGTGCGTTGCACAGCACGGACCGCGCGCTCGCTGCTGGGTGAAACCGGCGCGGTCCCCAATACAGCTACAGCCGCTACCCGGCTTGTGTCTCTCTGTCGCCATCGTCTCCGTTCTACCCACGCACACCTGCGTGTTACGACGCACAGACTCCACTCCATTACATTCACACCGGGAGATGCGGCTGCATGCTCCCGCATGCCGACCGACATCTCCCTCACATACAGAGACCTCACACACACGGTCTCCCTCACACTCGGCCGCTCACTCACACCCAACCTTTTCACTTGCACAGGGGGTCTCACACACCCTGCGTGCCGGACAGCACGCATCTCCGCACACTCGCAAACAACACCCCTGCACAACCACACTGGGGATTAGTGTCCCCACAAGGGTTCCCGGGCCTCTATACCCCCAAGCTGCACGTGCACCTATCCACAGCACTCGTCCCTTCAACTCTGCTTGGCACGACCGAACCCACTGTGTCGTGATTCGCCTCAAGGGGCATACTCCCTCCCCTCGTTCCTGGAGGCAGCCATCCCGCTGCTCGCACCGGGTCTCCACACGCTCCCGCAGCTCACCCCCATTATCCTCCACTACCTCTGTGTGTGTGTGTTCTGTTCCTTTAACCCGTCATTATCATGCAGTCTCTCCTCTATTTTTTTTGTCTCCCGCGTCTCTATACATTTATTAGTTTCTGTTTCTTTCTGGAGTTTTTCCATCTCTCTGGACTTCAATTTTACTCTCTCCTTCAGTTCATTAATTTCAGACTCGTATAGTTTTTTTTCTCTCCCACTCTTCCTCCTGCTTCTCATTTTCCAATCTCATCGTTTCTTTCAATTGGCTCATTTCCTTCCTGTGTTTCATTCGCTGTTCTCTCAATACCCTTCCTTGTTTCCTCTGCTGTCCTTCCCTCTCCAGTTTCGTTGTTTGCTTCATTTGGTTAATCTCCTTTTTGTGTTTCATTTGCGCTGTCTCATTACTCTTCCTTGTTTCTTCTCCTGCCCTTCCTTCTGCAGTTTCATGGTTTTCTTCATGTGGTTAATTTCCCTTTTGTGTTTCATTCGCTGTTCTTTGTCTACCTCTTCGCACTCCAGCCTTGCCTTTTCTTTCAATTGGTCAACCTCGGCTTCATGTTCTTTTGTTTTCTATCCATTGTTCCTCTCGCTCTTCCCTCTCCAATCTCGTTGTGTCCTTCAATCTCCTCATTTCTCCTTCCTGCTTCATTCGTTGCTCCTTCAACTTCTCCTCGTATTCCAACTTATTTTTTTCCTTTTGTCGTTCAGTTTCAAATTCATACTCTTTCAGTTTTCTATTCCACTGTCTTTCTTGTTCCTCATTCTGTAATCTCGTTATTTCTTTCAACTGACAGATTTCTTTCTCCTGTCTCATTCCTTGTTCTTTCAGTACTCTTTCTTGTTCCTCATTCTTTTATCTGGCCTTCGCTTCCAGCTGTTTGATCTGTACAGCGTGGTTCCTTAACGTTTCATTCTCTGCTGTCGTTCTTTCTTCCCTCAACATTCTCAACTCGTTTTGTCGTTTCTGTAACTCGGAAGCTTTTTTTTCTAATTCCTTTCTCATCTCCGCACACTCCAACTTTGCTTTGGCTTCTAATTGTTCAATCTGCTCAGTGGTTCCTTAACGTTTCATTTTCCTTCTCTTCCTTTCCTCTTTTACTCTCTCAGTTCGTTTTGTAGTTCTGTCTCTTGTTTTGGTGTTCCTGTAACTCAGTTTTCTTCTCTAATTCTTTTCTCATCTCCGCACACTCCGACCTTGCTTTGGCTTCAACTGTTCTTCCGGCTTCCCCTTGTGTTTGTCTATCCGTCTTCCCAGTTCCTCTGTCTCCGTTTTTACCTCCCGTCCCAGCTTATCAACTCTCTTCGTCATGCTTGCAGTCTTTTCTCACACTCCACTCTTTTATTTCCTTCTGCACGTCTCCGTCACCCCAATTAATTTTTCCCTCTCGGTTACCGTCACTTTTTCCGTCACCTCCACGCTTCTCGCCAACACGTCTCCCGAATTATTTTTCCTCACCGCCTTCACCCGGGCCTGACAACCGTTGCACCCGTTCCCAGCTCGTTCGCTCCCACACGTGCGTCGCCATTACGCACTTCGCTGTTGTAGCCTTCATGCCCGCCTGCAGGCTCCGGCCCATTTGCTGCGTTCACCCCGCATTTCTTTCATTTCTTCCTTCATTCCTTGCGCATTTGTTTCCATATTCGTTTTCATTTCGTTTGTGTTTGTTTCCATTGCTTGTTCACTCCTTTTATTTCGTTTTTCATTTCGTTTGTGTTTGTATCCATGTTTTTTCATTTCCTGCATGTCCCCACTGATTTGAGTGCGTTTCCATCCATTTGTTGTTTAATTCGTTATCATTCCTTCCATTCTGTTGTTCATTTGTTCCAGCGGCAATAGCCGCGGCCATGTCGGTGCACTCGGCTGAGCCGATTCGGCCAGGATCGGGGGTTTTGGTGAGAGGGGAGGGGAGGTTTATACACCGCGGGCGCCGCCGCACCCATTTCGGGCCCTGGGTTCGGTTGGGGGGGAAACTGTTCCTGCACACCAATGTCCTGCTCGGGGTTTCCATCCTGGCCATGGATCCTACATCACTACACATATACATTCTACTACCCCGGCTCCCGTCGCCTTGAGACGCCATCTTATTCCACGTAAGGGGTTAATTAGCTCGCTCGTAATTTAGAGGGAATCGGGGTCGCTCCTCTCACCCCTGGACCGATTCCCTGTGAATTTAGCTGGAGCCAGGAGAGTCCGTTTTCCCGCTCTCTGACACCAGTGTGCGAATTCGCGACCGCCTCGCCCACCGGACGGACAATTCTGTCGTGACCCTCTCGGACTAACGCCGGGATCCAGTCACGGTGGGCCTTTCGGCCTCACCACGATCGTGCCAATCGGCCACCCGCGTGGGATAGGGTTGTTCGCAACTCGACCTACCTAAGTACCCACACGGATGTAAACCGGCGACCGCACCTCGCCGCAGGTCGACTTCGGATACGGGCCGCTTAAGCGATCCGTTCCGTGCTATCGGATAACACGAGCGGTGTTATCGTCGGCCTCGACGGTTCCTGATTAATTATCGGGCGTCCCCGCGCCCACTACGTACCCTTTACGTAAACAAGATGGAGACCCAACGAAGGAAGGACGCAGCGAAACGGGGAAACAATTCAACAAGCAAGCATTTTATTACACACACGGACACAAGCACACATATAGCACGTATTTACAGCCAGAATGCAATATATCAAATATAAAATAGACAACGACGACGCAGAGCACAACCGACTAACGCGAACACTCGGCAACACTTATACAATTTTACTTACTAAGACGGCGCCCACACACAACGTTCACACAGAACCCCAAAAGAAAATGGAAGTCGCGACTTCCCTGCTCTCAAGTCCTTGGCGCCGTCCTCCGCTTGCGGTCTCGCGCAGTCTCTTCGCTCCGCTCGACGCGAGATCCTCCGGCGTGCCTCGTGCTGCCCGTGCTGCCCCTCGACGCCACGGACGCCAGCACCGACGAACAGAGAGAGACCAAAGAGAGCGCCGAACCCAGAGAGCACGAACAAGAGAGCCAAGCGAACGCCGAACCAAGAGAGCACGAACAAGGAGAACCAAGCGAACGCCGAACCAAGAGAGCACGAACAAGGAGAAACCAAAGAACCTTCCTGCTCTGTCATCCGGCGCCGCCCCCGTTCTTGGCTCCACCCTCCTTCGAGCGCTTCGAGAAGGGGCGTTCCCTCTCGCTCCCCCCTCCCCGCGCCATCCGGGGGCGAGGAGAGAATCCGTCTTGGCGCCGGGCCAGGGAAGAAAACAGGCGGAAAACCGGCGCCCCTCGCTGTGGGGATTTCCTCCTTCCCTTCTTGCGTTCGACGGTTTCCAGCGCGGAAACCGTCGTACATGGACCGCGGAGGATGGCGTTCGTTGTGTGGGTAGTGGCGAAGATGGTGGTGGTTGTTGTGAGATGGCGGTGCTGGCGTTGTTGAGGGTGGCGTGGTGGCGTTGTTGTAGTGGTGGCGTAGTTGGCGTTGTTGTAGTTGGTTCGAAAATAAAGCAAGAACAGAAAAACGCCTAACTCAAAGTGTCGCAGCCGAATTATCACATTAATTCCCTCTAAACAATGGGTTTGGCTAACTACACATTGTACTTCAGAAATATATCTCACCTACGGGACCTGAATGGTGTAATGCGAATTTCCACAGCCGTAACAATATCTTCAACAGCTCAATGGAGTCAGGACAGGCACAGCCAAGCGTGGCGTTAACCGATATATTTGACAATGCATTTGCGTCACAACAGCTACCAGCGGATTGGAGAGTAGCAAACGTACCGCCATTGTTAAATAAAGGATCCAGAGAATAATTATGGAACTATCGACTTGTTAGTTACCTCCGTCACCGACGGTGGACGGAGGTTATGTTTTCACCCCTTGTCTGTCTGTCTGTTTGTTAATTGCCAGAATCCTTCGGATTTAGGCAATTATGTTGGTCGGTACTCGGTTGTGTGTGTCATTCTGTGTGTCTGTCTGTCTGTTTGTTTGTGTGTTTGTTTACCCTGAAGCAGCCACAGTTTCAGCGATCATGACCAAACTGGGTACAGATGTCGGCCATGGTCCAACTTAGACACTTGTCATTTTCGGTGAATCTAGGTCAAAGGTCAAGGTCAAGGTCACCGAAAAACCGAAATTCTTATTTTCGCAATAACGTCCTGCTAAGTGGTCGTATCGACTTCAAACCAAATCCAAAATGTGCACTTTCAATTCTGCATCCAACCATATGACTCATTGGGTGTCACACCAACACCCTTCTTCGCGTCGGGTCGAATGTCAGGGGGTCAGGTCAAAACTTCAAATTGCGATAAAAACGCCATTTCAAGTCCGATTACTTCCAAGTTATGATCATGACCAAACTAAGTACTATAACTCATTAAACAGTAGCACTATCGACTTATAAGAACCAAATTGATTTCCAGGTTTTGTTTTTTCAGAGATCATGGAGATATGACAAAGTTATTCCGGCAATTCCTTGCTCAAGCCGAGCAATTTCATTTGTTTGTTTGTGAGCAAGATATCTCAAAAAGTAATGGATGGATTTGGATGAAACATGGTGGACAGGTTGTGTATGTGACAAGGACGAATTGTTTGCATTTTGCTGAAGATTCGGATCCAAATGTTAGAAATTTTAAGTAATTCTTGACCGTTGAGAGATAGGGGCAAAACGATATAAAAGCACGATATCTCAAAAAGTCATGGACGGATTCGGACAAAACTTGGTGGACATGTGGGGGTGTGCAATGAGGAAGAATTCATTCCGTTTTGTTGAAGATTCGGGACCCAGATCCGCAGACGATATTTTTGTTGAATTTGCAGAGTGATTCTACGCCATTGAAAGATGGGGCCAAAAACCATATATAACACGATATTTCAAAAAGTTGTGGACGGATTATGACAAAACTTGGTGGATGCGTTGGGAAGGTGACAAGAAGCAACCAATTACATTTTGGACGTCCGGATGCAGATCCGACTTATCAATGGGATACAAAACGTGAATGATTCAGCCTGGCAGAGGTATGCGCCCTACCGAGTGCCGTTCTAGTTTAACTTCGGTTGTGGGAAATATGTTGGAGATGTTAATGATGGATCGGCTCAGGAACCGTTTAAATAAATGTAAACTAATTAAAGGTAATCGGCATGGATTTATTAAAGGGAGATCATATTTAACAAATCGATTGGACTTCTCTGAAGCAGTTTCTGATACGGTGGATGAGAGATGTGCAGTGGATGTAGTTTATCGAGACTTTTGGTAGGCATTTGATGAGGTCCCACTTAGAAGGTTGTTAACAAAGTTGGGGGCTTGTGGAGTGGCTGGTCGTGTCACTAACTGGATTAGTGATAAGAAGCAAAAAGAGGCTTTGAGAATGTCTATCTGACTGGGAAGTTGTAAGTAGTAGGGTACTTCAGGGATCGGTACTGGGACTATTATTTACATCAATAACTTGGACAGTGGGATATAAGTGTAGGTAGGCTTTCCAAATTTGTAGACAACACAAAGATTGGAGGTAAGCAGAGAGGGGGAGGGGTGATAATATATATCGGAAAGTCTAGATACTTTTGTATACAAGTTGGGCAAAAAAAAGTTAAGATACTTTCAAGGTGTTGGGGATGGGGAGAAATTATGAAAATAACTGGGATTACATGCTCCAAGGGGCAGTCATTGAGTGGATTCAGCAAAGAGCGACTACATTGATTCTGGGACAAGATAGACTAAGACTACGAGAAGTGACTGAATAGTCAGAGGAGAATGGGGATGGTCGTAAGGCAAGGGTCTTTAACTCAAAGAGTACTTGATGCATGGAAAGGTACCTTAGGTATGCATGAACGATTGTACACCAGTGTTATGATTGTGATGTCTGTGTGAGGGTTTTGACAAAATGTGAATATGCTGTCGGTTTTTGTTAATTCCTCATTCTGCAACAGTGGAAGCATACCCCCAACCCCAATTTTTTTTTATATTAAGAGTAATAAAGTATTTTGTGGTTATCTATATCACCCTGGCAAAGTACATGTGCCTGCCACACTATTTGTTCTCCTCCATACTCCTCCTTCCCCAAACCTCCACGAAGACAACACAATTCACTCCTGGAAGGAGTGGGTATTTTCGAGTGTGAAAAAAAACTACGAACACCCACTATTTTCAAAGATGTAGAAAACACACTCCCCCTGCTGGTGTTTCTGTAAAAATCATGAAGATCAGGGAACGGTAAATACAAGCCATTAAAATTGTACTTGACAAATATATAGCTTTATTGCAACATCAATTGTGGTATCTCATGTATGTGTATATATATATATATATATATATATATATATATATATATATATATATATATATATATATATATATATATATATAGTTCTTTCTAACCACTGACTCACTCACTCACTGATATATATGTTTCGTACCTTCTAGGTGGGGTAGAAAGCTGGAATGTTGCATGCAAATGCAACTCAAAGCCAATATCCCAGAAAAAAAATCACAAAACAGTCGGAAAGATTCCGTCAACGAAAATATCCATGAATAAAAGCCAGCCGGTGCAGTCTAGATATGCTCACTGCGGGTCACATGACCCAACACAATGGAGCTTATAGTCTAACTAGTTTCTAGGCAACGGTAACATGCACCTCTTCCAATGAACAATTTACACAACAATTTACCAATTTCTCGAACAATTAACAAATTTACAACCCCATGTGCTTCGGTGAATTATCCCCCGCGCTACTTAAAATCCCCAGGCTCCCCAGGTTATGTGTGCGACAATTTAAACTAAATACGTCTCCCCTAATTGCGTTGGCAGCTACCTAACTCACTCATATGACAACCCAAAGCTGAAATGTGAAATTGCTGGAATTTTTGAAAACTAAACACGTAACCGGTGGGCATAATCAAGTATGCACAAATACAATCAATCAAATATTTACAAACTCTGACCCAGGACCTACAGAAATTCAAAAGGGAAATTGTGGAGGGGGGACACCTGTTGACTTCTTGCCACCTTCATGCTCTTCGTGCCCTTCGCCAGCGCACCTAACAAAAACAAACCGGCAGGCCAGTGACCGGAATACAGGCCATAAACGTTGCGGCCTTCTCAACAAAAATGATCAAAGCAAGAACCAACAAGAACCGAGCCACTTCCTCCACCGAGCTGTGTTTGCGGAGTCCTTTACAATTCGTCACTACATTTTGTCCTCTACGTCATGTCCCCTGTAGCCAAATTCCTACCCAATCCCCGAAAAAGGAAAAGGCAGAATTACAAGAAATGCGACAATACTGCAAAAGACGTTGTTCTCCCTTCCAGGAGGGTGAGCACGGCAGCCAGCGATCATCCCAGCAGTGGATGCTGCGAAGGGGTCTTCATCAATCCTAACTACACTCCCATCTTCATTGGGATCGTACCCTGCCAACAGGCCTTTGTTAAATGATGGGGTTCTAAAAACCCGAATTCCCATCGCCCACGCATTGGTGCTCTTACAAATCTGGGCCTCGTCCACCAATTTTTTTTCCTCTCTGTGCCATCGCACAATTTTGGGGCTGGACAGCGTGGCTCCACTGGCAGGTCTGCCCACCTGCATACTCACCGTTAGCACCCCCGGGACGCTGGAGCCACCTCCGAGCTTACCTGCTCCTCTACACAATTTGGGGAGACCCTCCTCCGCTCTCCTCCACTCTCCTCCCGACAATGCCCACTATGGCATTTGGTGCACCAAGCTCTTCCTCATCGGGTACTCGTGCCCGCTACATTAATCAGTCCCCAGGACCCCTACGTCCTCACTTGGCTGACGAGCTCCCAACACCCGGGGTGCTTGTTTCATCCATACCTACGTTCACGAGCCACACCCCCAGCCGGTCCATTATCTTCTGCACCCCGCAAAAAAAAAAAAACTTTCCACAATCAGCACCAACCGCAGAACAACATCCATATGTAAATTTTCCTAATCCCCCTATCTAACTTTAAACTAACCACCGGGTTTCCTTGGGTGGGATCCACTCGCTCCATTTAATCCTTCGCACCACGCACTCAATTATTGGCACTCATACCGGGCTGTTGCCCTGTCCTCACACTCATAATTTATCAACCACACACAAACACATTTCCACTCACCTACATAGCATCACCTAACTAATTTCCCCTAACTCATGCACCCTCGTCTTCCCTTATACTACACACGCTCCCTTTTAACTCTACCCTCTATACCTCTCTACGTCCCCACAACATGTTCATTGTCTCTACTTAACACAGTCCCTATTGTCACTCGAGATCCCTAAATTAATCCTAGCCCTCCCTCATGGTCACTGCTTCGGTACCCACATGGAGGCTATCATCGCTGGCACCCCCATGTGGGCCTAACAATGCAACCCCCCTAAGGCTAGTGCTCCTGGGCTCCCATGTGGGCCTAACAATGCCACCCCCCTAAAGCTAGTGCTCCTGGGCCCCCATGTGTGCCTAACAATGCCACCCCCTAAGGCTAGTGCTCCTGGGCCCCCATGTGGGCCTAACAATGCCACCCCCCTAAGGCTAGTGCTCCTGGGCTCCCATGTGGGGTGGTTACACAACTGCGCCCCTCACATGGGCGCTATACTCACCGTCCTATTCACATGAGCCCCCCACCGCAGAGGTACTCGGCAGCTCATCCGTCGCCTGCCAATTAATTTCCCCTTTTTTTTGCTGGGATCTGGGGATTTTCCCACGACGAACCCAGCCGATTTCGTCACCCCCAATGCATGTGCTGTGGGGCTTTCCCCCCATTCTGCACACTGTTCACTTGGCACAGCCCCATTTGTCACGCCACTTCTCGTGCTGTGAATGCCAAGCAAGCTTCGCTTTACACTCCACGGAGTGAAAACTCATTAACATTTTTAAGCGTCCGCACTAGGACGTTTCACGCCGCATGGAGCGTTTGCACACCGGGTTCTCTAGGAACGGCACGGATTCCAACCTCACTCTTTTTAGCTCCACGCACACGGGACCAGAACATGCTATCACTTTAAAAAAAAAAATTATTCACACGGGAGGCTCACCTCTCCCATCAGTCATGTAACCGCTACACCCATCTGGGTCGATTCCTGACTAACATGCACGCACTCACCACTCCACTCCATTTTCACACACATAGGCGCACTCGCTCCCAGCACACACTCCGTCACATGCACACTCCGCCCACTGGGAACTCCAAGAAATCCTGGGTCCCGCGCTACCCCCAAGCCAGTGCAGCAACCGCCAGTGCAAGCCAGTGCAGCCAGTGCATCATGCACGTGCCCAAACTCACCGCTCCTCACCTTTTGCGAACTCACCTCCTCCCAGTTCTCGAGGACCTGGATCCTCTTCGCTTGGTCTCTGAGGATGACGTCATGCTGTAAACATAACACTTGCATACATTCAACCATTTCCTGCCTTTGGGGTAGCCGAGTGATAATTCCGCCGAAACTCCGCGGGAAAATGATCAGTGAACTCCACAATGCTCATCCAGGCATTGTCACCATGAGGATATTGTCCGAGCCCATGTTTGGTGGCCTGGTTTGGACAGTGACATTGAGTCCAGTGCATGCCATTGTTACACTTGTCCTGCCCATGCCAAGACACCGCCACACAGGGCCGGATTTAGGCATGGGCAAGCTGGGCAGTTGCCCAGGGGCCTCCACAACCAGGGGGCCTCCACATATTTCATGAAAAAAAAAATTGTAAGGAAAAATGTATTTGTGAGTGCCTGAATGGTAGTTGGTGGTTAGTGGAACAGATATAAGATAAAAATCTATAACAGATATAAGAAGATATTCATCTTATCTCATTCACTATTTTATATAGAAGTTCAGATTCTTTGTTCTTGAAAAATATACTTTATGGATGACTGTAAATATGTCTTGTCGCCTTTTTAGTATTCTAAGGTAGGGTGGGCCTCCACTACTGAAGGCTGCCCAGGGGCCACCACATGTCTAAATCCGGCCCTGCCGCCACAGTCTCCATTGGCCATGTGGTCATGGCCATCAAAGCCGTGGTCCAGACTACACATTGACCATGTTGGTCCATTTTAAGGGAAGCTTTTCCTTATCGTAGTTGATGCCCACTCCAAATGGATTGAAGCTCTCATGGTGCCATCCTCATCCTCTGCTGTAACAATGGAAGCTCTACGTACCACGTTTACACAACATGGTATTCCAAACTCCATTGTATCAGATAATGGATCATCATTTACGAGTTCAGAGATTCAGAACTTTTGTAAAATGAATGGCTTTAAGCACTACACACCTGCCCCCTACAAACCTGCCAGTAATGGTCAAGCTGAATGTGCTGTTCAGATCATCAAGAATGGTCTAAGCCGTGACAAGGAAGACTCCATTCAATGTTGTCTAGCTCGTGTGTTGTTCAACTACCGCACCAGACTACATCAAACCACCGGTCGCTCACCTGCCAAGCTTCTGATGGGTCGTGAATTAACAACACGGT
>CM068966.1:14894334-14911511 GCA_035128595.1 Eptatretus atami | reverse complement strand
AACTCCGGATGTGGAACCAAGTGGTTATCTGGCATCGTTATGGATAACATTGGTGAAATTATGTTTCTTGTGAAGTTGTGTGACGGTAGATGTATGCGTAAACATGTTGACCAACTCATGTTACATCATGGGGAGCCAAACATTGAACCGGCTCAAGTGCCTTTGTCACCCACTGCTGTATTAACACCACCTGCGTTTGAACCTCAGGTGTTTCCTCATGAAAGTTTTTCACTCATCAATGTACCTGACCTCCATCCCGACCCTGTACCCCTTATTGAGAAACCCACAGCAGTTGCAAGGACAGCCCTCCACTAGCCCTTAGAAGATCAGCTCGTGTCTGTGAACCTCCTGGCATCTTGATTTGAAAAAAAAACAAGCCAAATGAGCTAAGATCCTCGTCCTCTTAATGATGACGTCATAAAAAAACGAATATGACGTCATTGTGATGTATCAGGTTCGCGATAAATTATCTGTGCTAATGCCCGCTTGATTCCCGCAAACAAAATTCAAACAGCTTGCCTAGTTTCGGAGATAATGGTTAGGCGATTTCCATTCGCGGCGATATTATGACGTCAACTTTTTTTTTTCTGGAAGAATTTCCAAAATCGGAGATGGTTCCTGCCTGCGCGTGTGGGCTTTCTGCATATACATGGCAAGTTTCACGAAGATCCGATGAAACTTGTTGTGAAACAAAAAAATGTCAAAAAATAGGAATGACGTCATAAAAATTGATATGACGTCATAGTGTGTATCATACGTGCGGTAATTAATCTCTGCTAACGCCCGTTCGATTCCCACAAACAGAATTCAAAAAGCTTGCCTAGTTTCGGAGATAATTTTTAAGGCGATTTCCATTAGCGGAGATATTTTGACGTCATAACTTTTTTCTCGGAGGAATTTTCAAAATCGGAGATGGTTACTGTCTGCGCAGGGAATTTTTACATATATATCCAAGTTTCAGGAAGTTTCGATGAAAACTGGAGGCTGTGAAACAAAAAAGTACACAAGAAGAAGATGAAGAACAACAACGTGAGTAAGACTTCGAGATCCTCCACGAGGATCTAAAAACGGGGGGAGGGGATGTATCAGTAGTTTATGCTAATGTATGCATACATGGGTGCACCGGAGCGTGATTGGTTAAGCAGAGTCATGTGACCCGCCCATGTTTCGCTGCCGTGTCCGAATTAAACCTGTTGTTCCAACTTCAGAGCTTTCGTCCCTTTCCATTGAGTACATGACAGCAACCAATATGGCGAACGCGCACTGCATCATGGGTACTAAAACCACTCGAGACGTGGAAATAATTTATACACCCAAAATATGCCGAAATGAGTTATATTTAGACACCTGAAATGTAAGATTTCCCCCCCTTGGAAAGCTAATAATCCACTTGCAACAAAATTCGTGTCCGATTTACCATAACGATGCCCGTTTTAAAAAGGTTGTCTTAAGATCGAAGAAGAAGAAGACGCGTTAAAGGGAGCTCAATGCAGCTGTTCCTGAGGCAACATTTATTATTCCAAAAGTGCGGACGTGTTCAGTGACGAAGTAGCTAGCTAGCGCTTGCCAAGCCAGCCGTTCCTTATCTACAGTTTCGAATGGAGAGCACAGAGCGAAAACACTTCAATGATTGAAAAGTAATTTTTACCCGATTGCAACACGCGACGATGAAAAATTCTCCACAGCAACAGATTGCATATCCGAGATACTGTATATAAATATATATATATATAAATATATAATTGGTGAAAACGAACTCTCGCGATAGTTAAAATATTGCGTTGCTTTACAAACGAATTATCGCGATATTTCCGGACCCCTGATCCATTCGTCGGGAAACCCTGTACTTCCGGTCCTTTCTGTCCACGTGATTTTTGAGGTATGAACATATAAATCGGCCTTCGACCGACATCGTCGCTTTTGGTGTTTTTTAAAATTATTTTTATATCTTAAGTTTTATTTGTCCTCCGAGTTGGTTTTGTCACGCGTCGCCGCTTTCTTTATTCAGCAATTATTTGGTTGTTTTTCCTTGTTCTTGAGGCAGATTCAGTTGTGGGGGGTCTGTTTCCTAGATAGGCCATCTTGTTCAAAGTATGTGTGGAATCGCTGCAAACGAGTCCTTATGCTCTCCACGTTCAACTTGTTAACACTTGAATAATCATCATCATCATCATCATCCTTTCGTAATCTATATATTTTACCTTTTCAGAATGCCACCCAAAGGTCCACCGCAGTCTGTGCAAGTTTTTGGCAGAAAGGTAAGGAGGAAGGTTTTTGGTGGTGTTGGTAACTTCTTGTTTGCACGTTCATACATGGCAAGTTGAAGGCGACAAAAAAACGGGTTGGCCCGAATTGAAGGCTGGTTGTTTTCATTTATTTATTTATTTATTTTTAACCCTTTGTGTGCGCTGCGGTTGCAGATTTGCGACGAGATTTAAAAAAAAAAAAATCTGAAAATTTTTTTTGTTTTTACTCTTGGTTATTCGTCTAACTTGACACTCAAGTTGTGGGGTTTTTTTTGGCAAATACCACTTGAAATTAACGGCTCTGAAAAAAAAACACAACAAAGCAACAGGGAACCATGCAGCACGCAAAGGGTTAACCAAACGTGGTTAAACCGCTATTCAATATGTTGACTAATCAGTACTGACAGCCTGGTGTTGGCTCAGTGGTTAGGGTGTGGCTTGGGATCCTAGGGTCCTGAGTCAAGCCCCGTCGGCCGCTGAATTAATACACCAGGGGTTGACTCAGCCTGTCATCCTTCGAGGTCGGCGAAATGAGTACCAGTTCCAGTGTGTGTACTGGTAGAGGGGCACTGCATCAGCGATACAGTCGCGCTTCAAGAAATTATTGCTACCCTGGCAGCAAGCTGCCATACGACCACCACCACCAGTACTGATCAGGTTCCAAGTAAGGCAACATGCATATACATAACACTTCTTAAACCAAGAATATTTGTTATGTCACTCAACAGACACTAAACAATGCGATTGATTACAAGGCACAAGTCCATTTATTCCGCAGCACGTAACGTTCGCATATCTCCCACTCCCTCCCCCTTGCATCATCGTCTTCCTCACAACCTCTCAATATCTGGCAATTCAACAACAACACATTTGGAAAGAATACAACACCTGAGAAAGAACACAATTTCTCAAAGTTTTATTTACTTTTTTCCCCGTTTCCAGTTGTCGCCTGTGACTCGTGACGTCAAATTTACTGCAAATAGCGTCCCCACAATAAAGAACAGTTGCCTGGTTTATGGAGACCAAGTGATGACAAATGGTGATGAATACCACATGATGATCTCGACAATAAAACTTTGAGAAATGTTCGTTCATTCACAAGCATCAAACTGCATCATTGTATCCCATCTCGTTCATTTTTAGCTCGCCTGTTCGAAGAACAGAGAGCTATAGCGATACCCCCGGCGTGAGCGTGAAAATGTTAAAGTTTTTGGTACAAGTTATTTCCTTTCTAATGTTTTTATCTACCACACTATTTTTTACTGATTACAATATACAAATACATATATTGCTTTAAAATTATTTGGATCAGACTTCACTGCAATGCTTTATAAAAAATATTATTAGACTAGTCTTTTAAAAACGATAAATGTATAAACAGGCGAGCATTGGGTGGCTTTGACACCAACTCTCTGGTTTATTCACCGTTTGAATTTGGAACGGTAATTTGTGGACACCCTGCATACGAATGAAAACGATCCAAATCGAATCCTACCATTCAAAATACTCGAAAGTACCGATAAATATCACAGTAAGACGTTGAAGAGCGAATTGGAAAGCAAATAGGCTGACCGATCGATTCGGGGTGAGGACAAATGGTAGACTAGAGGAAGTGAGGATTGAAGGAATGGGTCGGTTGGGTAAAGCTCATGACGTCACCCAGACAATAGAGTCAGACTAGAGCGGTATCTTGCATATCGGATAGAGATTGCTACAGATCTGTCACTATGTGTGAATCATTGCGAGTGGAATGGAAGCTCAACATTTCGTTTTTCAAATTGTTCGTACTTTCCATCCAATACGGGTTTTAACGATACTAACACGGCTCCGCGGGTTTAAAGAACGAAAGCGGGTCAAACCCACAAAATACGGGTCACTTGCCACGTAAGCACATTTACATTACGTGTACATCGAACTGGGCTTTTCAACTCTTTCTATTGTTGTGCACAATAACAAATTGTGAACTTCTTCCAGTGAGGTTCAAACGAGTCTGTGATCAAACCGAAAGACGTTTTGTCATGTCCTGTGCCTCATGGGCAACATGACCTTTCTCTACCACATGAACCGAGCTGGAACCTGAACATATTGTTAATGGTGTTGCACCATCAAACGTTTTATCATGAATAGCATAGCCATGTGCGGTTTTCTTTGTGGAAACTGTTTCATTCCACTTGTGAGGAAGACTTCTTCCAGACTTCTCAAAATAAGGTGGTGTAGTTAGAAGCAGGATCACTCCAACGGTTTTGTTTTGGTTAAAACGCACACAAGTTGATTTATTCTGAAAATGAATTGATTATCAGCACATTTGACGTTCCTTACTTGAAAGAAGTATGTTATGATCATCGTCCTTGTCCAAGTGACCTCTGAAATGATGTGTAAAAAAGCTGGTCGACAATGTGTATCACCACCTACTTTTCATGAGGCATCTAATTTGTTTTTTAAAGGCTGTATGATCACATAAAAGACAACAATGGCACTTGGTAGAGCTCACTCTTCTGCCAGGCTGAACAGTTTACCTTTGTATCCCACTGATGAGCAGGATCTGGATCTGGACCTCCGAAGTCTAATCGGCTGGTTCTTTTCAACTCCCCATTCGTCCACATATTAAGGTTGTTGAGGGCGTTTCATTGGCTGGGGCTTACAACGCAGGCCGGATCACCACTCCGGTGCATGGTACACAACTTGATGTGCAGGAATTTGCAATTTGTTCATGGTGCCAGTGGTAGCTCGCTGACTCTTTGTGAGGGACACTGTAGGAGCTCTAACGCTGGTAGATGGGACACCCATTTAACATCCATCCAAGGGACGCCACACACCTTGGTGAATTGCTCTGCCTGTGAAACACTGGGATGACAGTTTATAGCTGGGGTGGGATTCAAACCCAGGCTAGACAGCTTGGAGGCAAGTGTGTGTACCTCGAGTCTAGGCCATCCTGCCAGCCCTTGTGTTTATGAGATGGCAGCATATAAATAGTTCTAGTGGGCCAGTTCGTCCATTGGATCAAATTTTGAGCATTAGCTTGCCTTTCACCAAGCCTTGAGGAGCTTGGGCCAGGGTGGGGATTATATGTTTGTTATTATATTTGCCAAAGCCTGGTGTTGGCTCAGTAGTTAGGTTAGCTGGCTTGGGATCTTAGGGTCCTGAGTTCAAGCCCTGTGGGCCGCTGAATTAACACCAGGTGGGGTTGACTTAGCCTGTCATCCTTCTGAGGTCGGCAAAATGATTACCAGTGCCCTGATATTGGGACACAGCATCAGCGGCATAGTCGTGTCGTACCCCAACAAAATGATAGCAACCTGGCAGCCAAGCTGCCACAAGCAAGAAGACGAAGATTATATTTGCCAAATACTACTATTATTATTCCTTGTAATATTATTAGTATTAATTAATATATGCTTTGTTGCAATATTATCGTTGTTTTTGTTATTTATTTTGTAATTGGAATGCCATTCAGTGAAAGGACCTATTAAACTGCTCCCTACACCTTAACATGACATGCTTTTAAAACATGGGAATTCTTTTGGGTTATTTGTGGTTCACTAGTGGAGTACCCGCCCGACGGGCGATATTGTTCCAAGCATGCAACACGTTCTTCTGAACATTACCTTATTTTGGCGGTGTATAGGCAACTGACAACTCTTATATGCAAAAAAAATAAAAAAAACCCAGGTTACCTTCACACAAAATACCTTGAAAATACCTCAGCACTGGAAAAGGTGGGGACAGGAATACTACACGAAATGGTGGAGATTATAATACCCTCCTCCACTGGAGTTGGCGCTCCACGATACACATTGACATCGAGAATTTGTCTCCCCTCCTCTCCCCTCTCATCCCCCCCAAGACCACCAGCAAAGAATGAAAACACTCCTCTACATAAATTTGTGTCATGCTGATCCTCTGTAGCAAGTCTGCATGTAATTGGCCCAGAACTGTAGGAGGAGTAGCGCGACACACAAACACCGTTCCTTGAATTGTGTAACAAGGATTAGCCTAGTCAACTCACGAGATCATGACGATCGTGTTGGTGTATCACACTCCACATCAGAAAGCTCCAGTTGAACTCTGCAAAAACACATACACACACACCACACACACACACACCACACCACCCCATCCATTTATAGTAGATGGAGCATTTGATTATAACATGCTACAGAGGTAGCACATTGCCTTTTAGCTGTTATACCTGGATTTGTTTCTCAGCGTTCCTGTAAACTGTCAGAACGCTGCGTTGCATCAAAGTGCACCGTCCCCTCGGGTGGCGTTAAGCCAGATGTCACGTCTGCTCGAGTTAGCTGGTGGGCGTTCAAAAAAATAAAAAATATCTCGCTGTCTAGCAAAGAGTAGGCGAGTTATTGCCTGCACCCTGGTCGAATTGTACATCTGTGCCATCTGCATTCGAACATCAGGCCTGGTCAGTCAGTTTGTGAAAGACCAATGTCAAAAACCTTCCCTGACTGACCACAAAAAGGTGGGAACGGTTGTGGTCATTGAAGACAAATAAGTAGTAATAGCAGTATTATACCTTGCAAGTACTTTGTCCCACAATTTAAAATGTACAAGATAAGCAAGTGAAGAGCAGGGAAATTGAGGGGGTGATGGTGTGAAGGAAAAGTGTGTTTTGATAAAACATCACCATCTCAGAGGTTGAAAAACTGACCGCCAGCTCTATTTCCTTCGCTGTGTGCATTGCAGAAAACGGCCACTGCTGTCGCGCACTGCAAGCGAGGAAATGGCCTTATAAAGGTGAATGGGCGGCCCTTGGAAATGATCGAGCCATCGACGCTTCAATACAAGGTGGGAAATGGTCAGTGGAGCTTTGGTCCCACCATGACGTGCTTTCATTCCTGTTCACGTCCTGATGGTTTTTCAAGTTCACCAACAGCATCTCTCTCCCTCCTTCCCCACCAGCTTCTTGAACCCATTTTGTTACTGGGAAAAGACAGATTTTCTGCTGTTGACATTAGAGTGCGGGTCAAAGGTGGTGGACAGGTGTCTCAAGTGTATGGTAAGTTTACCTTCAGCTTGCTGTGTCAGACATTTACTCAATCGAATTTCCTTCCTGATTTCCACCATTTTTATGCAGAGAAATACAGGGAATTTGAATACAGCAGGTGGCTATTTGGCCCATCATGCCTGTGCTTTATCCACGCTCAGTAAAAGGTCATAGGTCACTTGATTTCAGGTTTTTATTCATATACAACAAAGCACTACCACTACCAATTTTTTCAGCTGAACTACTCTTCTCTTTTTATGTTGTTTTTATTTTTTTTTAACTTGACATCCAAATTCAGTGATTTATTTCAAGCTGGGACCTGTGATGCGCTTTCCCACCAGGAGTGGCGCTACACGATACACATTTACATAGAGAATTTATTTCGCCCCCTCCTGAACCCCTGTGACCGAATTATTTTATTATGAACAATGAATATTATTTTTATGACTGAAAACCTCCCCAGGCACACAAGTACAACCACGAAATTTCAACTCTTTGACCAGTCAAACAAGAGAGTGCATACAAGTCAAACACACGCCTCCTGACACTCCCGATTATTTATGTATGTGTATATATATTGGTTCACGAAAAAAAATAAGTGACCACTATATTCGTTATTGTTGTGTGTCTGTCTGTATGTCTGTCTGTCTGTCTGTCCCGAGCATAGCTCCGTGGGTTTTGATCCGATCCTGATAAAATTTTGGTGGGAGGTTTATATCATGATCTAGTTGCGTTTGCCTGAAAATGGGCATGGTGCGCCCATTATAGGTGGAGCCACGCCCAAAAAACGTGTTTTTAGGGGATAGCCAATTTCAATTTGCATCTTCTCCTAGGGGGTTTGTCGACTCTGACAGGGGTTTCGGTATTTGGTTAGCCCAATGGCACCTGCATAGCCCCACGGAGCTCGATTTTTCATTTTCGTCACAAGGTCAAGGTCACAAGGTCACGAACTTAGAAAATTGCGAATTTTGACGTAAAAAATTATCTTCTCCGAGCGGTTTGTCGAATCTGGCTGGGGTTTCGGTATTTGGTTAGCCCAATGGCACCTGCATAGTGCATAGCCCCATGGAGCTCTGTTTTTCATTTTCGTCCCATGGTCAAGGTCACAAGGTCACAAACTTAGAAAATTGCGAATTGTGTTTAGGGGTAGCCAATTTAAAATTGCATCTTCTCCTAGGGGGTTTGTCGAATCTGGCAGGGTTTCGGTATTTGGTTATCCTAATGGCACCTGCATAGCCCCACGGAGCTCGATTTTTCATTTTCGTCCCAAGATCAAGGTCACAAGGTCACGAACTTAGAAAATTGGTAATTTTGACAAAATCCATCTTCTCCGAGGGTTTGTCGAATCTGGCAGGGTTTCGGTATTTGGTTAGCCCAATGGCACCTGCATAGGCCCATGGCACCTGCATAGCCCCACGGAGTTCGATTTTTCATTTTCGTCCCAAGGTCAAGGTCACAAGGTCACGAACTTAGAAAATTGCGAATTTTGACAAAAATTCATCTTCTCCGAGGGGTTTCTTGAATCTGGGCAGGGGTTTCGGTATTTGGTTAGCCCAATGGCACCTGCATAGCCCCATGGAGCTCGATTTTTCATTTTGGTCCCAAGGTCAAGGTCACAAGGTCACGAACAAAAACGTCTTTTTAGGGTAGCCGATTTCAATTTGCATCTTCTCCTCGGGGGTTTGTCGAATCTGACAGGGGTTTCGGTATTTGGTTAGCCCAATGGCACCTGCATAGCCCCACGGAGCTCGATTTTTCATTTTCATCCAAGGTCAAGGTCACAACGTCACAAACTTAGAAAATTGCGAATTTTAACATTAAAAATCCATCTTCTCCGAGGGGTTTGTTGAATCTGGCAGGGGTTTCGGTATTTGGTTAGCCCAATGGCACCTGCATAGCCCCACGGAGCTCGATTTTTCATTTTCGTCACAAGGTCATGAACTTAGAAAATTGCGAATTGTGTTTTTAGGGGTAGCCGATTTCAATTTGCATCTTCTCCTAGGGGTTTGTCGACTCTGACAGGGGTTTCGGTATTTGGTTAGCCCAATGACACCTGCATAGCCCCACGGAGCTCGATTTTTCATTTTCGTCCCAAGGTCAAGGTCACAAGGTCACGAACTTAGAAAATTGCGAATTTTGACATAAAAAATATCTTCTCCAGGCGGTTTGTCGAATCTGGCTGGGGTTTCGGTATTTGGTTAGCCCAATGGCACCTGCATAGTGCATAGCCCCATGGAGCTCTGTTTTTCATTTTCGTCCCATGGTCAAGGTCACAAGGTCACAAACTTAGAAAATTGCGAATTGTTGTTTTAGGGGGTAGCCAATTTAAATTTGCATCTTCTCCTAGGGTTTGTCGAATCTGGCAGGGGTTTCGGTATTTGGTTATCCTAATGGCACCTGCATAGCCCCACGGAGCTCGATTTTTCATTTTCGTCCCAAGATCAAGGTCACAAGGTCACGAACTTAGAAAATTGCTAATTTGACAAAAACCATCTTTCTCGAGGGGTTTGTCGAATCTGGCAGGGGTTCGGTATTTGGTTAGCCCAATGGCACCTGCATAGCCCCATGGCACCTGCATAGCCCCACGGAGTTCGATTTTTCATTTTCGTCCCAAGGTCAAGGTCACAAGGTCACGAACTTAAAAATGCGAATTTTGACAAAAATCATCTTCTCCGAGGGTTTCTTGAATCTGGGCAGGGGTTTCGGTATTTGGTTAGCCCAATGGCACCTGCATAGCCCCATGGAGCTCGATTTTTCATTTTGGTCCCAAGGTCAAGGTCACAAGGTCACGACAAAACGTTTCTTTTAGGGGTAGCGATTTCAATTTGCATCTTCTCCTCGGGGGTTTGTCGAATCTGACGGGTTTCGGTATTTGGTTAGCCCAATGGCACCTGCATAGCCCCACGGAGCTCTATTTTTCATTTTCGTCACAAGGTCATGAACTTAGAAAATTGCGAATTGTGTTTTAGGGGTAGCCGATTTCAATTTGCATCTTCTCCTTGGTTTGTCGAATCTGGCAGGGGTTTCGGTATTTGGTTAGCCCAATGGCACCTGCATAGCCCCACGGAGCTCGAGTTTTCATTTTCGTCCCAGGTCAAGGTCACAGGTCACGAACTTAGAAAAATTCGAATTTTGACATAAAACTCATACGACCGCCCAAACTTTGAGAGCTAGGATGACTATTTTTTATGCATAATCTTGAGGTCATTCCCCACCTAAAGTCTTGAAACCATTTTGCTCTATCTCGAACATCTTGCCCGTGGCGCCCCCTTCAAGTTTGTTTTTACGCTGATTTCATCAAAGTATCGATAATCCGAGGAGTGCGAAATGCCTTTTAGCCTATATGACGTTATATTGTTCCTGGAATGTTCCAGAGGAAGTTTTGCACCAAAGGTCATAATCCTTGACCTTTGACCTTTAAAGTTCACAAAGGTCAATTTTCAAAGTTGTGGAATCGAACCGGGTTTTCGACCTTCTTCGCCAAACTAACTCCAATAAGCTATAGCACGTATGCTGTTTCCTTATTTTAATGTCCACAACATTGTTTTGTGACCTTTAAAGGTTATGCAAAGGTCAAATTTTTAAGTTGTTGAACGAAAACGGGTTTTCGACATTTTGCAGCTAATAACCTGTCCCTCGTACCACATCATATTGATCATTTTTATAACTTGGTCAAACATTATCACATTGTCTCATCCTTGACTTCTGAAACAATCTACATCGTCAAATACCGCTGTGAACCATCGTCGTCTTTAGACTTGTGTGTGTGTGTAGTATATATATATATATAGTGTGTAGTATCGTGATCTGTTTTTAAATACAAAGATGAACTGATTCAATTTTCGATGAAACAGGTTAAAGGTCATGTGCCCTTTAAAAATCATTTTTCAGACCGCAACTCGAGTTGGAAGCATCTGATGTCGCTTCTACTTATCTGTCTTCTCTCTCTCTCTCGCACTCCATCTTAAAGGACCTTTAATTATTCATGTGACCTTCACTTGACATCAAGCGTAACCAATGGGTGGAGGCATGTCCATTGATGTATTCGTGTTTAATTCTACTTTTAAAAAGTCTTTCAGAAGAGGTCTTTGCTTATTGTCCAATGCAAATTCACTTGTTTGATGTCAGACTTTCTTTCGCTAAAGACGGACAGACAGACATATTGCAATCGAGGTGTGTGTGTGTGTGTGTGTGTGTGTGTGTGTTTTCAATCAAACTCAACTGAGTTCCTTCATAAAGTTGTACCTCAATTGCACCGCAAGGGAAAATGTGGTGACCCGCCAATATTTCACTTCTGCTTGTCCATCTTGTTCTGAGTGTGCCGGACAAGGGAGTTTTGTTTTGACAGATTTGAAGCATGAGAAGAGTCTCTGTATGTCCATACGTTTCCGCTTTCCCCTCAAGCACTGAGTCGTTTCCAAGATTCTCATGTAAATTATTTGGCAATTCGATGAAAATCATGATGCAGCCTTTGTTTCCAACCCAACCTTTGTTTCATTCATTTGATTTGTGAAACCTTTGTTCAGTTCAACATATCTTTTGAAGCTGTCGGGTGGTTTTGGGTGTTTATGCCTCTTTTCTGCCCCAAGTCTCCATCTGTTTTCTCCTTCAACCCTGCTGCTGGTGTATCCTGTTCCCCCCTTCCCTTTTTTACCATTTCTTTTGTTTTGTTGTCCTGATCTGTTGTAGCTCCTCTACGAGCCTTGACTGTATACAATATTTATTCCTGTTTATTAAATTTCTACATGAGGTCTATCTCCAATACACCTCGGCCTACACACACGCACACACAAGGGTCTGCCCAGCAGGGCACAAAAGACGTCGGCCATTGTAAAGCTTGCAGTGTTTGTGTGAGCGATTTCTGAAGATATCTGAAGATTCAATAGCTCAGTGAGGCTGTCACCATGTAAGTGATGAGGTCCTTGGGTTTGAGTCCTGGGTTGTCAGATTTTTTTCACATGAGCCCCACACAGGAATTTATTCCTGTATTCATATATATATATAGACCCACCCACATCTCTCACCTGTGAATGGAGGGAATAGCCAATCGACTACACCCAGGTGGCTCGGATTATATAAATGATTGACCCCTCCCACACTCCTCTAGCCCAAGTCGCTGCATGAAGTAACCCAAGAAGACTTGCATAAGGTAAGTGCTAACACTGTTTCGAACCCTTCCCAGAGTTCCTCAACAACTACAAAGATGTTCATTGTTCACACATAGTACACACATGAGAATCCCAATGCTATACACCCTCAGCTACTGGAGCTGTTTCATCGCTTATTGGCAAATCATCAGCAATAGCGTAGACAGCAATGCATACCAGAGTTTATATATTGACTGTTTTTGACGTTTGCACATGGTACATGCTTGGGAGCCGTGTGTGTGCGTGTGCGTGCATGTATGTACGTACTGTATATATATATATATATATATATATATATATATATATATATATTTGAAGGTCTCTGTATATGACAGAGAAATGTAAAGCCTACTGTTTACATTGCTTTCCTCGAGATTAGTTAAGCGATTCAAATTTCTTAATGCAAGTGTCCATTGTAATAAAAGGCAACAATAAAACAGTTGGTCTTCCTATTGCTTTACGAAGTTAAAGATCACCACAATCACAACTTCCTAGCCACACAGTGTTCTGCAAGCAAGACATGGCGATTCACCCACGTTGGATGTCTGCTATTGTTATGTTAAGGAATCCCTTCCATTTACTACTTACTAAACCCCACACCCCCTCCCACCAACTTGTCGTCCATATTTGCTTCCTTTCTTGCCTTGCTTTCTGACGAGTATTTATCGTTTGTTTTGTTTTTTTCCCTTCAGCTATCCGCCAGGCTGTTTCGAAAGCATTGGTGGCATATTACCAGAAATGTAAGTGTTTCATGTTGTCCTTTCTTGCTTTCACCATTTCCCATAACATCGATAAGTGTCACTTCCTCCTCCAACCCCACGTGCTCCACTTCCTCATCAAACTGCACTCCTCCCCACCTTGTGCTCTTGAGGTTATATCCAGCCTTCGGACCGACGAAGAAACCTTTGCGTTTATCATGAAATTGAACGGGCTAGAGTTGTCAGTCTGATTGTGGATGTTTGAAAATATCGGTGTTATTTCCTTTCCCCTCCTCCCCTCAGATGTCGATGAGGCATCGAAGAAAGAGGTGAAAGACATTCTCATTCAGTATGATCGCACCTTGCTCGTCGCTGACCCTCGGCGCTGCGAGCCCAAGAAGTTTGGTGGTCCAGGAGCCCGTGCCCGCTACCAGAAGTCCTACCGTTAATTTGTGGCTGCATTGGTTTCTACTCATTTGCTTTTGTTGTCTGGTTCCAAAAACAGTCCAAATAAACATGAGGATGCTCCTGTAACTTTTTTGGTTTTATCTTCTCCAATCAAACCGTTTAGAAACGCTTGATAACCATCAGTTGTGAAATGTCTGACCAACACGGTTTAGTTGTCTTGGACACCTAGACAATGTTTTGCGTCGGTTGGCAAATCCATGTGGCCTATTCTCATTACAAGGTGCTTGTCAGGTTGGTTTTGTGTCGAATCGTGTGTACTCCGAGATGGTTCAAGGTTTGGGAACTTGCGTGTTGTGTAACGGAACAAGCAAGTCAAGTGACTGACCTGTGCAGTGTTTTGCCTCTTGGCCAAGATCCAGACACAACTCTGAATAATATTAAGTTCAGCATGCACCAACTTATGCGAGCAGAAGGGACACCGACCCGGGTTATTGCCCCACTGAAGGATTGTGCACTCATCGACACCTTGACCACGGGGCACCGGGATGGTGATTTACAGTCTTTTCAGGAATTGAATATGCTCCAATCCAACTGAGAATAATCCTTGCTCGAATTGCTGGTTCCAGATAGTCATGACAATACAGTAAGTCCTTGCTCAACGTCATCCCGATTCACACTGTTTCTTTATTGAGTTGCTGATTTATTGGAGAACATACTCATTTAAAGTCGTTCACCGTTCCGTTCTAAAGTCTTTATCTCTAATTTAGTGCCAAACTCGTGATTTTTCCTCATTTTAATAAGTACTGGGGTATAAGCCCACTGAGTATGTACAGTATAGGCCTTGTATACACTGAGCTGTGCATCGATTTACATCGGTGGGTCCTGGGCTGAAGTTACTCAGGTGTGAATGGTGTGTCGGGGAAGTTGCGGCTTGAACGTGTCAATGACCTGAAAGGATTTAAAGATGTTGTTCCCACTCTGTAGAAAGTTATTCTCGGCTTTGCCAATAAAGTGGGTTTTGATACGGTGGAAGATGCCGACGTTGCACAACTTCTGCAATCACACAGAAGAGCCAACCAATGAAGATCTGAAGCGACTGGAGATGAGAAAAAAACGACTCGAGATTATATTCAATTGTTTGTTTAAAATTTTCAAGAATGCAACTACAATGTTCAGCGAGGACTGACTTGATCATTGGGAAGTTTTGCAAGACGAGGACAGACTATAATGTGCTTTGTATCCAGCATTTCATTTACTGTGTACAGGATGTTCCAGGATCCCTGGATTATCTTTTTATTAACTGGTTTATTACTTACACAATCAAAGGTGAACAGAGGTCGTGTTTTCACTCCTGTCTGTCTATGAGCACAATATCTCCAAAAATTACGTATGGATTCAGACAAAATTTGATGGACAGGTTGGGTGTGTGATGACTATTTGATTCAATTTTGGTGAAGATCTGGATACCAGAATTTTTATCGTGATTCTTCACCATTGAGAGATAGGGCCATAAACGATATACAGCAGGCTATTTCAAAAAGTTGTGGGCAGTTTATGACAAAACTTGGTGGATGACTCGTATGTGACAAGAACAAGCTGATTAGATTTTGATTTAGATCTGAATCCAGATCTGGCCTATCGATGGGATACAAAATGTAAACACTTCAGCCTGGCAGAGGTATGTTCTCTTCCGAGTGTTGTTCTAGTTATTTAGAAGACTTTAAGGGGGTACGATGAAGTTGATTTAGGTGTTGACGGTGTTCGTGCGGCCGAAGCAGTTTCTTAGCCGTGGTTTTATTGGGTGGTTTGCCATTGCCATCCCATCGTTCTTTGTCATGCTTTATCCTTTTAAATACTAAGCATCAAGCAAGGAAACAGTACGTGCCGTTTTTAGTCATTGGTACGACTCAGCCGGGGCTTGAACCACCGACATCCCAGACTCGTAGTGGACATTCTGGCCATTACAACACCGAGTCTGGTTCATGTATATCATGTCAACAAAAATAGCCGAATTTTGACCCCAATCCCACCTCCCTTCGATTATGCTATATTAACCCCCCTCCCAATAGGTACGTATTAAAGAGATTAGCCTTAAAGATTCATTTTAAACAATATTCAGAGCTAAATAAAGTGAATGATGTTATGACTGGTACACAATACAATTGTGAACTTTATCAAAAATCAAGAAGGGAACAAACAGGATCATCAAGTACAACTCGCTGAGTCGCATACTTATCTGCTGAACTCTACCTACGTCTTTGATATCCCTCCCGACATCTTTGATTTTTATTTCTTTCACACTTTTCACATTTCTCTATTCAAATTCTTGCTTTTTCTTTATGTTTTGTTAATTTTCCTCTTATCTGCCCATTACTCTTGATCTTCTTCTTCTTCTTTCGGCTGCTCCCGTTGGGGGTCGCCACAGCGGATCATCCGTCATGATCCGCATAATGATTTGGCACAGGTTTTACGCCGGATGCCCTTCCTGACGCAACCCTGGTCGCCTCTTACGACACAGGGATATGGTACACCTATTCTAACCGGGGCATACACCGGGCCCAATACACTGGTACTCACTTCGCCGACCTCGGAAGGATGACAGGCTGAGTCAACCTCCTGGTGTGTATTAATTCAAGCGGCCAACGGGGCTTGAACTCAGGACCTTTTGGATCCCAAGCCGCTACCCTAACCACTATGCCAACACCAGGCTTAAGAAATTACTCTTGATATGTTTGGTTTTTTATCTGTCTCGTCTCCAGGCAGAAGTTAATTCTTCCAAAGTTTTTTTTAGGATCACTCGGCTGCACCTGGATTGTTTTGAGGGTGGAGGAGTAGCAACTGAAACCCGATTCCTATCCAGGCTCCTCTTGGTGACCGTCTTTGCTTATTTGGGTTCCCTTTGATGACTCCGATGCAGAATTTGATCTTTGATCTGAATACATATTACACAGCTTCCAGTGTGGTCTCGATTATCGTGGTAGCGTCTAACCGGTGCTTGACATCAAGTCGGTTTAGCTCCAAGCTAATGGTTTTCACGTTAGGGATACCCTCCACCTGAGGGGGTATAACTTCCTCCGCTTCCCTTCACCAACCCCCTTCTCGTCCATGTTTAAAGTCCCAGATTCTTGGGGCCGACTTTCTGAAAGGCGTTTAATGAGCATTTTACTAACACATGCCTCATCCTTAAACCTTGACAAAACCATCTTTGTACGCACACAGCTAATTTCCCATTTAAACAGCTATTTATGAAGGGAGGTTAACTTCCGTTTAGCTTTGTGCTTATAAACAGCGAGTCGTTTCGTTCTGCATATCTAAGGTTATGAATCATTCCTTTTAATTGTTTCCTTTGTTCAGTGCACCATGTAGGAGGTTACCAAACCAATTTACCTCAATCACCCCACAATGGCATCGACGAACTTCCCTATCCTCTTCTGCCTCCTCTTGAGCTAATTCAAGCACTCCTAACGCATCCATATTCAACGTCCTACATAAACTACAAATCATAAGCCGTGCAATGCTTCATGGTCTCAAACGCACTCTTAAACACACCCGCGCTGACCTGTAAAGATTCCTTTTTATTTAAACGCTTGTCATTCGGTTTTGATCCACATTAGATAAACACTGTTAAACGCCTTTCGTAAATTTGGCAGATGGGTAATTCCAGCGTAACGGACGTAAC
>CM068966.1:14850741-14864879 GCA_035128595.1 Eptatretus atami | reverse complement strand
CCCTTCAATCTCCTGATTTCTCTATCTTCCTGCTTCAATTCTCTGCTCCTTTCAACTATCTCCTCGATAATCCAAACCTATTATTTTTCCTTTATGCTCGTTCAGTTTCCAAAATTCATACTCATTTCGTTTTCAGCTACACTGTCTTTCTTGTTCCTCGTTCTGCACATCTCGTTATCTTCAGTTGGCTGACTTCGTTCTCCTGTCGTAATCTTTGTTCTTTCCGGGACTCTTTTTAGTTCCTCATTTGCCAATCTCGTGGTCTTGCAATTGATCGATTTCCTTCTTCGTGTCTCATTCTTCTTCCATCAATTACTCTATTCTTGCATCTAATTCTTTAATCTTGAGGCCTTCGCTTCCAGCTGTTCGATTCTGTACAGTGTGTTCCTTAACGCTTTCCATTCTCCGCTTCTCGTTCTTTCTTCTCAACTCCTCAGTCGTTTTGTTAACTCAGAAGCTTTCTTTTCCAATGCCTTTCCATCTCCCGCACACCCAACTTTGCTTTGCTTTCTAATTTGTTCCAATCTGCTCAGTGTGCGTTCCTTAACGTTTCCATATCTCCGTTCCTTCGTCCTTGCCTCTCTCAAGAACATCCTCAGCTCCGTTTCTGTAACTCAGAAGCTTTCTTTTCCAATTCCGTTTCTCATCTCCGACCACTCGCAAACTTGCTTTGCTTCTAATGTTCAATCTGCCTCAAGTGTGGTTCCTTAACGTTTCATTCTCTTTCTCTTCTTATTCCTCTTTTAACATCTTCAGTATCGTTCTCTGTAATCCTCCTTCTTTGTTTCTGTGTTTCTTGTAACTCAGAAGTTTTTGTTTTTCAATTCCTCCCTCCATTGCATTGCTTCTCACTCATTCATCTCTTCTTTCCACTGCCTTCCCTCCTCAATTCGCCCTTTTTTGCTGTATTTTCTTAGTTTTTTCTGCCATTCCTTCCCATTTCTTATCTCCCCTTCCAGGAATTTCTCTTTCAAACTGACTTTCCCTTACCTCTTGCTTCATGAGTATCCAATCCATCATCTTGTTTGCGTTTTTCCTTCTGCTTTGTTTTCTTTCTCCTTCACTCCCTCAATTCTCCCTTGCAGTTCTTCGAACTGTTCAGACTTTTTCCAGCAATTCTTCCGTCCCTCTTCCCCAGCTGTCCTCTCCGTCTTTTTATCTTCCATTTTCAGGCTTTCCCTTTCCTGATGCCTGTTCTTATCTCTTCCTTCCCAATTGTTCAACTCCCCATCATGTCACATTTTTCTCTTCCAACTGTATTTCCCTCCACTCTCCTTAGTTCTTTGAACCGCCTTGCTTCCTCCAATAATTTCTCCCATTAGTTTCTTACTCCAAGTCGTGCTCCTTCTGTTTCTTTTCGGAGCTCAGTTTTCCAATTCTTCCTCATTGTTTCCTTCCTGAGAGTACCAAATCTCTGTCCTCTATTACTTTTGTTCAGTTTCTCTTCGACTATTCCAACTGACGGGTATAAAAACACTCCCAAATTCTTTTTCCCACATATTTGCGTTCGTCGACTCTGCTTGGCCAAGTCATGTTTTTTGCCACCGAATTCGTTCCAGTAAATCGTCCAATCCGCCATGTGTCCCCCCGTACACGTAATTTTTCTAGAAGGCTCTCTGCGTACCGTCATGTGACTCGCTCCACATCCACTTTGCACCTACCTCGATATATTCTCCATAATGCTTCACCTTTTCCAAGACATCCCCAATGGCCTGAAGCCTGCAATGCTCGCATAATAATCCTGGCCACGCCTGCCATGGCACATGCCGTGACACGTGCTTAACTTGTGTGACTGGGAGTCAACGCCTCAGTGTGCGCCATTCCTGAGCCATAAAATAGGCGCCTCGCTCCGTGCTGCGCTGAGGTGCATCGCGCCGCCACCTTATGCGACCGCGTCTTAGCCGGCAAAGTTCGTGCCAAGCCGCTCCCACTTGACACACAGTTAGTTGTGGGGTTTATAATTATACAAAAAGAACCGACCTGGGCCATGGATCACACTACTACACAATATACATTCTCTTACCCCCGGCTCCCTCTCGCTTGTGAGGACGCCATCTGCTATCACGTAGGGGTTAATCTTAATCGCTCGTATTTAGAGGATCGGGGTCGCCTCTTCTCACCCTGGACGCGATTCCTGTGAATTTACATTGGAGACGGAGGATTTGAATCCACACTCCTGTCACCAGTGTTGCGAATTCGCGCCCGTCGGCCGTGCGAATCGGCCACGTTGACTTCGCAATCGCGGACCGCCTCGCCCAAGCCGGACGGACAATTCAGTCGTGACCTCCCGGCTAACGCCGGGATCCAGTCAGGGGTGACTCTTCGAGAACGCACACAACCCACGTCCGCCGATCTCTACGCCGGCGCGAAGTAGGTTGAACTCGCCGAAAGCGATATACCTAAGTACCCGCGCGGGATCTACCGAGGATCCTGTACCTCGCTCCACAGGCCGACTTCGGACACGATCCGCTTAAGCGCTCCGTCCGGGCTAAACGGGAAACCGAGCGGTGTTATCGTCGGCCTTGCGGTTCAGATTGATACATTATCGGGCGGCCGCGGCCCACGACGAACCCTTACGTGAAACAAAGATGGACCCAACGAGAAGGACGCAGCGACACGGGGGAAGAATCTCAACAGACAAGGCATTTATTTTACAAACGCGACAACGAATAGACACATTAAAGCAGCAAGTATTCAACTAATGCACCATACATTTCAAATAGAAAACAAGAAGAAGCAAGCTACTTACCGGACTAAACGCTACACACGGACCAACTTACACAATTCATACTTCACGGACTGTGGCGCCGACTACACACACGTTCACACAAAACCCCAAAGAAATGGAAGTCGGCGACTTCCTTAGGTTGCTGTCCTTGGCGCCCGTCCCCGCGGTCGTGGCTCCCCTTGAGCGCCGGCCGGCAAGGAGCCTCTCCGGCGCGCCTGCCCGTACAGGCTCTCGACGCTTGGACCGAGCAGCCGACCGACAGGCGAGGGAGCACACGCCGAACCCGGAGCACAGGACGAGCGAGTGCCGAACAGGAAGCCAGCAGGCAGAAAAAACCTCAGAGCAGAAGACGAATCAACGAATGAAGAGAAGAAAGCATCGACAGACGAAGAGAGGCAGAAGCTATCGACGATCGAAAGAGAGGCAGAAACATCGACGCGAGAGAGGCCAGAAGCATCCACGACGAAGAGGAGAGAAGCCTCACCGCCTCCGCCTCTTATACGCCCAGGCGCCACGCCCCGTCTCGGTACCCTTCCTTCGGGCGCTTCGAGAAGCGGGGCGTTACCTCTCCTTCCCTCCCCACCTGCGTCTTGATGGGGGGCGAGGCGCAAGCCGTTGCGCGCCTTCAACGCCAAACGTCGTACGTAGACCGCTGAGGATGGCGTTCGTTGGTTAGGTAGCTTGTGAGATGGTGGCGTGTTGTGAGGGTGAGCGGGGCTGCGTTGTTAAGAGTGGTCGCGATGGTTAGCGTTGATTGTGTATGGGTTGGCGTTTGAGTTGAAGTGTGAGTTGGCGTTGGTTTGGCGTTGAAGTGTGGTTGGCTTCGGAAATAAGCAGAACAGAAAAACGCCTAACTAAAGATATCGCAGCACCGAATATCACCATTAATATCCCTCTATACAACGGGTGGGTGTTGGAGCTAACTACCACATGTACTTCAGAAAATACCTCACCTATGGGACCTTTATGAATGTGCGAATTTCCACAGCCGTAACATTATATTATATTTATATATATATATATATATATAACATTATATATATATATATATATATTATATATAATATATATATACCACGTGGGGAGAAACAAGTATGATCACACTGGCGATTTTGCAGGGTTTCCCACTACAAGCACGTAAGGTCGTCAATTTTTATCATAGGTACACTTCAGACTGTGAAAACGACGGAACTAAACAAAAATCCTAAAATCCAATTGATATGATGTTTAAAATTATCTAACCTTGCATTTTATTTGCATGAATAAGATTCTTGATTAGCATCAGAAAAACAGAACTTATATTGGTGTTACAAAACCTTTGTTATGGCAATACAGAATCCAGGAACGATTCCTGTAGCTCATAACCAGGTTTCACAGCTTGCAGCAGGGATCTTTGGCCCACGCCTCCATCAGATCTGTCTTCCAGATCCTTCAGGTTTCGGGGCTGTCCTGGGCAACACAGACTTCAGCTCACCTTCGAAGATTTTCATTGCTTCAGAGTCTGGGAACGGCGAGGCCACTCCAGGACCTTGAGATGCTTCTTACGAGCCCACTCCTTAGTGCCACTGGCTAGTGTGATTCGGTCGTTTGTCATGCTGGAAGACCCAGCCACGCCCCAATCTTCAATGCTCTTGTGAGGGAGTAGAGTTGTTGGCAACATCTCGCGATACATGGCCCCATCCATACCTCCCCACTCAATACGTTGCATCTCCTGTCCCTTTGCAGAAAAGGCATCCCAAAGATGATGTTCAACCTCCATGCTTTCACGAGTGGATGGTGTTCTCTGGGGTTCGTACTCAACCTTCTTCTTCCTCCAAACACGAGCGAGTGGAGTTTTAAACAAAAAGCTCTAATTTGGTCTCTCGACCACATCGACCTTCTCCATCCCTCCTCTGATTCCAGATGGGTCAATTGGAAACTTCAGACGGCTGGACACGCGGGCTTGAGCAGAGGGACCTTGCGTAGCGCTGCAGGATTTTAATCCATGACGGCGTAGTGTTATTTATGGTTTTCTTTGACTTTACTGTCGGTCCCAGCTCTCTTCAGGTCATGGACCAGGTCCTGGTGTAGTTCTCGGGCGATCCCTCCACCTTTCTTCATGATTCATTAGAGGCTCCACGCAGGTGAGAGATCTTGATGGGAGCCCCAGACGCAGGAGATGGACCTGTTATCTTGAACTTCTTCCATTTCAATAAATTGTGTAGCCAACAGTATGGTTGGCCTTCTCACCAAGCTGCTTGCCTATTGTCCTGATAGCCCATCCCAGCGTTGTGCAGCTCTACAATTTTGTCCCTGATTGTCCTTAGACAGCTCTCTGGTCTTGCCCATTGTGGAGAGTTGGAGTCTGAGATTGAGTGTAGACAGCGCTGTCTTTTATGGCGATAACAATTCCAACAGGTGCATTAATACACATACTGAGTGGAGAATGGGAGGGCTTCTTAAAAGACACAAGACCAACAGCTGTGAGAGCCGGAATTCTACTGGTTCGGTATGATGAAATACTTATTTCATGCCAATAAAAATGCAACATTAATATTTAAAAAACATCTACAATGTGATTTCAGAGATTTTTGTTTTAGATTCCGTCTTTCACAAGCTTGAAGTGTGACCTATGATAAAAATTACAGACCTCTACGTGCTTTTGTAAGTGGGAACGGCAAAATCGCAGTTATCAAACACTTCGTTCTCCCCACTGTATGTATGTATATATATTATATATATTAGATATATATTATATTACTATATATATATATATTTATATGCATATGATATACTGTATATCTGTTATATGTATGTTTATACGAGGTGTTTTCAAAAAGTATCCAACCTTAATTTTCGTGGTAAACACATTAAGCTAGGGAGGGGTGTTTGGTCACGTTTGTACGGTGATCCTAATTCGTAGCATCAATTTTTCCCGCCTGGCAGAAAGCTGTCAGTCGCAACAGCGACCGCCGATTGGGAGTGAGGAAGTGTAGTGAGCCTGCGGATTTATCGTTTTTTGACAAAATGACGGAAAAACTTGAAAACAACGCTACTGCCATCAAAATTATTTTGTAAAGCCATTTGCGCGATCCCAATCGAAACGATCTGCAAGATTCACAGGCCTTCGGGAACCGAAGCAATGGCACCACACAGATTATTCAAGAGTGGACAACCGCTTCAAGTGGTCGCACATCAGTGGAAAGTGAAACACGCTTCTGGTAGCCCTCAAATCCACGAAAATTAGATCGTCAGTTGGACCAGTGAGGGACCCTGCTTGATGCAGGAATCTTCAATTCATGATCAGGAACTTGGGCAGACGAGGCGGGCGTCAGCAATTGATCCCTTCATGCCCTGCTGACTGAGGATTGGACTTAAGGATTAATCTCAGCGAAGTCGTGCCCAAAGCTTGATTAACATGAGCAGAAGCAACTCCGATTTGGGATCGCCCAGACATGGCTGGGACTGTGGACAGCGATGCCAACTTCTTCAACACAGTGATCACTGCGATGAGACCACATGTGATCCGTCATTTTGTCAAAAAACGAAATCGACGGCGCTCCACTTTACACTATTTTTTTTTTTTTTCTCTGGTTTCAGGGTCAAAGAGCAGAAAAGGTCGCTTTGGAATAAAAGTCAATATTTCATCCAGTGGACCTTGAAATCTTGTTAACGGGAAGAGCGTTTCGCTCGAACGGCTTGCCTCGGGGCGGTGTTTGCCTCCGAAGGGAAGGAAGAGTCTTCTCTCTGAAGGACTTGCCCTCCGGTGGTGTTATTACACACTTGTGCGACAGAGCAATGACCTTTGTTGATTGGTTGCTTGGTCCAGAAAATAGAAAGCATACCCCACCAAATGTTACACACAGCTTGGTGCGAGAGAACCCTTCAAACTTGGACTACTCCGCTGCTTCATGCGAAGAATCATTTTATCAATCACACAAGAATCATTGATGAATTGAAAACAGTTTAATAAAACAAACAAAGCATGAAATGAAAACAAATTTAAATGTTTTACATAACACGTGCATCTTGGTGCATTGTGTCGAGTCCAAGTGTTCATTTCTACCTTTTGCATAATCTTTCACATTCTGGGTTTAGTGTTAAGATTCTTGATCATTGAAAACATATCGTCATTATTTAGACAAAGTCACTGTTCATCAACAACACTTCAGGAATGTTGTCCTTCTCAATATCTTGACACGAGTTCAATGTCTGCTTACAGTACGTGTTCATCAGAACATTGTATGGTTAACTTTCATCGGTTCTTTGATGTTTCTGTAAAGTTTGAGAACTGAGTGAAGGCCTTACTGCATCGAAGCACTTCAAGACTTCAATCTGAATGTATTTTTATGTTGTTAAACTTGATGATTGAGTTAAGGCCTACTGACGTTCAACACTGTAGGGTTTTCACACCTGGATGTATTTATTTGATGTTTGTTTAAACCTGATGACTTGAGTAAAGGCCTTTACTGCACGTTGAAACACTGTAGGGGGATTTCACACCTGTATTGTATTTTTTGATGTTCATTTAAATGTGATGATTGACTAAAGGCTCATACACACAGAACACTTTGGGACTTCACATCTGATGTATTTTTTGATGTTGATTTAAGCCTGATGATGAGTAAAGGCGCTGACTGCACGTTGAACATTTGTGGGACGCACACCTGAATGTAATTTGAATGTTGATATAAATTTGATATGATTGACGAAAAGCCTTACACACACACAACACTTGTGGACTTCCAATCTGTATGTATTTTTTGAGTGTTGAATAAACCGATGATTAGTCAAGCCTTCTGCACGATTGAACATTTGTGGGACTTCACACTGAATGGATTTTTGATGTTGAATAAAACTTGAATGCTTGACGAAAGGCCTTACTGACGTTGAACACTTGTAGGACTTCATACATGTATGTATTTTTTGATGCTGTATTTAATGTGATGATTGACTAAAGGCCTTCAAACACACAGATCACTTGAAGGGTTTCACACGCTGTATGTATTTTTTGAATGTTTATTAATAAATTGATGATACACTAAAGGCCTGTACTGCACCTTGGAACATTTGTGGATTTCCACACCTGTATGATTTTTGATGTTGCTTTAAATTTGAATGACGATTTGAAATTCTCAACACAGAGAACACCTGTACTAGTTATCACTTCCTTCGACGTTCTCCTTTACGGGATGTGAGAGAACTGTTCTTCTTTTGTTTGCTGAACACCAACTGGTATATTCAACGTCCCTGACAAAGAGTCGTGTCACATGATGATTGAGGAACTTCGTGTCGACCAACGGAGAAACACTTGGAACAAGAATCCTTTTTTCATTGTTTTCTCTGCAATGGATTCACAAAAGAGGTATAATAAATCCCTTTTAGAATGAAACATTTTACACAGAAGCACATTGTACTCCATGGATCAAAAAATTGAGCGATGGGAAGAGGAGACGAAAGAAATAGAAAAAGGAAAAATAAAAAATGAAGGAAAGAGTAAAATGAGAGCGAGAAAGACAAGGAAAGAGAGAGAATAACCCAAACACACACACACACACACACACACACAACACACAACACACACCCGGGCTTTTCCTCCTATCATCAGAGTGGGGGTCCTAAAGGCATTTGCCCCCAATCCGTCCATCTGGCGAGTTGCCACTGCCTGAAGGGCCAGCATCGAGGGCACTCTCTATTTCTTGCATTTGTCGGTTTTGCAAGGTGAGGGTTTACGGTTGTCCGGAGTGCAAAATCTTAGCCACAAACCTCCTAAAAAAGTACTCACTGCAGTCGAGGACGATCCGCAGAAGTTGTGGCACTAGATATGGATGGCCTTGGCTCACAAGGAACTCTCCACCCTTTGACAGGTTTTTGTTTAATTCTGGTGAGGTCCATTCAAACACCCTCCCACCCAGACACCTGGTGGGGGAGACGATCTTTTTTTTTGATAGATGACATGCACTGACCCCTCATGCTTCGAGCAAGCAGATATCTTCGGGAACTCTCACCAAAAACCTATGTGGGAGAGACGGTTTAGCACTGACACCCGACCATGAAACGAGGTTATTACGGTGACATGTACTGCAGCAATCACAGATCTAATCCGGCCTGACCTGTCTGGTAGAACTGCCAATCCAGATTGGCTGCTCACGCTCCACTCATTTGTCCTCTTTGTTCCCTGCCTGTGCAACAACTTCCAATTCTCTTCATCTCGCTTCTTCCTTTCCAGGTTTTGAAGACAGCGTTGCGCACCATTCTCAATATCCCCATCCAAAACCAGTGATCTTTTCTGCCCTCATTACCACCACCACCACCCGTCCTTCCCAATTCAGTCCCTCTGAGAGTTTCTTCTTATCCATGCTTGTCCACCTAAGTTCCCCCCACACCCATTTTTTTGTTCGGACCGCCCTCTGTCTTGGCCTTCGGCTCTGGCTGTTGGTGTTTCCCCTCTGCTCGGGCGTTCTTTTGTTCTTTGTGTTCTGATCCGTTCAGTGTACTCATACTCGGTATTTGTCATGGATGTGAGTGCATGTCGTGACAGATCGACTCCATCCACCGTCGCCACGTGCAAGTTCTCCGTAACATTCTCGACGATCAAAACAAATCGGTTTCTTAACGAGCTTTGGTGTCGAGTATTACACGGCATGAACGGCAAGTACAACGTCTGTCCTGTGAGAACACCTCCGTACAATGTACATTAATCGTTTGTTTGTAAATGGGTGACAACTTACAAATGTTGATGAGGTTCCAGACCTTGTCCTGAGAGGGCGATTCATCACAAACTCAGATTGATTCTTCATTTTCACAACAAGATCTGAAAATACAAATAAGGGACAAAGAACAAGCGTGTCAGGTACATTTAACACAGTTTAACATTACATTCATTCAAAAAGGACAACAGGTGATCAATTACACATGGCAGGTTATTTACTACACGAACGGCACCAACGTGTCCACCAAGGTCATCCGAATTCGTCACAACTTGTTTGAGATATTGGATCTGTCACCTTCGTGATAGTGCGAGCTGATATGTACGAAAAACATGTCCTAGGATTTTTTGCTAAATTGATTTTTTTTTGTGGGTTTGATACCATTTTGGACCATAGTAACGAAAATTTTCGGGTCCAAATTTTCGGGTCCCGGAACCCGTTTTTTCGGGCCCTTTTCAAAATGGCCCCATCAAACAGGTCTAGGCTCATATCTCAGTAACTAATTGAGGTTTTAATGATTTTTGTTGTCTAATGGGTTTTTCAGGGGTGCTGAGTCCAATTATGAGGGTATCAGACCTATAAAGGTAAAGTTCATTTGGTTAGGGTCAAGGGTATGTAGGGAAGAGGAGGGCATAAGCACTATAGCTGACATAAATGGTGTTGTGGTGCTTCAGTAACAGAGCAAATTTTCGGCAATAATTAGTAGATACATATTATACATTATCAGCATCAGATAATCATTTAGCAAAGATGACTTCACATTATATATAGTCAACTATGATGTTTGGATCATGCATGAATGTCATCGTCAAATCTAGTTTATAATGTTACGAGATGCAGTTTTGGTAATTAAATTGTTACACATCAAGTTGAATTTATTGGTGACATTTTTTTATGTTTCCAGATGTTGGTCAGAATACGAGTATGAACAGTGGGCAGTATCATATACAATGTCTCAAGACCTCTTGAATAGCTGCATTGTATGCCTAGCAGGGTGAATCATCACAGAAGAAACTGGTCAAGAAACCTGGTGTCAACAAAAATTACTGACTTATTGGCATGTCAAGAGGCGTGTATTATTGGGAGAGAATGAGCTCAAGCCACTTGTTAGGTCGTTGTGTAGTTTAGATGAATTTCATGCTAGAGATATTCGATATCATAGTGAGTGCCGCAAGCCACATTGTGAACAAAGACATTTAAAGAGCTAGAAAGAGGAAGCTGGATCAGAGGAATCTCTTCTCTCTCTCCCAATTTTCATCAAAAAGAGGCCCTGGCCATCCTGGAAATCCCAAGAAGAGACCCGTCAAGGCGCTTTCAAACTGTGCAAAAAGAGGTGAAATGTATATTTTCTCCCTGCAAGTTTTGTACAACCATCTGACTCCACAAGAGCTCCATCGTTTCTGAGTGACCCTATGAGGTCAAACTCTGCTTGATATCAAGAGCAACACTAAGGATGACACCATCAGGGTATGTGTCTCTGGCTTGGAACAGTCGGGGGATGCTACTGCCCAGGAAAAGTATTATCATAAAAAATGCTTACGATATGCTCAACGGACATTCTCAGACAGTGTCAGTAAGGATAAGATTACTTCGGAGATTGTGTGATGACTGTGCTCTTATCAGTCAAAATCTCACTCTCTGTTGGTGGTGTTTGTCCTGAGTATGAATGACATCAACAATGAGTTATATCAATTCTTGAAGAGTATCACATAGAACAGCCTTTATTGTGGCAACCAAAAAAGTACCTAAAAGAGTTGATTCAAGAATATCTTCCCAATGTCAGTTTGTAAATCTGTTCGTAAAAATGAAAGCGAAAAAGTGATTTTTATCAAAGTCATCAGCCAGGCAGTTGAACATGCAGCAGCACAGAATACTTCAGTCAATGCTTGGTTAGCTTGGCTAATGGACTCAGGGATGAGATCATAGTCATCACATTTTGAAATTCAGTGTGATTGAGCAATTTCAAAAAACCCCCTATGTTGCAATTCTTTCTCACCAACTCTTATTTGGACCTCATATTAAAGAGTCACTGGTAGGAGAGATGTTGAAGTGCAAAAACTACGTTGATGTTGCATGTCATTCCTGATGCAAAATACAAGAAGTGAAGGCAAGTCAAGCATAAAACCCAAGAATGATGGAGATTCAGGCATGATGGAGTAGAAACGCCCCTGTCAATTGGACTGCCACTGTCTGTTCATTCCCGAGTGCGTGACAAAAGTCTTATGGACCATCTCACAACTGTGTATGTTGGCAGATGACGATCAGCACATACTCACATTGAAAAGTGTATTTGAGCATGCTGCTGTGCTGATAGAATGCAAGAGACTGGAGGTTCTGTGTCCCCTGACTTTGTGAGAGAAGGGTGTGAATGTCTGGTTTGCGGTCACAACAACGATCTTCTGGAAGATACTCCCTATGGACAGAATACATTCCATGGAACACTTGTTGTCCTTAATCAGAGGAGGATAAGAATGCTGAACGATCAACACCCCTCTAGTAATCCCAGCAAGGTCCCTTCTGACCCTCTGAAAGTTAGATCAATTATCTTGGATGAGCCAACCATACAGCTGAAACCAATCCATTTTGGGAGTACAAGATTGGCCAAAGAGAACAACTGTTACCAAGTAAAACACTATGACCCACACATGGGCACTCACAAACTACCTGCTAATGAAATACTCCAAACCACAGGTTGCTGGTTTATCAGATGTAACTGGAGAAAGCATCAACATTTCAGAAACTTCTGTAAGGTCACATGGAGGACCTAGGCCAAGGTGAGTGCAAGGCCAAATTGAAGGCCCGGCCTATCTCTGTTACCATTCATCACCTGCTGACTCCTACTGAATTCTCTGCTTCATGCCTTGGAAGCAATCAACTGCTTGTGGATTCTAAATCCTACAAGGTGGGGAATGGAACGGCAAAAAGGAAAAGCTTGCAGAAACAAGATGTGCATGCCAACGTGGGCAGCAAACACAATCTCTTCTTGTATCCCACAAGGACATCGTTTGATGTCAAGCAAACAAACTCTGAGTCTATTGCAACCCCTCTTCAAGAGCTTCTTCCCACTGACTATGCAACAGCTGATACACTGTTTTGAGACGCAAACAAAACAATCTGCCGTATTGTGGGTCCCGAGAGACGCACGACTCATAACAGTGACCTTGATTTGTATAATCTGCAATCAGATTAAGAGTCTGTTGGCAACCGAACTTGGGTCTTGAGGGCTGGTATCATTACATGTTGCATTTTGCCTCACTGCATGCCTGGGAAAGACGTTGAGGGCAAGCCGGTGTTGATACCTGTGCTGTAGAGAGCGGTAATCTTACTCTTCTGCAGCACTGCAGAGGAATTTATGGTGGCAGGCATTCAGAGGGGGCATGGAGTACCACATATTAATGCCCGTGGCCATCATGACTGATGAAGTTGATGCGCATCATTGATAAAATCTAAACAAGCCTAGACAGTCGTGTTAGATGTCCATAATCTTGAGCATGTAGAGTAATCTTCCATATTGAGTGTCTACTTCTTTTATACCATAAACATTTAGTACTCTGTAATTAACAATTTATTGAATTAAATATTACTGTGCTTGATAGCTTTAAGCCAAATGAGTCCATTATTCACGTTGCTGCGAAGTAATTCGTGTTTTCGAGAGTGTGTTTTGTTTTCCATGAGGAAATTCTCTACAGTCAAGAGGAATCTTTAATTTAATGGTGTCCTATTCCCACAGATAGACATTGAGGTTTGTACCAGTATTTGTAATATTTAAGTATTCTAGTCATGTATAGTTTTGTGGCTATGAGTAAGCTGAAGAAAAAAAACTTCACCAAAAAAGTGGTTTGTGTTGAGTATTTTTGCGTTGTAGCCTTGACCTTGCAAAAAGAACATTGCCCCCCTACCACAAATCAATCAGAACCCTCATACACTTGAGACCCAGCACCTGAAAAAAAACCACCCAATATAGACACAAAAATCATTAAAATCCATCAAATAATACTGAGATTGTCTAATTGGGGGTTTTTCAGGGTGCTGAGTCCAATTATGAGGGTTCCAGATTGATTTGTGGTAGGGGGAAATATTATTTTGGCAAGGTCAAGGCTACAACTGCAAAAAGAACTCAACACAAACCACTTTTTGGTAAAGTTTCAGCTTACTCATAGCCACAAAACTATACAATGACTAGAATACTAAATATCAAATACTGGTACAAGAGCACTCAATGTCTACTGTGGGAATAGGAGCAACCAATTAAACAAGATTCCTCTTGACTGTAAGAATTTCTCATGGAAAACAAAAACGAACTCCAAACACGAATTACTTTCCAGCAAGTGTGAAAATGATCTTATGGCTTAAACTATACAAGCACAGTAATATTTAATTAATAAATTGTTAATTACAAGTGACTGAATGTTTATTGGTTATAAAGAAGGAAGTAGACAGCCAATATGGAAGATTTACTTACATGCTCTAAGATTATGTGTAGACTAGTCTACACGACTAGTTAGGGCTTGTTTAGATTTTCTCAGACTAGTCTGTTACATGTAATAGTCAGCGCTTATGAGCTCATTGTCAATCCTGATCATCATTGTCTTGCATTTGGTAGTCAGAGAAATTGTTACAACCTGAAGTGAAACATTTGCGGAGAGGAGTACAGGACAAATTGTTTTTGGTGCAGGAACAATTTCCTTTACATAATGTTCGACACCCGCATTTTACCAGCT
>CM068966.1:14819210-14841710 GCA_035128595.1 Eptatretus atami | reverse complement strand
CCTGTCATTGTCCATACCCACCCCCTTAATTTGTCAAAACCCAATTTAGCCCCCAACTTATTTTTTTGTTGTTTTTATGTTTACCCCTTTCCCGCTATAATTCGTCCCCTAACCCCCTTTATCGTCCTTGTTCGGCTAACCTATCGTCCCCTAGCCTACTCCCAGTTTGTTTGAAAGAATGCTTCACCACAGGATTCAGAGTACCAGGCGATAGGATGGGTAATATAACAAGGTGAGATGGGATGAATGTGTGCGTTAGAGAGCAGGTGTCTCTGGAAGAATTCCCAGGCTGAATGGATATAGAGACTAGTCCTGAAGTTTTTAAAGTAAACCTGGTGGCTAATCTTTCCATTGTGAAATTTAGTTTTGAGCTTTATTCACATGAGCAAGAATTTTTCATTCTTGTTGTTAAAGCAACCATTGTACATTGGAGTATTTTTGAAGGCATTGGGTTTTTAATGAAGTGTAAGCTTGTTGAGCAATTGTGCTTTTGGATCGGACTGATCTGAGCGTATGGTTGTTCATTGATTTGCAGAAACCAGAGAAGGATGACTGGACCAATGGACTCGAGGCCGTAGAGTTGGCTTTGCAACTGGAGAAGAATGTGAACCAATCACTGCTGGATCTCCATGACATTGCTACGAAGAAAAAGGATCCTGCAGTAATTTGAGCATTTATGTCCGATTGGCCAAAGTTGTTCCCAAGGATATTTTATTGGTTTCTGTAGAATATTTTTCTTTTTGAAGTCAAGAGTTGCATATCGCTCTGTCATTCCGATGTGTGAGTTCTTGGAGCGAGAGTACCTGGGTGAGCAAGTTGAAGATCAAGAAACTCGGAGACTTCATGACCAATCTGATGCGCCTCGGTGTTCCGGGCAATGGTGTCGGTGAATACCTCTTCGACAAGTTGACCCTCAAGATGAGGGAGCTGATTAGGCCTTGTGACCTCAAAGCTCTTCCTTCCTTGTCATTCACTTTAGTTTACATTAGCCAAAACATCCATGACACTGCACATCCTGTGTCACGGTTCACCTTTTTTTGCAATAATCACTTGCCGCCTCCTCACCCACACACTTCATATAAATGGGAGGAAGTTGCTTGAGCCAAGCAATTTAATCCCTTGGCCTGCATTGATTTTATCATTTCCTTTACTTGCTCCTCAGTGTTTCCCACTAAATTGCAAAATAAAAGCTGAGCATTGAATTTTGTTTTTCGTGGGTTATTCAAAAGTAAATTTATTTTTCAAGATCATCCCCATGCTTAATAAATAAATAAATGGGGGCTATTGTAATCGGTGTTCGTCCATCTGTCATGCTATCGTGTAAAAATTCACAACTTGATTATTATTAGCTAAGGCAAGATGAGAGCAGTATCATATTTGGCCCTGCTCCTGAAAGTAGTCAAAAGGTTAAACTTTTATTTTAATGAAACTACAGTATATATGCAACAATATTGTGATGCATGAATATGTATATAAATTTTGATCCTGGCTTATGCCCCAAAGGGTGGGGACCTTGGGTGAAACAGAACAAAGACAAGTTTATTTGATATGCATATCAAGTTCTGTTGGAACTTGGTGCCATCTTTCAAATTTCTTTTAGGTGAGTGTGGGATTTGTGATGGCATGCCATTGACTTATCTTGTGTTGTTAATGCGAATACAAGTTTATCCTTCCCATATCAATGTGCCTGATGTGAAATGTGAGGCTTGATTTAAATCTCGGTGTGGCTCTGAACTCTGTCATCTGTGCTGAGGAAACTTGATATGCAAAAGGGTTGAGCCATGTTTGAAAATGTATAGGTAGTTAACTTTTAGGATTGTCTCTGCATAATGTTGGTCTATCAACCGTAGTGTCATACTGGAGGGTGTTTTACATACTATACAGATCTTATCCTGTCTCCCATGTGGTGGGAGGTGGTATTGCATTGCTTGTTCAGGACAATTTATTTTTTTCTGGTTCGTTCAAGCAAAATACTTTGGATCCCAAATGGTTTGATTTAATTGCATCAAAATGTCATCCTATTTTATACCATATTAAATTAGAAGGGCGCTCGCAACCGCATTCCTCTGCCACGCAATCGATGCCTGATCTAACAAAACGTATCGATCCCAATACGTTTTTGAAATATCATGCTTGTATGTCGTTTTTGGCCTGACCTTGATGGTGAAGAATCACAAAAAATAATTCTCAGATCCTGATCTTCACTAAAGTCGAATCAATTTGTCTTTGTCATATACCCTGTCCAAGTTTATTGTGCTCTTTTTTTTGGTTTAGCCCTATATCAATGGTGAAGAACTACATTCGAGTAGCTGCATCCAGATTCATATCTTCACCATCTAATCAGTTCGTCTGTCACACACCCAATCTGCCACCAAATTTCATCAGAATCTCTCAACTTTTTGAGATATATTGCAGACAGGGGTAAGGAAATTATTGGCATATCTGGAAAATCAAAGAAACAGCACTGGTTAGATCTTCAAATTTTGTAAATGGTCGTCATACCAAGGTAAACCTTTCCCACCCGAATAAGGGAGGGGGAGGGACAAGGACTTGCCAACATTTCTCATGAACACAAATGTGACCATTTGCTCATCAGTTTGTATCCCACCACATCTTAGTCTGACCCTGAAAATTTTACCCCATGCTTACCGTGACCAGGTGGTTAGGGCAGTGGCTTGGGACCCAAAAGGTCCTGAGTTCAAGCCCGTTGGGACACTGAATTATATATATATATATATAAAAACCAAGTCGAAAACACCAGGGGGTTGACTCAGCTGCCATCCTTCCGAGGTCGGCGAAATGAGTACAGTTGTACTGGGCCCGGTTAGAATGGTGTACCATATCCCTGTGTGTCGTAAGAGGCGACCAGGGTTGCGTCAGGAAGGGCATCCGGCGTAAAAACCTATGCCAAATCATTATGCGGACAACAAAACGAATTTCCATACCGGATCGGTCGAGGCCCGGGTTACCAACGACCGCCACCGGTACCGTGGTCAGCGGTACCAGTGGAAATTGTGCTACTGCTGGGCGAAGGAGGAGAGGAGACGGGGAAGGCGAGTCCGGAGGCAGTGGGAGAGGGGGAAGGGTAGAAGTGTGCAGGTGAGAGTTGGAACTCTGAATGTTGGGATGATGACTGGCAAAGGGCGAGAGTTGGTGATATGATGAAGAGAAGAAAGGTGGACATACTGTGTGTACAAGAGACCAAGTGGATGGGGAGTAAGGCTAGGAGCATTGGAGGTGGTTTCAAACTGTTCTACCATGGTGTGGATGGGAGGAGAAATGGTGTCGGGTAATCCTGAAGGAAGATTATGCCAAGAGGGTATTGGAGGTGAGGAGAGTGTCTGACCGAGTGATGAGTGTGAAGTTGGAAATTGAAGGGGTGATGATGAATGTCATCAGTGCATATGCCCCACATATGGGGTGTGAGATGGAGTATAAAGAAGATTTCTGGAGTGAGTTAGATGAAGTGGTGGAGAGTGTATCCAAGGATGAAGAGTGGTGATTGGAGCAGATTTCAATGGGCATGTTGGGGAAGGGAATAAAGAGGATGAGGAGGTGATGGGTAGGTACGGTCTCAACAAGAGAAATGTGGAAGGGCAAATGGTGGTAGAGTTTGCAAAAAGAATGGAAATGGCAGTGGTAAATACATATTTCAAGAAGAAGGAGGAACACAGGGTGACATACAAGAGTGGAGGAAAGTGCACACAGGTGGATTACATCTTAAGCAGGAGATGCAACCTGAAAGAGATTAGTGACTGTAAGGTGGTGGCAGGGGAGAGTGTCGCTCGACAGCATCGATTGGTGGTCTGTAGGATGACTTTAGAGGTGAGGTTGAGGAAGAGAGTGAGGGCTGAACCAAGGACCAGATGGTGGAAGCTGAAGGAGGAAGACTGTTGCGTGAAATTTAGGGAGGAGGTGAGACAGGCGTGGATGGTGGTAAAGATGGGTGGGATGATTGGGCAACTACAGCAGAAGTGGTGAGGGAGATAGCTAGGAAGGTACTTGGTGTGACATCTGGACAGAGGAGGAGAATAAGGAGACTTGGTGGTGGAACGAGGAAGTACAGGAAAGTATAAGGAAGAAGGGTTTGGCGAAAAGGAAGTGGGATAGTCAGAGAGATGAAGAAAGTAGGCAGGAGTACAAGGAGTGCGGCGAAAGGCAAAAAGAGAGGTGGCAAAGGCCAAGGAAAAGGCATATGACGAGCTGTATGAGAAGTTGATACAAAAGAAGGGGAAAAGGATTTATACCGATTGGCAAGACAGAGGGACCGAGCTGGGAAGGATGTGCTGCAGGTTCGGGTGATAAAGGACGCAAATGGGAATGTGCTGACGAGCGAGGAGAGTGTGTTGAGAAGGTGGATGGAGTACTTTGGAGCTGATGAATGAAGAAAATGAGAGAGAGAGAAGGTTGGAAGAGGTGGAGATAGTGAATCTGGAAGTGGGGTGGATCAGTAAGGATGAAGTGAGGACTGCTATGAAGAAGATGAAAAGTGGAAAAGGCGGTTGGCCCAGATGGTATACCAGTGGAGGCTGGATGGCTTAGGAGAGATGGCAGTGGGTTGTTAACCAGATTGTTAATAAAGTCTTGGAAAGTGAGAGGATGCTGGAGGAGTGGAGATTAAGTGTACTGGTTCCGATTTTCAAGAATAAGGGTGATGTGCAGAGCTGTGGAAATTACAGAGGGATAAAGTTGTTAAGCCACACCATGAAGGTGTGGGAAAGAGTAGTGGAAAGCTTGGTTGAGAGGAGAGGTGACAATCTGTGAGCAGCAATATGGGTTATGCCAGGAAAGAGCACCACTGATGCGATGTTTGCTTTGAGAAGTTGATGGAGAAGTATAGGAAGGCCAGAAGGAGTTACATTGTGTGTTTGTGGATTTAGAGAAGCTTATGATAGGGTGCCAAAGAGAGGAGTTGTGCATTGTATGAGGAAGTCGGGAGTGCTGGAGAAGTATGTGAGGATCGTGCAGGATATGTATGAGGACAGTGTGACAGCGGTGAGGTGTGCGGTAGGAATGACGGACCGGTTTAAGGAAAGTGGGATTGCACCAAGGATCGACTCTGAGCCCTTTCCTGTTTGCAATGGTGATGGCAGGTTGACGGACGAGATCAGACTGGAGTCTCCATGGACTATGATGTTCGCGGATGACATCATGATCTGTAGGGAGAGTAGGGAGCAGGCTGAGGCGAGCCTCGAGAGGTGGAGGTACGCACTGGAGAGAAGGGGAATGATAGTCAGTCGGAGTAAAGACGGAGTACATGTGCGTAAATGAGAGGGAGGGTGTGGTATGGTGCGGTTGCAAGGAGTTGAGGTGGGGAAGGTGGATGGTTTAAATACTTGGGATCAATGTCCAAAAGTAACGGAGAGTGTGGGAGAGAAGTGAAAAAGAGAGTGCAGCAGGATGGAGTGGTTGGAGAAGAGTTGCAGGAGTGATTTGTGACAGAAGGTAGCTGCAAGAGTGAAGGGGAAAGTATATTAAGACGGTAGTGAGACCACTATGTTGTATGGTTTGAGGCGGGTGGCACTAACAAAAAGACAGGAAGCGGAGCTGGAGGTGGCAGAGTTAAAGATGCTGCGATTCTCGTTGGGAGTGACGAGGATGGACAGGATAAGGAAGGAGTATATTAGAGGGACAGCGCAGGTAGGACGGTTTGGGACAAAGTGAGAGAGGCGAGATTGAGATGGTTTGGACATGTGCACAGGAGGGAAGCGGAGTATTATCGGGAGAAGGATGTTGAAGATGGAGCTGCAGGCAGGAGGAGAAAGGAGAGGCCAAAGAAGAGTTCATGGATACGGTGAGGGGACATGCGGGTGGTTGGAGTGTCAATGGAAGATGTGGAGGATAGAGCGAAATGGAGACGGTTGATCCGCTGTGGCGAACCCTAACGGGAGCTAGCCGAAAGAAGAAGAAGAAGAAGCTTACCGTGACCAGGTATTACTTTCTTTGCAGAATGTCTTCGAGAAAGCAAATGTACCATTAAGAATTTCCAAGAAAATGCTATGAAGGACAACTTGTAACGATATCTCCATTGCCAAGGGTAAACCCAGAGCTGGTGGAGGCTTACCCTTGATCACCCACAATCCAATGACCTTGACCTTCACCATTTAGCGATAGTGAAAATTAAGGAAATGTCGACTATCCATAAAACTTGATCATGAAAATTTGAGGAAAATTCAGTTGACTTGTTAATTATCGATGTAAAAAAGTAGGCCAAGGACAATCAAACATCAGGTGCACATCTCAATCAGTCCACTATTTTTGATGCAAGAACAACTTGGAAGCCAAGCAGTCTGAGTTTCCGTATTGGCAAAATGAGTGATAAACATGTTTTTTCAGACCACCATTTTGACCTTGACATTCAACTCAGAGGGGTATGATGTTAAATTAAGCTTAAATGCACCTCGCTTTCAGCTATCTTGTGAGGTAATTTTGGTTCATCAGACAAACTTTCGTGAAGTGATGGTGGAAATGTTAAAATGTGCAATTCGGGCAAGGTTGAAAAATAAATAAATCTCCCCCCCCCCCCATACTTCACATTATTGATGTAAAAATTCATTCCAAAAGTCCTAACCAGACACCAGACACAGCTATGAAAGTGGGAGTGCAGGAAGTTTTTTAAAAACCAAAAAACTTAAATTGTGGTTTGTACTCATAGTCAAAGAAACTCTGGGTATCATTAAACAATGGGGTGATAATTGTAGAAAACAAACCTTTCAACGAGCAATAACCTTCTCCTACGCTTTAGGGGAGGCCTTAACAAGTAGACTCTTGGCAACGATCGTAATCTGTAAACAGAAGGCTACCGGAAGTACATAGAACAAAAGTCGTACATTTATTTATTTCAAGCATGAACATATTACATTGTTGGGGGGAGGTGGGGTGGTTTGCCTTCGTCTCCTTAAGCAATGTTCAGGTTCAGATAATCCAACTGAATGATGCTATAGTATTTGTTCTAAATAATATAAGCAGCCAGGACACGCAGCTTAACTTACATCCAAGAGATGGTGCAGCTTTGATGCAATTGCCTGTGCCTGTGAAACAATGTGATAGTTTATCTAGTTGGGTCAGGATCTAACCCACCAGACAGCTCAGTGCACCTCCTGTGTGCAAAACTGGTGAAAGTAATTCTAACGTTTTCAAAAATTGCAAATTCATTTGTATGAAGGCTTCAGCAGTCCATCTTCGGTGAAAGAACAAGCCAGTGAACAGTGCTCACGGCCCACAAGATACTGAAGTCAATGGTCAGACCAAGGACTGCCTTGAGAACACCTGGAGCTGGGCCCTGTGCTCATCACCTTTTCTCTCACCACCATCTTATGCTAATTACGGTTCCAGTGATGAAGGATACCCTTCGATTCTCACCAATCAACTTTGCCAGGGCTTCTTGCTACTGGACTCAATCTTGTGCAACTCTCACCACTCCTTGCTGTTTGTTCTTGCTTGCATTTTCAGACGTTAACAAGATTCAGAGTAAAGTAATTATCATGGAGCTCAAACTGAGTGAGTATCTGTGAGCAATCTGGTGTTCTGCTTGCATGCTGTTGATTATACCTTCCAGAATTTTATAAGATTTTGATGGTGACAAATAGTTGACAGGTTTGATTTGTTTTTTCTTGTTTTCAGGAAAATACCTTGGTAGTTTCCCAAATGATTGCCACTGTCCTGGAACAGTGTGACCAGAGGGAAAGCCAGCTCAAGAACACAAATAAGTTGAGAGGTTAAAGCATGTAACCAATGCTGTATTCAGCGGTTAACCATTTTCTTGATGTCATGTGGTGTGAAATAATCGGTTATACGGTGGCACACTGTGATGAGGGGAAACTCAGGAGTGGGTGAGCTTGATGGTTGAATTAACATATTTTTGCAAAAAGATGCTCGAGAAAAATTCAGCCTCTTCTTTTTGCACGTGTGCTGGATTCCAAAGGAGTACGTTGCAATGTGTTCGGGTCTTGGTGGACCATTGTCACACCGTGCTGGTTCGCACCAATATAAAACCGAGCGAGTTGTTTGGTTCATATGAACCAAGTCTATGGAAAGATGGTTCTCCCTCGGGGGGGGGGGGGACTCGCATATTACGGGTCAAAACCAACGGGTTCTCGGGAGTGTTGCTCCACATGGTGCTGCTGGTCTGGCACGACTCCACCCTGACACCGAAGCGGACTGAATGGACTCGACGGTTCTTCTCCCCAAATCGTGCTGTGTTCCTTCCCAGTTCTCAAACTGATTCTGGACTTCACACCCCACCCAGCGCTCTTTAAAAGTGGCCGACAAAGCACAGCTCTCACGTATGCAACTTTGTGCCTTCCACATTCCTCCAGGGCAACGTGGGATTTGCCATTTCAATTAAAAAGACAAACGGAGGTGGCGAAAAGAGGGAAAACAGGAATGTGGCATCAAATTCATATCCATATCCATTTATATATGTGGTCCACGCACACAAATTCACAAAGTACGTTAAGCAGATGTCACAGTATTTACATTACCACCCCTCTCATTCACAATTCCAATATTGTCAGGATTTTTTGAGCCCTCCACCTTCTCAGAAATTATTCCATTAGGGAATTTTGAGTCCTCTCATGACCTTGGAGAAGAAAGCGACGGAACTTTTCTCTGATCCGGTGATCGTGGAATGCATTCTCAGTCGATTATATCCCTGGAATTTGATGCTGAGTACACTCATCATCTTGTTTTTTTCAACTTCATAGGTCTGTCCTATCAAAAGCAGGTATGCAAAGCTGCATGCCTTTCTTAAAATTCTTCATTGAACCAAGGTTTGCTCCCTGCTCTGATTGTGATGGAGTGCAGCTTACATGACTGTCAATGAGCTGCAGATGGATGTGGATTGTTTTTCTAACCGATGATCCAAAGCACTTCAATGATGCCTAGACCAGACATGGAAAGCAGATTCGGCCCCACCCTAATCACAAGTGGGTCTAAACTCTAGCTGGGGTGTTCACCAAAACCAATAAGCGAGCACTCATTTCAGAAGCACAATCCAACTCCTTAATACCGCACTTTTAATGAGATTTCAAAGACAGAACCTTAGTCGATTACTCGTCTTGCACATCACCTCTCCTGACGAATCGAGAATTGAGGTGATGCCTGTAAGCAGTTCACAATGGTAGATTGCTATTAACGTTGGCAAATATGCATCGGCGATAAAAAGAAACATTTGACCGCTAATGTGTCAATGGGTTACCTCTGACCAAGTTCCAATGTCAACCAACTGTTTATGTTTGATTAAATTAAAGTCTACATGAGACAGAGAGCATAAAGAGAAAAGAGATCAATACAAGAGAGAAAACATTAGAAATGCCTTATAACTCGAGTTATGGTCTGCAAAATCATTTTCAAAGGGCACTTTGACGCTTGACCCGTGAACTCAATTGAATCAGTTAATCTTGATTAGTGATGGTGATCCCAACCATCATGTTTGGAGTGCATACTTGCTGCCCAGTTTGTGTGGGAATTGTGAAAAAAACGGATTTGAAACCCCAAGTGCGCACAATCCCAACCGTCATATAAATAGGATTTGAAGAAACAATGCCATTATGCGACACATAATAATGAAAACAATTAACAGTAATTCACATTTGGCATGCAACATGTGGTTGATTTTAACATTTAATACAGTACAGAAAACAAAACAAGCCAATTTTTATTGGCTGTTAAAAATAACAACACAACAATGCAATTACGAGCCTCGTCCTTGAGGCTGTTGCTGCCAAATAATAACTGCAAACTTTGCCGCCAAATTGGCAAATGATGAACATTTGACACTTTTCTTGGTATGGAATATCTACTGGATCGAGTTTTGACAACTAAGTCCGGAGGAGTGGTGACTCTTATTTTTATTCATCAAATATATAAATTTTTTTCCAGCGTGATGGGGTGACCTCGTCCTCGCTCACAACCACAACATAAAAATCTAAAAAGGTAGTCCTCTAGCCCTCAATCAGTTTGTTCCCTGGAAATAAAGAACCAAAGCCTTTTGGAATTGCACGAATCCCTGACGATGCCGGACTCCTTAGCTTGTATCATGTTGACGGACGAGGTAGCTAGGGGGAGATGTAGGATCGTTGGGTCGGGAAGAGACCGAGCATATGCTACCGAAAAGACCCTGCGTTTGGTTATATGGTCACAGAGGTGCAGGAAGCGACACAATATGCTGGGACGGGGCGGATGCTATGGAATTAGGGCTGTGGGCAAAGTGGGTGCGAGAAGGAGGGAGAGGTCAACAGTGGTATGCGGATGTATCCAAGAAGCGGGATCTAAGAGGACAAAAATAAGGAGAGAAAGGTTGTGAGAATAGACCTTGAGGACAAAAATACGAGAGTAAGCATATAATGGGTGAAGAGCCAGGTAAAGGAGAGGGTGGGGAGTGAGGGGAAGAAAATCCATGAGGAGGGGGAGGGGAGGAGTGGGGAGAGGAAGGAGAAGGAGAAAAGAAGAAGATGATAGAACATACAATAATCACTGAGAAAAGTAGGGTTGTAAACAAGGGGGATAGAAAACATAAACGGTCGAGAGACGCCTTACTAATACTGGTTGATAACTTTGTTCCTCTCCAGAGTTTACTTTTTGTTAAAAATAAAGGTCATAACTCAATAAACAGGCTGGTGTGGTACAATGCAGTAAACCACAATAATCTGGCAGAACCGGAAATGAACCCGACATGCATTAATGTCTGTTCTGGGCTTTTTTATACAAATCCAGGCTTGTGGAACAGCTATAAGTAAACTTTGCATAGTTTAATGTTCCGTTACTAGACGCTCACCACAAATACAGCTTTAGCTATAACAAGACAACTTTCTCTTCCATTAGTCCACAATATGTTTTGTCCAGATTACTGGTAATTATCAGTCCAAAGCAGTGCCATACGTGGACACACGGACGGGTAATTGCTATCCGTTCTTTGTTTATCTGTTTGTCTGGCAAATAACTGACGACGAGGGTAGCTAGAATGGAAGATTTGGCACAGAAGCCTCATGTTTGAACTTTTCAGATGGTTGAAGTTTGAACTCGCAAGGAAAAATATAAAATGAAATTTAGCCACAGAATTACAACGACTCACACGCTCGCCCACATGACACAGTTAGCGCCCCTGCGTTGGATCATGCTCAAGAGAAAACAGCGCAGGTGAAGCACCTCCATCGAGTGCAATGTAATCGTCTCTCAGGATTAACTGAAAGGGCCTATTGTTGCGGGGCGGGCGTCGGCGCGCGAGCACGAACCAGCTAGATGGAGCTGAGAGTCGCTCGACCGATCACCCGGAATTTTTTAGATCGTACTTCTTCGGAGAAGTCTGAAGAGTACGGGTCCCTTATTGGACGCGAAGTTCGCCACTAGACAGACCATCGTGGGGTAGGGTCGATTGCCAATTTCAATTACCTAAATACCCCGTGGTCAAAACTACCGGGAAATTCACCCTCGACGGACCCGTAACGGACGAGCCGCTTAGCGTACACGAACTGTGTGCGATCTGACGGTTTGATCGCCGAGGTCCGTCGGTCCGAAATATCCCAATTACAACGGAACAGCCTGGCTAATTTTCCAACACGCCACGCTAAGTCAATGGAGGAAAAGACACGAACGAGCTTGAAACATTTAACAATTGTGGTATTTATTCACAATAAATATTGGGGAACGAGGGAAGCACGCAAGGCAGAGTTAAATCCGATTATTAAAGGCATGTATGTACAGCCACGGCACTTATACAATTTACTACTTATCGACTGGCGCCACAAACACATACGCACACACCAAAGAATCGGACCAAAATGGTCTTTATTGAGGCTATCCTCGGACCTGTCGCCTCATGCGGTCTCAAGGACGCAGTCTCGGGCAGGCTGGACCCCCCCAGCATGGTCCGGACATCCAGACGCCTCACACGACCGGACTCCAGGCGAATGAAGTCGGCAGGGGAAAGCTGGCGGGAGAAGACCTCTGTGGCACGGCGCACTCCGTGCATCGGACGCTTTTCAGAACTCCCCTTGTGCGGCAGATGTCCAACTTCTTTCCATAAAAAAAACTCACAGAACCCGTGCCACACACTTCTTGCCAGAAACCAGAACAACCACGACACGCAGACCGCGCCTATAATTATATCCCCTCTTCAGAGGGGGGGGCCTCCTCACGACCCTCCTCTCTCACTGGCTGGTTTGGCACGCAAATCGTCTTTTGTCTCCTGTTCACTGGCCAAAACTGGGCGGGCAAGCTCCCTCGATTGGGTCCGTGACGTGGTGACATCACGCGGAGCCCTTTCCTCGCTGTCCGTGGGATCTGATTGGCCGGGTGACGGTCACCCCACTTGTTGCATGCGATTGGTTGAGGCGCCGCGCGCTCCTCCTTGAACCCGCCCCACCATGACGTCGCCAGATCGGAGGTGGGAAGCGAAGTTTGAAGGTGAGGGGATGCGGTTGTGGTCGGGTTGATGTTTGGTATGTAAAAATAAAAGAAAAAACCTATCAAAATAACTCCACAGCGCATGAACATTTAATTACCCATTAAGACCAGGGACGGGACCAACTGGCAAACGTACTTACCGATATAAACTGATCTATAGGACCTTTATGTTTGTGTGCTCATAGATTCCAGATTCGCACACTACCCCCTCCCTTTTTTACAGACTCGTCCTGAGTCGTCAAATTTTCGTGTGACCAGCAATGTGTAAGTTTCCCCTAGTACACTTTACTACGGATCCCTGAGTGCGACATTTTTTTTTCATACATGTCCTAAAATAAATAAACCTAATCGCTAAGCGTAATACAGACTGCATTCCAGACGAACTTAAACTATAATTGCCGGCGCTACGAAAACCACACAGGTGGGTTTTAAGAACTTTTTTACAATCATAACTACTTTTCAACTAACGCATGGCCCAGGATGGCATCTGTGGGAACGAAGGCACAATATGTCCACAGTTTGTGTGTGGGTGAGTGCTCCGGCAGCCTGAAGGTAGTCGTCCTCAGGGCCTGATCAAAAGGTCCCCCTTGAGTGTTCTTTCCTTTTCTTTTCCTCCCCCAGCTGCTGGAGGCACTCACCCTTAACACGGCATGCCAATATGCCCATCCCACAGGCCATCTGAAGAGGTAGCCAGGCTGCCCAATGCCAGTCTCTGGCTCCTTGTGCAAGACAGGGAGGGAGCCGGCTGGGCCAATGCAGTCCCTGGCTCCTACCTGAAATGAACTGGATAGAACTGGACTTGGATCAAGAAACGGTGCACGAGCTGCTCAATGCAGTCCCTGTGGTGTGGCTGCCTGCAGGGCAGTCCTTGCAACCACTGAATGATCATTGATGCACTGGTTTTGAGGATGATGACACAGGGGCATGCAAATAAGGGCTAGCAAGGCTGGGGTTATGGCAAGGGCAGGCGAATAAGGCATGGCAAGTCAATGCGGAAAGGCAGCTGTAGCACAACAGGCGGCATCTGAAGCTGGCTGGCCTCGGTAGGTTCATCAGGTTGTGGAGGGAGTGCGGTGGTTGCCGTCGTTCGGACAACGGGCTCGACCCTAGCCTATGGTCTCCCCCCAACCTATCGCCTTTGCCTGTCTTGTCATACCCACATCCCTTCCTTTGCAACACAAACCAAATTTTAAGCCCTTCTTATTTTTTATTTTTATATTTTTTTTTATTTATTTTCTTTTGTTTTGTTTGAATTTATATATGACAAATGGTAGTGCATGGAGAATTGGTGCTGGTGAAGGAGAACAAGGTTTATGGGGAAGGCAGAGAAGGGGTTAGGGGACAAACTCCACATTGCTGAACCTCTGGCACTTCATATAACTTTCTAATGTATTTTGCAGTTCCTGTGATGTCTCGCATGACACCAGTTGGTCTGTTCCTTATCTCTGATTTACCAATCCCTTTCTCTAATGCTAGAGTTCCTATTTCTCACGGGATGACGTGGCTTTGAAGAACTTTGCCAAGTTTTTCCGGGAGCAGAGTCACGAGGAGCGGGAGCATGCAGAAAAATTTATGAGGTACCAGAACCAGCGTGGAGGTCGTGTTTTACTGAAAGACATCAAGGTACCTATGAATTGACCTGGTCTATTGTATTTTTGGTGGTTATAGATGGTTGTTATTTTTTTTCTTTGACATAAGCTGCCTGTGCTTGTAATAGTGTCCATGAGGCTGAACCCCCCACCCCCGGTTGAGCTGAGACGGAACAAAATTGGGACAACACCACAAAGGGAACAGTAGGACAAGGGGGGGCGGGGATGCCAACAGCAGGGTGGAGGAGAAAGTAGATAGAGGTGGACAACCAAGGGATGTGGGTGATGATGGCAAAGGGTAGACAATATGGATACATAAGCAAATTTTGGGATGTGTGGGGTGGTCAACAGATGTAGAATTTTTTTTTTTGGATGGGGATGACTTGAGATGGTGAACAGCTGTCTTGAACGAGATGGAAGAATGAGATTGAAGAGTGTGGAAGGTGGTTCCACAGGTGGGAAAAGAGAAATAAATGAGTGGAGGTGAGCAGTGACTGGATTTAGGCAGTTTCACTAGGAAGTGTTGGTTGGTGGACCATGTGCATCCTGCAATACTGGGGGGGGGGGGGGACTGCAGCCCTGGAGGGCACAGGGTGCAAGTCCAGAAATTAGGTGGAAGAAGACAGACCACTGACCTGTCAGTGATTGTGAAGTGACATGCCCATACTCGGCTTCATCGTGAGATTCCATTTATATTAAAGGCCTTTGTTTCCAAGGCATCAAGCTGAGCAAGATGAGTTTATAGGGGAGCCAGCCCAAAAGGGAGAGCAGTACTCCATCAAGTTGTGGATGGAGGCCTTGTCGGTGGATAGGAGTTCAGGTGTGCCAAGGAAAGACTCTGCATGACTGAGGATGCTCAGTCTGGATCTGGAGTGTGGAGGATCTGGCTTTGGAGGCCATCTTTGAAATGTGGCTTGCCAAAGAGAGATCATGGCTGAGAGACCCAATCGTTTGAGTGACAACCTCTTTGATAGGGTTGTTGAGAAGGTAGAAGGAAGGGCTTGCAGTATGGTCCTCAGACTAAAACACACACACACACACACTGACTTGTTCCAAGTGTGTGACCAGTTTATTTTTGTCAAGGTCTGAGGAGGAGAGGCTGCTGCCTGTCAGAAGGATGTTGTGGCAGAGGAGTCAGCAAAGAGATGAAGGATTTTCCAGTCAGTAATATGGGGCCGAGAACATTGCCTTGTGGTACTCCAGCCTTGATGAGAAAAGGAGAAGAAAGGGTTCCATTGAGTTGCTTATTGCTGATGAGTGGAGGAAGTCGGTAATCCAAGAGAGGAGCTGACCTTGGATTCCAGAGGAAGACAGTTTGGGCAGGATGCCAGACTGTATCAAAAGCTTGTGACATGTCCAGATAGCCCAAATCATGTCTGACATTGAGGGCCTCCATTCATTGTTGGGAGAGTGGCAGCAGCATGTCCAAGGTAGTGTGACCAGGTCTGAGTCAATCAGAATTAATCTGAGAAAAGGAATTTTATGTCACCTGCAATGATGGATACCATGACCTGACTCATTGGAAGTAAGTGAATGAGTCTGTAGTTAAGGTGTGCGTGTGTGCGTGCTTATGTTGGCTGGCTGAAAGCCAAAGTAGCTGAAACTCACCTGCCACAGTGGAAAAGTTTGGCAGCCCTCAACCATGCCATCATCCATTCAAGCAGATGGATGATGGCATGGTAAATGATAGGATGAAAAGGGCAGAAAGAGGAAGTGCAAGCTCAGCAGGTTTTTTTTTTTTCAGACGTGTGAACTGATGCCGAGGCAGTTTAGCAAATGTGAGTTGCGGAGACAGTTGAGGGCTGCCAAACTTTTCCACTGTGCAAAAGACAGAATTCAGGAGCAGTTGGGAAGGGTGGGTACAGAGCAAGGCATTAGTGACCTAATAATTTGAAGCAACCACAGAATTGAGGTGTTTGGCCTTCTCATGAGGAGTCTGCTGTGCTGCCATTTGAAGAGGGAAGGGAGAATACACCAGACAGACTTGAAAGTGGCCCCAGGTTTTAGAGGGAGACAAATTTGAAAGATCATTTTTGAGAGTGGACACTTGTTGCAAGCTTTGTGGAAAGATTTTTGGTTGGATTTTCCTTGCAAGAGGAGAATGAAAGTTGTTTGAAAGAAACTGCTTCACCACAGGATTCAGAGTACCAAGGGCGATAGGATGGGTAATATAACAAGGTGAGATGGGATGAATGTGTGCGTTAGAGAGCAGGTGTCTCTGGAAGAATTCCCAGGCTGAATGGATATAGGAGACTAGTCCTGAAGTTTTTAAAGTAAACCTGGTGGCTAATCTTTCCATTGTGAAAATTTAGTTTTGAGCTTTATTCACATGAGCAAGAATTTTTCATTCTTGTTGTTAAAGCAACCATTGTACATTGGAGTATTTTTGAAGGCATTGGGTTTTTAATGAAGTGTAAGCTTGTTTGAGCAATTGTGCTTTTGGATCGGACTGATCTGAGCGTATGGTTGTTCATTGATTTGCAGAAACCAGAGAAGGATGACTGGACCAATGGACTCGAGGCCGTAGAGTTGGCTTTGCAACTGGAGAAGAATGTGAACCAATCACTGCTGGATCTCCATGACATTGCTACGAAGAAAAAGGATCCTGCAGTAATTTGAGCATTTATGTCCGATTGGCCAAAGTTGTTCCCAAGGATATTTTATTGGTTTCTGTAGAATATTTTTCTTTTTGAAGTCAAGAGTTGCATATCGCTCTGTCATTCCAGATGTGTGAGTTCTTGGAGCGAGAGTACCTGGGTGAGCAAGTTGAAGCGATCAAGAAACTCGGAGACTTCATGACCAATCTGATGCGCCTCGGTGTTCCGGGCAATGGTGTCGGTGAATACCTCTTCGACAAGTTGACCCTCAAGGATGAGGGAGCTGATTAGGCCTTGTGACCTCAAAGCTCTTCCTTCCTTGTCATTCACTTTAGTTTACATTAGCCAAAAACATCCATGACACTGCACATCCTGTGTCACGGTTCACCTTTTTTTGCAATAATCACTTGCCGCCTCCTCACCCACACACTTCATATAAATGGGAGGAAGTTGCTTGAGCCAAGCATAATTTAATCCCTTGGCCTGCATTGATTTTTATCATTTCCTTTACTTGCTCCTCAGTGTTTCCCACTAAATTGCAAAATAAAAGCTGAGCATTGAATTTTGTTTTTCTGTGGGTTATTCAAAAGTAAAATTTATTTTTCAAGATCATCCCCATGCTTAATAAATAAATAAATGGGGGCTATTGTAATCGGGTGTTCGTCCATCTGTCATGCTATCGTGTAAAAATTCACAACTTGATTATTATTAGCTCAAGGCAAGATGAGAGCAGTATCATATTTGGCCCTGCTCCTGAAAGTAGTCAAAAGGTTAAACTTTTATTTTAATGAAACTACAGTATATATGCAACAATATTGTGATGCATGAAATATGTATATAAATTTTGATCCTGGCTTATGCCCCAAAGGGTGGGGACCTTGGGTGAAAACAGAACAAAGACAAGTTTATTTGATATGCATATCAAGTTCTGTTGGAACTTGGTGCCATCTTTCAAATTTCTTTTAGGTGAGTGTGGGGATTTGTGATGGCATGCCATTGACTTATCTTGTGTTGTTAATGCGAATACAAGTTTATCCTTCCCATATCAATGTGCCTGATGTGAAATGTGAGGCTTGAATTTAAATCTCGGTGTGGCTCTGAACTCTGTCATCTGTGCTGAGGAAACTTGATATGCAAAAGGGTTGAGCCATGTTTGAAAATGTATAGGTAGTTAACTTTTAGGATTGTCTCTGCATAATGTTGGTCTATCAACCGTAGTGTCCATACTGGGAGGGTGTTTTACATACTATACAGATCTTATCCTGTCTCCCATGTGGTGGGAGGTGGTATTGCAATTGCTTGTTCAGGACAATTTATTTTTTTTCTGGTTCGTTCAAGCAAAATACTTTGGATCCCAAATGGTTTGATTTAATTGCAATCAAAATGTCATCCTATTTTATACCATATTAAATTAGAAGGGCGCTCGCAACCGCATTCCTCTGCCACGCAATCGATGCCTGATCTACAAGAACGTATCGATCCCAATACGTTTTTGAAATATCATGCTTGTATGTCGTTTTTGGCCTGACCTTGATGGTGAAGAATCACAAAAATAATTCTCAGATCCTGATCTTCACTAAAGTCGAATCAATTTGTCTTTGTCATATACCCTGTCCAAGTTTTATTGTGCTCTTTTTTTTGGTTTAGCCCTATATCAATGGTGAAGAACTACATTCGAGTAGCTGCATCCAGATTCATATCTTCACCATCTAATCAGTTCGTCTGTCACACACCCAATCTGCCCACCAAATTTCATCAGAATCTCTCAACTTTTTGAGATATATTGCAGACAGGGGTAAGGAAATTATTGGCATATCTGGAAAATCAAAGAAACAGCACTGGTTAGATCTTCAAATTTTGTAAATGGTCGTCATACCAAGGGTAAACCTTTCCCACCCGAATAAGGGAGGGGGAGGGGACAAGGACTTGCCAACATTTCTCATGAACACAAATGTGACCATTTGCTCATCAGTTTGTATCCCACCACATCTTAGTCTGACCCTGAAAATTTTACCCCCATGCTTACCGTGACCAGGTGGTTAGGGCAGTGGCTTGGGACCCAAAAGGTCCTGAGTTCAAGCCCCGTTGGGACACTGAATTAATATATATATAATATATATATTATATATAAAAAACCAAGTCGAAAACACCAGGGGGTTGACTCAGCCTGCCATCCTTCCGAGGTCGGCGAAATGAGTACCAGTTGTACTGGGCCCGGTTAGAATAGGTGTACCATATCCCGTGTGTCGTAAGAGGCGACCAGGGTTGCGTCAGGAAGGGCATCCGGCGTAAAAACCTATGCCAAATCATTATGCGGACAACAAAACGAATTTCCATACCGGATCGGTCGAGGCCCGGGTTACCAACGACCGCCACCGGTACCGGTGGTCAGCAGGGTACAGTGGAAATTGTGCTACTGCTGGGCGAAGGAGGAGAAGGAGACGGGGAAGGCGAGTCCGGAGGCAGTGGGAGAGGGGAAGGGTAGAAGTGTGCAGGTGAGAGTTGGAACTCTGAATGTTGGGATGATGACTGGCAAAGGGCGAGAGTTGGCTGATATGATGAAGAGAAGAAAGGTGGACATACTGTGTGTACAAGAGACCAAGTGGATGGGGAGTAAGGCTAGGAGCATTGGAGGTGGTTTCAAACTGTCTACCATGGTTGGATGGAGGAGAAATGGTGTCGGGGTAATCCTGAAGGAAGATTATGCCAAGAGGGTATTGGAGGTGAGGAGATGTCTGACCGAGTGATGAGTGTGAAGTTGGAAATTGAAGGGGTGATGATGAATGTCATCAGTGCATATGCCCCACATATGGGGTGTGAGATGGAGTATAAAGAAGATTTCTGGAGTGAGTTAGATGAAGTGGTGGAGAGTGTATCCAAGGATGAAAGAGTGGTGATTGGAGCAGATTTCAATGGGCATGTTGGGGAAGGGAATAAAGAGGATGAGGAGGTGATGGGTAGGTACGGTCTCAACAAGAGAAATGTGGAAGGGCAAATGGTGGTAGAGTTTGCAAAAGAAATGGAAATGGCAGTGGTAAATACATATTTCAAGAAAAGGAGAACACAGGGTGACATACAAGAGTGGAGGAAAGTGCACACAGGTGGATTACATCTTAAGCAGGAGATGCAACCTGAAAGAGATTAGTGACTGTAAGGTGGGCAGGGGAGAGTGTCGCTCGACAGCATCGATTGGTGGTCTGTAGGATGACTTTAGAGGTGAGTTGAGGAGAGAGTGAGGGCTGAACCAAGGACCAGATGGTGGAAGCTGAAGGAGGAAGACTGTTGCGTGAAATTTAGGGAGGAGGTGAGACAGGCTTGGATGGTGGTAAAGATGGGTGGGATGATTGGGCAACTACAGCAGAAGTGGTGAGGGAGATAGCTAGGAAGGTACTTGGTGTGACATCTGGACAGAGGAAGGAAGATAAGGAGACTTGGTGGTGGAACGAGGAAGTACAGGAAAGTATAAGGAAGAAGGGGTTGGCAAAAGGAAGTGGGATAGTCAGAGAGATGAAGAAAGTAGGCAGGAGTACAAGGAGTGCGGCGAAAGGCAAAAGAGAGGTGGCAAAGGCCAAGGAAAAGGCATATGACGAGCTGTATGAGAAGTTGGATACAAAAGAAGGGGAAAAGGATTTATACCGATTGGCAAGACAGAGGGACCGAGCTGGGAAGGATGTGCTGCAGGTTCGGGTGATAAAAGGACGCAAATGGGAATGTGCTGACGAGCGAGGAGAGTGTGTTGAGAAGGTGGATGGAGTACTTTGAGGAGCTGATGAATGAAGAAAATGAGAGAGAGAGAAGGTTGGAAGAGGTGGAGATAGTGAATCTGGAAGTGGGGTGGATCAGTAAGGATGAAGTGAGGACTGCTATGAAGAAGATGAAAGTAGTGAAAGGCGGTTGGCCGAGGATGTATACCAGTGGAGGCATGGAAGTGCTTAGGAGAGATGGCAGTGGGTTGTTAACCAGATTGTTTAATAAAGTCTTGGAAAGTGAGAGGATGCTGGAGGAGTGGAGATTAAGTGTACTGGTTCCGATTTTCAAGAATAAGGGTGATGTGCAGAGCTGTGGAAATTACAGAGGGATAAAGTTGTTAAGCCACACCATGAAGGTGTGGGAAAGAGTAGTGGAAGCTTGGTTGAGAGGAGAGGTGACAATTTTGGAGCAGCAATATGGGTTTATGCCAGGAAAGAGCACCACTGATGCGATGTTTGCTTTGAGATGTTGATGGAGAAGTATAGGGAAGGCCAGAAGGAGTTACATTGTGTGTTTGTGGATTTAGAGAAAGCTTATGATAGGGTGCCAAGAGAGGAGTTGTGGCATTGTATGAGGAAGTCGGGAGTGGTGGAGAAGTATGTGAGGATCGTGCAGGATATGTATGAGGACAGTGTGACAGCGGTGAGGTGTGCGGTAGGAATGACGGACCGGTTTAAGGTAAAAGTGGATTGCACCAAGGATCGACTCTGAGCCCTTTCCTGTTTGCAATGGTGATGGACAGGTTGACGGACGAGATCAGACTGGAGTCTCCATGGACTATGATGTTCGCGGATGACATCATGATCTGTAGGAGAGTAGGGAGCAGGCTGAGGCGAGCCTCGAGAGGTGGAGGTACGCACTGGAGAGAAGGGAATGATAGTCAGTCGGAGTAAGACGGGATACATGTGCGTAAATGAGAGGGAGGTGTGGTATGGTGCGGTTGCAAGGAGTTGAGGTGGGAAGGTGGATGGGTTTAAATACTTGGGATCAACTGTCCAAAGTAACGGAGAGTGTGGGAGAGAAGTGAAAAGAGAGTGCAGGCAGGATGGAGTGGTTGGAGAAGAGTTGCAGGAGTGATTGTTGACAGAAGGGTAGCTGCAAAGGTGAAGGGGAAAGTATATAAGACGGTAGTGAGACCAGCTATGTTGTATGGTTTGGAGGCGGTGGCACTAACAAAAAGACAGGAAGCGGAGCTGGAGGTGGCAGAGTTAAAGATGCTGCATTCTCGTTGGGAGTGACGAGGATGGACAGGATAAGGAAGGAGTATATTAGAGGACAGCGCAGGTAGGACGGTTTGGAGACAAAGTGAGAGAGGCGAGATTGAGATGGTTTGGACATGTGCACAGGAGGGAAGCGGAGTATATCGGGAGAAGGATGTTGAAGATGGAGCTGCCAGGCAGGAGGAGAAGAGGAAGGCCAAAGAAGAGGTTCATGGATACGGTGAGGGCGGACATGCGGGTGGTTGGAGTGTCAATGGAAGATGTGGAGGATAGAGCGAAATGGAGACGGTTGATCCGCTGTGGCGAACCCTAACGGGAGCTAGCCGAAAGAAGAAGAAGAAGAAGCTTACCGTGACCAGGTATTACTTTCTTTGCAGAATGTCTTCGAGAAAGCAAATGTACCATTAAGAATTTCCCAAGAAAATGCTATGAAGGACAACTTGTAACGATATCTCCCATTGCCAAGGGTAAACCCAGAGCTGGTGGAGGCTTACCCTTGATCACCCACAATCCAATGACCTTGACCTTCACCATTTAGCGATAGTGAAAATTAAGGAAATGTCGACTATCCATAAAACTTGATCATGAAAATTGGAGGAAAATTCAAGTTGACTTGTTAATTATCGATGTAAAAAAGTAGGCCAAGGACAATCAAACATCAGGTGCACATCTTCAATGCAGGTCCACTATTTTGATGCAAGAACAACTTGGAAGGCCAAGCAGTCTGAGTTTCCGTATTGGCAAAAATGAGTGATAAACATGTTTTTTCAGACCACCATTTGACCTTGACATTCAACTCAGAGGGGTATGATGTAAATTAAGCTTAAATGCACCTCGCTTTCAGCTATCTTGTGAGGGTAATTTTGGTCTCATCAGACAAACTTTCGTGAAGTGATGGTGGAAAATGTTAAAATGTCTAATTCGGGCAAGGTTGAAAAA